>JBBHKE010003248.1:73006-232304 GCA_037447655.1 Zygnema cylindricum
TCTTAATTTGCAGTACAGATTTAAAACTTTTTTTTAGCCTGTTTTTTTTTTTTTAGACACTCAAAACTCCATTTTGAAAAAATTTGGCAGTCTAAGTCTGCTAGCCTGCCAACGACTAGTTTCATCGCTAGATTCTTCTAGTGTACTTTTCGGGTATTGTGTTGAATGCTTTCCTGATAAACAGTATAATTGCAGACGTTTAAACTTGCGGGCGCACAAAATCAAGCGATTTTTTAAAGCAGACAGCCGCACACGACTTGATACTAGTATGTAGTGTATGCATTCAGGGATGTTCTGGCACTAAACTCGCGTAGAGTAGGCATACTGTATGGGTGTTTGTTGTGGACACTCTTGTAGGGACTTACGTATGTGATGTATGATCATAGTTCAGCACACGCCGACAGACGAAATTTTTTAGCGAACTAAAACACGCGGGCGTTCAAATTTGCAGACGTTAATATGACAAATAGTCCTTTCGTAAGTTGTGTTATGGGCTTTTCATGTGATCTTCTTAGATCGCTACTTTGATCAGCAACCGTCCGATCGTCTGAATCTGACGGTTTAAAAAAGTTTTACCTCAAAACTCACAGATTTTTTTTTTTTTGTCCGATTTTTTTTCAAAATTTAGACATGACGTTTAATTCTCTATCGATCGATGTGCAACTCAGCCCTGTAACTATTTTTTTCATTTTTCGACCAATACAATATGGGTCTTAAGGGCATATTGTATGTTTTGCATACAATAAGCATATTGTATGGGCCTACTTTCACCTACTTTTGAACTATGGGTGATAGAGTATGCACGTGGTAGGCGACGAACGTTTTTCATGAAAGAGCCATGGTAAACGCTGCAGCTTATTGTATGTACGGTTCGTTTTTGGAATAGTCGCCGGTAAGACAGGCAATTTTTGTTACGTCGTGTTACAACCATAATGTTTGCGTGGATATGAAAATGGCCACGTGTAATTTTGGGCGACCAAAAATATTATTCATTAAATGAGTTGGTTGTTAATTTTGTACACTTTGGACCCATTTAGAATAAACGTTTATTCTAATACGTCGTAACATTAACGCTAATGTTGGTCACAGGTTGAAAAGACATCTCAGGGAGCAGCCTTAATAGAATTAAGACACATATTACCGTCAATTAATTCTAATAAAATCACTCAAACGTGACATTATTCAAGTTAATGGTCGTTATTAATGTAAATTATTGCAAAGCAGCGGACAAGCGGCCATCTTTTTTGACAAAACAGCGTTGCGTAATCGTTCCTACTGTATAAGTTACATATCCTGCAAGTGAACAAAAAGTACACGCTTTACGGTGTAACGCTGACGCTTAACTACTATAAAATATTCTGACAAGTACGGACTCTAAAATTACGCGACGCGTACGATTTTAAAGATTTTATACGGGTACTTATATGAGTGAAAGCATATTTACGGCGGGTATTTATTTTTTGAAAAACCCAAAATAGAATTAGTCAAAAAATGGAATAAATGTTTTTTTTTTTTTTTAAATTCCCAATTAGCGTTAATAATGCAAATTTATGTTTTTACGTTATTTATTTCTTCACGCTAATAGCGAGTGTTGAGTATGAAGGACCACTTGCCAATATTCCATATGTCTCCAATTTTAGGTACCCGATAATCGATATATCGCTCGATACACCGAGAAATATCCAGATATTTTTGCGATATATACATGTTCCAATTTTTTTTTCAGGCCCCCCTTTTTTGTGGAGCGCGCTAGAGGAGGGGGGGCGGGGGTTTTTGTACGATATTCTGCACCATTTTCTGTACTAGACCTGTACGGACACCCGCTTTTTACCAAATATATCACGATAATTTATGTTGGTTCCGTTACAAAAAATCGAAGACCCTAACCGATCGATAATCAATATATCGAATATCAAAGTTATCGCGATATGATTTTATCCGATACCCAACACTACTAACTGCGATTCAGTGTAAGTATCTACATCATCAAGGTGTACACGGTACAATCTTATAGAAATTCTACACGCTTTATAGATGGCTTACCTCCTCGAGGTAGTGGGTAGCCATGTACACAGTTGAATGACTTTGCGGATGAGGACTACAAAATAATCGAACCGTCAGTGTTCACGTTTGGACCTTGGAGAATCTTGATTGGATCTTTTGTAATTTCTTTTGTCATAAAAAAAAAAACAAGGCATGGTACTTAAATGTACGTAATCTTGTAAACCACACTTTTTTGTTGATACAAACTCACCCTTACAAGGTTAAAACATCTTTTCACTTACTGCACTTTTTTCGACTGTTACGATTGAAAGACAAGATTCTCATCTTTCGGTTGGCGGTCTTCAATCGAAAATCGGACGTTTGTGAGGAGAAATTATGTTTTAACACTAATTGCGATACACGATAACTAAAAGTCCTCTGCAAAGAACTTAAGGGCGTGTTCCCATGTAACCGAAACTTTGAAACACTACTTTAGATTTTAACGCAAATTTTACGGTGTACTTTTCAAAGTGCACCTATGTCAATCATTACTTGCGCCTTCATAACTTCAAATATGTGACAACTCTAGACGTCTACAAAATGTGCGACGGTCTACAAAACGAAATGTTGACAACTACGAAACAATGAAACTTCCTAAAATTGGTGACGTATATGAAAACGACGATGGTTGTAGACGTCAAGGTTTTTGTTGTTGTTCTTTGGTCTACAATAGACTGCAGAAGCGACCCAAACTATCACCGAAAAGCTAAGCAAATCTAGTCCAATTAACAATCCTTTGAAATGAATGCCCTCTACATAACATAATGCATTCCCAAATGCATTACCAAAAAATCCCCATTAGACACACCATAAGTCTCCCAAAAACACAGATCAAACCACCATAAGTCTGCAAATCTGTGACCATTTCACACAGACCAAACACACAATAGGTTTGCAAATCTGCGGAAAGCCTGGGACCACCCTAGGAAAAATGCATACACATATGTATTAGACAACAAAACAAATACATGCACAATGCATGACAAACAAACAAAAGATTAATATATATAAATAATAATTAATGAATGCCATCCCACGTAACCAAATGTACAATCGGATAATTAAATGTATCACTTAAATGTATGACCTAATCGGTAACCTTAAATTACTACATCTTTGGTCCCTACTTTTCTAACCAGCATTGATAATATCGCTAACAAAGCTCATAGCTATATATACAGTTGTAAGCCGTCAGCCAGTCACGTAACTGTCACTAAGTCCTATGTAGGCGTAAGAAATCACTACTAAGAGTAATTAAATCGTAAGCGTACACTTGAGAGTCAAACAATCGTAACCGTACACTTGTCAACAAGTACGATACTTCACACACACTAATTAACCTGTCGAGATCCTAAACCACTTAATAATACATCACAAAATATAAAACCTTTGTAAAATAACGGCGGCCGCCGTCCGCCGTCAAACGTAATACAATCCACTTGCCGAAATGACACCGTACCATCTAAATCTTGTCCGTACTAAAACCACCTATTTCGTCATAAATGCGCCTGTCAAATATATGTTGAAATCACTAGATAGGGGAGGTATTTTCTAGGTCTTAATTAAAATAAGAAGGAAAAGAAAAGCAGAGGCAGCTTGCCTCCACCTTCTCTCTTTCACCCCCATACTTGTTGTAGTCACTGAAGGAGAGAGAGGGCGGTGGAGCCATGGGTGCCTTAGCTCCATAGGCAGGGCTTAAGAGTGACCTAAGTCACTCTCAACGAAAAAGGTTGAGTCCGGCAGGACTCGAACCTCCGACCGGTAGGGCGAGGCATAGTCGTCAACCCTTACCATTCTGTCGTAGTAGTCCGTTAAGAAACATAGGGTTTGATAGCTATTTAAACAATAGATAGACGACTAATCTGATTAACGGAATTACAAATAGGATACATAGAAACTAGTTGGTAAATTAAGTGCGCATGAAACAAATGTACCGGACATTTGTTTTGAACGGCTCGGAATTAAAGCCGACTTAGATCCGAATGCTCACATCATCGCCGAGATCCTTGAATGGCCGCTTTGGCGGTTTACGGATGTAATATAACCTGGCGACATGTGGCAATATGTCATTGGGAAGCCGGAATCCCGGGGAGCGTGAGGACAAGTCCGGAGGAGACAGGCGTCCACTCCATGGCCTTGTCGTACACAGGTGGTACAGAAAGTACATCGGCCATGGTACTTTTCTGTACTATACAATCTTCTGATTGGTCCCGTACTTCAGTAGATAGGGGTTGTGAGAGGGTTTCGGACTTAGTGGATTGAGGAGGTAGCCGCCTCTCTCCCAACAAGCTTGTATAAATATTGGCATCTTTGCCGCTTCATAATTATTTGCCTGGTAAGGCGTTTTTAGTGATTCTTTTTGCTGTGGAATCAGGGGAGTCCATACTGCATAGGAATGCAATCAGATTATCTATTTATCTGCTAGAGTAGCAGTTGCTTTCGTTGAAAGTGGGTTAGTCAAAAACTACCTAGAGGCTTCCTTATTCTTGGTCCAAATGGAGGACACAGAATTGCAGGTTATGGGCCCACTTTCTAGGGTACCCATATTCAACGGATCTGGATTCATTTATTGGGAAGCTATGATGACACGGGCATTATGTGAGAAACGATACTAGGGTATTGTTAGTGGACAAGTGAAACGTCTATCTCAAAGAACTCCACCAAGGTTTGGAGGAGTGAGGTTTTCTGCAGCAGAATCTGCTCCAACGGAGGAGACAGATGATGGGGACAGCAGTGTGTCCGAAAAAGGGAAAGGAAAGGAGACACCTCTCACTCTTATTGCCATGGCACCCGGAGCGGTGGCCGTGAAGACCTAGGAAAACGACATTCAGATGTGGGAGTACACCAACATGAATGCAAGGCACTTCATTTTGAGGCACCTCACCCAAGCGTTGGCAACTTCTCACCTTCAAATCTGAAATTCTGTGGTCTCCATTGACCCACAGAATGAGCAGCCTATGTAAAGCCTCTAGGATAATATTTGCCCCTTCTACTTTCCCGCTGAATAAGCGCCGCCCAGGCACACAAATATTCTAACCACTCTCACCCTTGTGAGGATAAGACTCCCCTGAGTCAAACGCAAAAAGAATCACTGAATTTGCTCACCCGAGCAGTAAGTTATGGCTGGTCAAAGATGACCTTTATAGTTACAAGCTCTCTTAGAGAGAGAGGTACCTAAATATTACTAAGTCTCGGTCTGCCTACTCACGACTACCTACTATTAAACCCTAGTCCAATAGGAACACTATAAAGTACAAGAAGGTACAATGGGCGATGTACTTATTGTACAACTATTGTACGACAAGGTCTACAAGGTGACACCTGTCATATCGGAAGCCATGGTTCCTCCTCCCATCTTCTCCGGTATCAAATAATGTGGCTCCACGTGGCACCGCGTGACGCTATATCCGTATGCCGCCGAAAAGCTCACTTCGCGTGGCGGCTATAATGCCGGCCGTCCGATCAAAACATATTTTACACGGTTCAGATTCGCGTACATGCAGAAATAGCTCATTTTGGTTAGTCTGCTGTTAATTAGCTGTTTTGTTAATGTTTATATATTTATGAAACCCGTCACGTGTATCGTTTCGTAACGCCTTAATGGTTAAGGCGTTAGGCTATAAAGAATCTAGAGGTCACAGGTTCAAATCTAGATCTAGGCATCATTTTATCCAAAATACCCTTAACTGCAAAAAACTGCCACTTTCTAAATATGGCGGCAGCCATGGCGCGCCTTTGATCCTTACTCTCTTTCTTTAAAACAAAACTAAAATAGGGAAGTGAACTATTAATTACCTCTTTTCAACACTCCCCTTAATTCCTAGTCACTTTTCAATTTTAATCCACAGTTTTCTCTGCAATAAATCAACTTAGGGGAAGGCACTGCTTTTGTCATCATGTCTGCAATCATTTCTCTATCAGTTTTATGAACCAGTTTAATAATTTTATTTTCTACCTTATCTCTGACAAAGCTTAGTCTAATATCCATATGCTTAGCTTTGAAGTGATGTTTCGGATTAGCTGCAATCGAGATAGCAGCTTGATTATCACAAAAAACATTTTGAGTTTCAGACTTCATGAACCCAAGTTCTTCAAGAAGAGATTTAACCCACATTAATTCTTTGGTGGTAGCACAGGAAGCCATGTATTCAGCCTCCATAGTGGACTGAGCAACTACTTTTTGTTGCTTGGTACTCCAACAACATGCACCGGATCCAATTTGCAACACATATCCAGTCGTACACCTCTCAACACTCCCCTTAATTCCTAGTCACTTTTCAATTTTAATCCACAGTTTTCTCTGCAATAAATCAACTTAGGGGAAGGCACTGCTTTTGTCATCATGTCTGCAATCATTTCTCTATCAGTTTTATGAACCAGTTTAATAATTTTATTTTCTACCTTATCTCTGACAAAGCTTAGTCTAATATCCATATGCTTAGCTTTGAAGTGATGTTTCGGATTAGCTGCAATCGAGATAGCAGCTTGATTATCACAAAAAACATTTTGAGTTTCAGACTTCATGAACCCAAGTTCTTCAAGAAGAGATTTAACCCACATTAATTCTTTGGTGGTAGCACAGGAAGCCATGTATTCAGCCTCCATAGTGGACTGAGCAACTACTTTTTGTTGCTTGCTACTCCAACAACATGCACCGGATCCAATTTGCAACACATATCCAGTCGTACACCTCTCAACACTCCCCTTAATTCCTAGTCACTTTTCAATTTTAATCCACAGTTTTCTCTGCAATAAATCAACTTAGGGGAAGGCACTGCTTTTGTCATCATGTCTGCATCATTTCTCTATCAATTTTATGAACCAGTTTAATAATTTTATTTTCTACCTTCTCTCTGACAAAGCTTAGTCTAATATCCATATGCTTAGCTTTGAAGTGATGTTTCGGATTATCTGCAATAGAGATGGCAGCTTGATTATCACAAAAAACATTTTGAGTTCCAGACTTCATGAACCCAAGTTCTTCAAGAAGAGATTTAACCCACATTAATTTTTTGGTGGCAGCACATGAAGCCGTGTATTCAGCCTCCATAGTTGACTGAGCAACTACTTTTTGTTGCTTGCTACTCCAACAACATGCACCGGATCCAATTTGCAACACATGCAATCGTACACCTCTTTAAAGGCACATCTCCATAACTGGCATCACTCCAAGTGGTGATGTCAGTGTGCTCCCCTCCCAAATGTAACCATAATTCCCTTGTCACCAGGTACCTCATCACCCTTTTGGCAGCCTCCCAATCTCTCTTTCTTGGTTCATTTAGACTTCTACTAAAGACACCTATAGCTGCAGCTATATCCGGACGGGTACAGTTCATAAAATAAATTAAACTGCCTACAATCTGTTGATAAGGGATATTTTCCATAAATTTTCTTTCTATCTCATCCATCTCATCATTAATGATCAATATTCCTCTCTCTTCACTCCCCTCAGACACTTTCTTCAAATCCATAGGAGGAGTACATTCGTTTGCTTTTTCCATCTGAAATTTTTCTAGCATATTACCGATTGCTTCTTTTTTAGTGAGTCTTATAATTATATTCCCTCTAATCTCTCTCCATCTGAATTCCCAAAATGTACTTTGCTTCGCCGAGATCTTTCATATCAAAATTGCTTCTAAGATCCTGTTTTATTTTGTTAATTTTATCTAAGGACTTGCTTAACACCAACAAATCATCCACATAAATAGTAATAAATATCACTCCATTCTCATCCTCAAATAAATATATAGAGTGATCTGAACTAATTTTGATATACCCCAAACGGTTCAGAAATTCGTCTAGCTTTATATTCCACTGTCGCGGGGCTTGCTTAAGCCCATAGAGTGATTTTATCAGTTTGCAAACTTTGCTTTCTTCCCCACTTTCCACGAATCCTTCCGGTTGCCTCATGTAAATTTCTTCTTCCAACTCTCCGTGCAAAAAGGTCATTTTAATATCCATCTGGTGGATTTCCATATCCTCCGCTGCGGCTATACTTAAAAGGATTCTAACAGAAGGAAATCTGACTACAGGTGCAAAGGTTTCTTCGTAGTCTATCCCTTCTTTCTGAGTATAACCTTTTGCAACTAACCTAACTTTGTACCTCTCAATGGTATTATCCGGGTTTAAAATAAGTTTAAACACCCACTTACATCCGATCGGTTTTCGGTCCGGTGTACAATCTACCAACTCCCATGTATTGGCTTCCTTGATAGAGGCCATTTCTTCATTTATAGCTGTGATCCACCAGCTACTTTCTGGAGTGTTTATGGCCTCTAACTATGTTTGAGGTTCATCTAGGTGAGACATCTTTGTGAGTTGGTTATTTACTTGTCTTTCTTGAAGTCGTTTACTACTTCTTCTTCCCCCTTCAAAATCGGACGCCTGTATGAAAGGCATCCTTGGGTTTCGTTTTGGGAAATTTTGAGCTTCCTTATCTTCCAATTCTGGTGTCTCATCAAGTTCCTCATCGGTTTCCACTTCGTATTGTGGCGTTGCCTCAAATGTTGTCCTTTCCTTCTTCTCCTTTGGTAGATCTGCAGATTTTTCTTTTTCTCCCTCTTCCTTCTCTTCATTTTCAATGTCAAAGTCAGAAAACTCATCCGTTTCAAATCTGATTTTGACTTCCTTATTATTTTTGAATGGATCATGGACTTCTCTTCATTCATCACCACTATGTGTTTTTCCAGAATTATATCTCTCTTTTTCAAGTCGTTCACTCGGTATCCTTTTGTGCTCTCATCATATCCTACAAGATATCCTGGTTTCCCTCTTCCCTCTAACTTCCATTTAGTCTTATCGGAATCTAAACTATAAACTTGACTTCCGAACACTCAAACTAGACAAATCAGGCTTTCTTCCTGTCCACCTCTCATACGGAGTTTCCTATTTATTTGCTGAAGTTAGGACTCTATTTTTGATGAAGTTGGCATAGTTCATAGACTCAGCCCAAAACTGCAGCCCTATCCTCTTGTCACTTAACATACTTCTGGATATATCTTCTAAATTCTATTCACTTTTTCTGCTACTCCATTTTGTTCCGGATTATAGGGAATTGTTTTCTCATGATGAATTCCTTCTTCTTTAAGATATTCTTCAAATTCCCTTGAGGTGTATTCTTTCCCATTATCACTTCTTATCTCTTTTATTGAGGTTTCATGTAGCTTTCACTCCATACTTTATACTCTTTGAAACATCTTAATACCTCTGACTTATGTTTGAGAAAGTATACCTTCGTGTATCGAGACCAATCATCTGTGATAGTTAACATCCATCTCTTCCCCCCATGTGAAGCATACCTAGCATGTCCCCAAACATCAGTGTGAACTATATCTAATACTTTCTCTCTCCTATATGTGGTTGCCTTTGGAAATGGAAGTCTATGAATCTTCCCTTGGGCACATACACTATAATCATCAAAGGTCTCATCATCTTCAAAAGTAATACCCTACACTATTCCCTTTTTCTTCATTTTCTTTAATCTATCTAGATGCACATGCCCCAACCTTTTATGCCAAAGCATCATCTCACTTGCACACGAGTATAGAACACTCTTTTCATTGCAAAGTACAATTCTAAACATTCCTTGAATGCCCTTCTCAGCTATGAAATAAACCTCATTATCAAAGCTTGCTGTGAAGATTCCTTTCCTAGTTCCTGTTTCAAACTCCTTTTCATCTAAGACAGCTGTTGAGACTAGGTTCTTGCTAAGCTGTGGAATGTAAAGAACGTCTGAGAGTGATACAATTGAGGCCTTTCCATCAACTAAAACCTTCAAGTCAACAGTTCCAACAAGACTTGTGGTTTCTACTCTACCATCTCCGTACTCTATCTCAACTGTTGGGATTTTTCTCAGTTTAGTGAACCACCGCTTATCTTTGCACATATGCATTGAAGCCCTTGAGTCTATGATCCATCCATCCTCGGGTGGATACCTTTTACCTCCAAAATCACACTTTTGTCTCCGTGGAATGTCGACATGCTTTTCAGTGTTTTTTAGATTAAGAAGAAGCTCCTCAAGCTCCTCTTCTGGTTCGGTTTTTTCTTCCACTTCCTCATCATAAACTTGAGTGAAGAAAGCCTTTCCTCCATCCCTTGAGGTTCCTTGACCATCTTTGAGTCGAAGATCTGCAAGTTTGACACAATCTGCCATATAGTATCCCGGTTTCTTGAAGAAGTGACATAATCCTCCTCGAGAAGCTCCTCTCCCTTGTCTATCAAATCTGCCACCTCCTTGTCCTCTTCCACCAAAGTTTCGATAGGGATCTTTCCCTCTCTCCTCATCACGCTTCCGCCAATCAGCTCCTGCATACAATGCTTGAACACTTGGACTCCCTCTCCTAAGCTCTATGGTGCTTTCTTTCACTAAAATCATTCCCACTGTGTCATCCCAATTCCAATTGCTATCTCCTATGTCCTGCAATCGGTTAATGATTTTCTCATACTCTTCAGGTAGTTTCATCATTAATGTGTTCACTATTTGTCTCTCAGACCATGAGTTACCTGCACTCTCTAACTCTCCAAACAATGCTCCTAAATCATTGCAATAATTATCCATACTTCCTCCCTTATAAGTATAAGCTGCAATCTTATTTTCGGCCAACTGTTGCTGCTGCAATGATCCACTCTTATATTTGTTAACTAGTGATATCCAAATCTGAGATGAAGATTTGACATGCATAAGGGGAATGGCAATGCCCTTTGCTACACTTTTAAAAATTAAGAGCTTAGCAACCTTGTCTTTGTAGTTCCACTTTTCATACTCTGATCTTTCGGTCTGAACCCTTGTCGTTGTTGCTGGTGGTGCTGCTGCCGGTATCGCCTTCGGCAATGGTGTTACTTGAGTTGCAACTCCTTCCTTTTCTCCTTCCATGACAATCTCTTCTCCTTCCTCATCTTCATCCTCGGTGATGGTGGCAGCTGTTCTACCAACTGTAGAGGCGGAGGTGCCAGAAAAACGTGTCCCTCCAAACCCAGGTGGAGGTGGGCATCGAATTTGTCCAGACACTATGCCCCATAAATGCTTCTCAAATAGTTCTCCCTCCATCATCATTTCCCAATAAAGAAAGTATGATCCATCAAATATGGGCACCCTAGAGGGTGGGCCCATAACCTGAAATTCTGTGGTCTCCATTGACCCACAGAATGAGCAGCCTATGTAAAGCCTCTAGGATAATATTTGCCCCTTCTACTTTCCCGCTGAATAAGCGCCGCCCAGGCACACAAATATTCAGACCACTCTCACCCTTGTGAGGACAAGACTCCCCTGAGTCAAACGCAAAAAGAATCACTGAATTTGCTCACCCGAGCAGTAAGTTATGGCTTGTCAAATATGACCTTTATAGTTACAAGCTCTCTTAGAGAGAGAGGTACCTAAATATTACTAAGTCTCGGTCTGCCTACTCACGACTACCTACTATTAAACCCTAGTCCAATAGGAACACTATAAAGTACAAGAAGGTACAATGGGCGATGTACTTATTGTACAACTATTGTACGACAAGGTCTACAAGGTGACACCTGTCATATCGGAAGCCAAGGTTCCTCCTCCCATCTTCTCCGGTATCAAATAATGTGGCGCCACGTGGCACCGCGTGACGCTATATCCGTATGCCGCCGGAAAGCTCACTTCGCGTGGCGGCTATAATGCCGGCCGTCCGATCAAAACATATTTTACACGGTTCAGATTCGCGTACATGCAGAAATTGCTCATTTTGGTTAGTCTGCTGTTAAATAGCTGTTTCGTTAATGTTTATATATTTATTAAACCCGTCACGTGTATCGTTTCGTAACGCCTTAATGGTTAAGGCGTTAGGCTATAAAGAATATAGAGGTCACAGGTTCAAAACTAGACCTATGCATCATTTTAGCCAAAATACCCTTAACTGCAAAAAAACTGCCACTTTCTAAATATGGCGGCAGCCATGGCGCGCCTTTGATCCTTACTCTCTTTCTTTAAAACAAAACTAAAATAGGGAAATGAACTATTAATTACCTCTTTTCAACAAAATCTTCAAGGCTGAGCAGTTGTGGATGACCTTAGTGGAGATCTATAGAGCTAACACCATTTAGTAGCTTCAGCTGGCTGAGCAAATGCTGATCAGTTACACTTTCAAAAGAGGAAAGATGTTGGACTTTTGCACCGATCTCTCTTGTCTATACATGGAGATGGAGAGTGCCGCATGGACAGGCATTATGAAGATGAAAGTTAACACTCTCATCATGAAGTTGCCGGAGGAGTATGAAAAAATAGTGTACCGATTGCAACAAATAGATGATAGTGCTTGGAAGTGGAGCACCGTGGTTTGAATGATACTTGTACAGGAAAACACTATTTAGATCCAAACAGGAGGAAAGAGCGTGCAAGCTCTAGCTGCCGGAACTGAATGGTGAAGGAAGGATTCGAAGAAGCCATACCACAGCTTCAAAGGGGAAAAAGATCAATCTGGAGAACCGAGGACTCCAAAGAGCCTTTGTCATTTCTGCAAAAAGCCGCGGCACTTCATAGCTGATTGCATCAAGCTATCCGAGTTGAGGCTCCAAGAAAATCGTGGAGGTGGTTCTTCCGGAGGGAAGAAGAAAGCACTTGTGGTCACACGAGTGAAAGGAGAGACCGAGGAGGACGAGTCCTCCGAGGAGGAGGATGGGGAGCTTCTTCTTGACGAGAATCTAGAGGAGTTCGAGATTCCTCGAAAACAGAAATGTGCCCTTGGAGCCATTCGGGAAGCACCAGAGGAGGGATGGATCATCGACTCTGGTGCATCCATGCATATGTGTCGTGACAAGCACCTCTTCACTAAGCTAAGAAAGTTCCCTACTGTGGAAATAGAGTATGGGGATGGGAGAGTAGTGACCACATATCTAGTGGGATCGGTAGATCTGAAAGTCTTAGTGGAGGGTAACCCTCTTTTCTCACCTTCTCAGATGTGCTCTACATTCCTCAGTTGAGTAAGAATCTTGTGTCTACTTCTGTATTAGATGACAAGGATTTTGATACCTTCACTAGAAAGGGAGTCTTTACAGCTAAGTATGGAGATGAAGTCTACTTCACAGCTGATAAGGGAAGCCAAGGAATGTTTAAGCTTAACTTGAGTAATGAAAAGAAGAGTGCTTACTATGGTGGTGTTCCGAGCTTGATGATCTGGCATAAGCGTTTGGGACATGTGCATTTTGATAGACAGAGGGAAATGAAGAAGCTGGGTGTAGTAGAGGGCATTCAGTTTGGGGATAATGAGATGATGGATGACTGTAGTGGCTGTGCCCAAGGTAAGGCTCACAGACTTCCCTTTCCCAAAACTGCCACATATAGAGGTGAGAAAGTACTAGATCTGGTCCACACAGATATCTGGGGACCAGCAAGGGTGCCTTCGGTTGGGGGAAAGAGGTATATGTTGACAATTACCGATGATTGGTCAATATATTCCAGAGTCTACTTCCTGAAAACAAAGTCTGAAACACCAAAATACTTTAAAGAATACAAAGTCTGGAGTGAGAAGTTGCACGGAACCCCCATTAAGAGAATAAGGAGTGATAATGGGGGAGAGTACACCTCTAACCAGTTTGAGGATTATTAAAAAGATGAGGAAGTTCAGCATCAGAAAACTGTACCGAATAATCCAGAACAAAATGGGGTAGCTGAGAGGTTAAACCGGACTTTGGGAGATAGTGTGTGCTGCATGTTGGTAGATAAGAAAATAGGAAGAAGATTTTTTTCAGAGGCCATGAACTGTGCTAACTTCATTAAAAAAAGAGTCCTCACCGCAGCTAGTAAAGGAATGACCCCTTATAAGAGATGGGTTGGAAAGAAACCGAATGTTTCTCACTTGAAAGTATTCGGTAGTCAAGTTTACAGTCTTGACACAGATAAGAAAAACTAGAAACTAGATGCTAAAGGGAAACCGCGATTATTTGTGGGATATGATGAGGATGTCAAGGGATATAGAGTCTATGACTTAGCGAAACAATATATCATTCTGGTAAAGCATCTAGTTGTCATGGATGAATGGAAGTCTTTTGATCCCTTCAAATACAATAAGCAAATCAGAATTAGCTTTGAGTCCGAGAGTGAGGAGGACTTAGATCTTCCCAAAAGGGACACTAGTGAAAACATGATTGCAGATCAAGGGGAGATAAAAGATAGGGGAGATATACCAGAATCTCCTCATATTCCTTCACCCTTTGAGGAGAGAGAGGAAGAGGAATCAGAACCGGTTCCCATGGATAGGGGAGCTGATGAGACAATTCGGAGGAATCTAAGACTACCCTCCATTCCAGCTTCGGACTTTGAGGGATAACGGAGGAGCAGCAAAAGGCTTCAAGGAAAACGGGCTGCTTGGAAGGCAACAAATCTTTCTCATCCAGATGAGCCTCATTCATACTCGGAGGCAATGGACAGTCCGGAGAAAGAAAGGTGGGTCAGAGCCATAAATGATGAGATGGCTTCAATTATGGAGGCAAATACTTGGGAGCTGGTGGACTGTCCACCAGATAGAAAACCCATTGGGTGTAAATGGGTATTTAAACTAAAATTGAATCCAGATAACACCATTGAGAGATTTAAGGCTCGGCTGGTGGCAAAAGGGTTCACTCAAAAAGAGGGGATAGATTATGAGGAGACCTTTGCTCCGGTAGTTCAATTCCCATCTTTAAAGATTCTCCTTAGTCTAGCAGCAGCGGAAGACATGGAAATTCACCAGATGGATATCAAAACCGCCTTCCTCAACGGTGAACTAGAGGAAGAAATCTTAATGCGGCAACCATAAGGTTTTGTAGAGGAAGGAGAAGAAAGCAAAGTCTGCAGACTTATAAAGTCCTTATATGGACTAAAACAGGCCCCCAGACAATGGAATAAGAAACTAGATGAGTTTCTTACCAGTCTGGGGTATATTCGGATCAGTTCTGACCATTCTATCTATATGTTTGAGGATGAGAATGGTGTGATTTTTATTGCAATTTATGTGGATGATTTGCTGGTATTGAGTAAGTCTATAGAGAAGATAAATAGGTTAATGAAAGATCTGGGAAGTAGATTTGACATGAAGGATTTAGGTGAGGCTAAATATATTTTGGGAATTTAAATGGAAAGAAATAGGAAGAAAAGGATCATCAGACTTACACAGAAAGAGGCTATAGGAAATATGCTGGAGAAATTCCAGATGGAGAATGCAAACAGTTGTACCACTCCCATGGACTTGAAGAAAGTAAGTGATGGAAGTGTAGAAGGAGGAGTGATAATGTTAAATGATCAGATGAGGCCTGAAGAGAGGCAGTTTATGAAGTCTATTCCCTATAGACAGGTTGTAGGAAGTTTGATTTACTTTATGACTTGTACTAGACCAAACATAGCTGCAGCAGTTGGAGTCCTCAGTAGGAGTCTTAATGATCCTAGAAAGAGAGACTGGGAGGCAGCCAAGAGAGTAATGAGATACCTGGTGGGAACTAGGGATCTATGGTTGCATTTGGGAGGGGAGGACACTGACAGAACTACTTGGAGTGATGCCAGTTATGGTGATGCACCTATGAGAAGATGCACTTCTGGGTATGTATTGTATCTGGGGGAAGGTGCTTGTTGTTGGAGCAGCAAGCAACAAAAGGTTGTTGCTCAGTCCACTATGGAGGCTGAGTACATGGCCTCTTGTTCTGCTGTGAAAGAGCTGATGTGGGTGAAGTCCTTGTTGCTGTAGAAATTAATGGTCCATTTTAAGTATTTTCTAGGTCTAAATAGAAATATAGAAAGAAGCCGAGGCAGTCTACCTCTAACTTCTTTCTCCAACTCTCAAACTTGTCGCAGTCACTGAGAAATTGGAGAGGGAGCTAGAGCCATGGCTACCTACGCTATCCAGAGGTTTACGGGAAATTTATATTAGTTAGGTGTTTATTTACTAAAAGGTATGTGCCGGCCACAGGATTTGATCCTCGTACCTACCGGCCGGCAGACAACAGTTAGCCGATAGCCTTAGCCGTTAAGTCTAGAACTAATGTTACGTAGTATATGGTTTGATATTTATTTAAACATAAATACGTAGGATAAATCATTTAACTGTAATTGTTTACGGGATACATAGATCTGGTAATGTATAAAGTACAGATTACGGTACGGACAAGAAATCAATACCTCGCATTTATTTCTTTAGTGAAATGAATACCGCGCATGTATTTATTACGACTACGATTAAAATCGACTTTAATCGGACGGCCGGAATTAGCGCCAAGATCGCGGAAGAAGATTTCGGCGGTTTGTGGCGATCGCCACATCGGATGACACGTGGGAAAATTACATTGGATCGTGGCATCTCCGGAGATTATGGCACCGAATCCGGATATGACATGTGTCGACATTTAGGCCATGTCGTAAAATGTCCGTAGATACGGAACTGTAATCTGATTGGTTCCATACATCAGTAGATAGAGTCTGTGAGAGAGATAGGACTTATAAAAAGTAGGAGATAGACCTCTCTCTCCCAGAGAGCTTCTATACAAAAGGTCAACTTTGACCCTCTATAACTTACTACTCATGGGAGCAAATTTAGAGATTCTTTTTGCTATCGACTCAAGGGAGTCTTGCCTTCACAGGGGTGCAGGTGTTCAAAGTTTTTGTCTGCCAGGGTGGCAGTTGTTTTTGCTGAAACACAAAGGGGTCAGAGTTATCCTAGAGGCTTCTTGGAAGCTATCCACTCTGGGGACTTATGGAGGTCTCAGAGTTAAAGTTGCAAGAATTTGGGTACATGAAGAAGGGAGTACATGAAGTGTTTTGTGACAATCAGGCTGCTATTGGGATTGTAGCCAATCCAAAACACCATTTCAAAGCTAAGCATGTGGATATAAGATTGAGCTTTGTGAGGGAAAAAGTGGAAAATAAAATTGTGAATTTAGTGTATAGGACTGATGGGGAATTGGTGGCTGATATGATGACAAAGCCTGTGCCTTCTCCCAAGCTAAAGTATTGTAGAGAAAAATGTGGATTAAAAGAGAAATTAAAATAAGACTAGAAAATAAGGGGAGTGTTGAAATCACTAGATTTAGGGGAGGTATTTTCTAGGTCTTAAATAAAATAAGAAGGAAAATAAAAGCAGAGGCAACTTGCCTCCACCTTCTCTCTCTGACCCCCATACTTGTTGTAGTCACTGAAAGAGAGAGAGGGTGGTGGAGCCATGGATGCCTTAGCTCCATAGGCAGGGCTTAAGAGTGACCTAAGTCACACTCAACCAAAAAGGTTGAGTCCGGTAGCACTCGAACCTCCAACTGGTAGGGCGAGGCATAGATGTCAACCCTTACCAGTCTGTCGTAGTAGTCCGTTAGGATACATAGGGTTCGATAGCTATTTAAACAATAGATAGACGACTAAACCAATTAACGGAATTACAAATAGGATACATAGAAACTAGTTGGGAAATTAAGTGTGGACGAAACAAATGTACCGGACATTTGTTTTGAACGGCTGGGAATTAAAGCCGACTTAGATCCGACGGCACACATCATCGCCAAGATCTTGGGATGGCCGCTTTGGCGGTTTATGGATGTAACATAACCTGGCGACACGTGGCAATTTATCATTGGGAAGCCGGAATCTCGGGGAGCGTGAGGGCAAGTCGGAGGAGACAAGCGTCCATTCCATGGCCTTGTCGTAAACAGGCCGTACAGAAAGTACATCGGCCATGGTACTTTTCTGTACTATACAGTCTTCTGATTGGTCCCGTACTTCAGTAGATAAGGGTTGTGAGAGGGTTTGGGACTTAGTGGATTGAGGAGGTAGATGCCTCTCTCCCAACAAGCTTCTATAAATATTGGCATCTTTGCCGCTTGATGATTAATCGCCTGGTAAGGCGTTTTCAGTGATTCTTTTTGCTGTGGACTCACAGGAGTCCAGACTACACAGGGGTGCAGTCAGGTTATCTATTTATCTGCTAGGGTAGCAGTTGCTCTCGTTGAAAGTGGGTTAGTCAAAAACTACCTTGAGGCTTCCTCATTCTTGGTCCAAATGGAGAACACAAAATTGCAAAGTCCACTTGCCAAATAGGACGTTTCGTACCGGCGGCGTCTTTTTTAATAAATTCCGCCTGTCGCACTTTGTTTCGTACGTGGGGCGTACACTTTAAAACATTTCAAATATTAGACGTTGGATCACTTCGCGATCCGCCGTCCATTTCACTTTACGCAAACTGTACTTTTACAAATGTTTGTTCGCGTCACTTCAATTAAATTCCGTACGTTCATAATGTAAATCACATGTTTTCTCCCCCAATCCACAAATCCATTCGAACCTCCACATTAAATTCTGTGGGTACCACGTATTACAAATCGCGTCGAGTACGCACGAAACGTCGCGTACCCATGAAACTTTGCGTACGCACGAAACTAACTTTTCAAAAACAACATTTGTGACATTGTAGATGTTTAGGGTATTGTGACATAGCGAAGTCATGTTACCATGTGATTTCATACGTACATGCGCGTGAGGAGCACTGGAAAAAATAGAGTGTTCTCTTTGTCATTCAAAATTTTTGAAAATGTTTGACGCGTGCAATCCTAGATTTCTATTCGTCAATAGGGTAGTATTTTGATAAAAATCAGGTCGCAATATGATTCCAGTGCAAGTGTGAAGATGAGCTGGAAGTGGGTCGCGATGATAATAACGCCAAATTGTTGTACCTTCCAAGTTCCAAGATGACGCAATATGTACTAATGTTTTTGCCCATTTTTCGTACGACGCAATATTTTCTCTTTGCAAGTCCCATTTTCTATGAAAAGAACGGAAAAAAACCCTTACTTGAACACATGGGAACACGCCCTAACTCGCACGAAAAAAAAGCAAACAAACTGCGCATACGCGGAAAAGGACAATTCTAATGTCAAACTAATGTGATAAAATGGATAATGTGATCGACCAAAATGAACCACAAATGTCTACGAACTAAACTTGCCAAATTAACATTGACATTGAAATTCCAGACTGTATTTTTAAAGAACATGGAAAATGCAGGAACAAAAATTGGGAAATCCACACTTGAATCCAAGGAATCCCGTGAAACAGGGAAATACGACCTTATGGAATGTTAGCATTTCGTATGTTATAGTGACGAATAACAATTTGTTCAGTTGAATGTTTTGATTGGGTTAAAGAATGGTGTGGGACAATGATGACTTTCGTCTCAACATGCAGAAAAAACAAAGCGATAGTTTTGGCATTTAGGGTGAAGTTTCATCATACGTTTCTGTAATCGTACGGCCTACTCGGCCAACTCTGCAGACCAGGTCGATTGAGGTAGCTTCTCCATCAAGCGCCGCCAGTAATCATACGGAAACGTTTACTGACCGTAATGTTTTGTTCACTTCTCCATCAGGTTGTGTCAGCTTGGAATCTATCACGTACGTGCTTTCTTTCGATTGGATGCACGTAGGTTCTTGTTGTGACGGCGAGCAGTCAAAGATTCTAAAAGCACAACATCTGAAATTGTATCCATTCATCCAGCCGCAAAAATAAATTACGTGAATGTACAATTTGTACGTTCCTGTTTTGTTTTTTTGTAGTTGTTTTGTCGTTCGTGATTTGTTGTGGCGCCTCAAATTTCGGTTGTCACCTAATCGTGGAGGAGCCGTCACGGTACATTCTTCAACAAAGTTTTTTTTTGGTGGTTTTTGTTGGATTTGATTCCCGCCTGTCCGAAGGCGTATGGCAAATGTTCGAAGGCGCGCGGCTCGTCATGACCTTTCGACACGTAAACATTTTACACGTCCGATGATTGGCTAGTCTCCTTCTTGGGGACACTAGCGAATCACTGGACGAAGTGATCTTTTGCTTCGAAAACTCATAATCGGACGGTCAAAGTTGTTGCCCAAATTTTTGGGGAATCTTGACGAATCTCCATAATCATGTTTTATAAAAAAAAAAAAAAACATTACGAACCTGTAGAGCAATGAGCTAGATCTGTATGGAAATGCACTTTTTCAAGTAAACAACCTCACTTTTCGCCTGATAGAGGTTCACCCTGAGTCGATGTTCCATCACGAAGAGTCTCTAAACCACGTATTCTAAATTGACTCGCGCCACGCAAGCTACGATCCGATAGTGAATATCTTTCAGATATTTAGCATTGATAAACTTAACTTCAAATTTTCACTTGCGTACCATGTAGTTGCGTACGAAGTAATCATACGACAAAACTTTTATACTTTTTGCAAACGTCAGTCTGTACGCCAGCTCATTTTTTGAGGCTTATGTTTTCGAACATAACGAAAGTCCTTTGAGAGAAATAGTGTGACGAACAAAAGTTACCTAAAATAGCGTGACGAATGAATGTTACGAAATTTCGTTTTTATTTTCGGTTGTATTTTGGAAAGCACGTGTCATGTGAAAATCTTAAGATTTTTGGTTGGTTTTCCATCATGACACGTAGCTTAATCGTCTTTCGTGTCACGATTAATTTTTTGTGTATCTGCCGACCCACCTTCTCGAGGTAAGTTCACAGTTAAAGAGAAAAATGAAGCGAACTCCTCGCAGATGAACATCCGACGACCAGTATTACTTCTAAGACCTTCGGAGAGTATCGGCAAGATTCTCAGTAATGTTATTTTTCATATAAATACAAAATAGGCGATACGATTTGGTACGGAGAGTCGCGGATTTCAATAAACTACGCCAATTTTTGCCAGATGGAATGTCACCCTTAAGGCCAAGTTCCATCAAACGAAAATTGGGGTATTTTACAGAAATCCGCGACTATCCGTACCAAAACGTACCGCTTATTTTGTTTTTATACGAAAACATACATTACAGAGAATCTTGCCATTATTCTCCAAAGGTCTGGGAGGTAATACTGACCGTGGGATGTTCATCCGTGAAGCGTTCTCTTCATTTTTCTCTGTAGCTGCCAACGTATCTGTAAGATGTGGGTTGGCAGATACAGAAAATAATTAATAGTGACACGCTGGACGAAAAAGCTACGTGTCTTCATGGAAAACCAACGAAAATTGACGAAATTTGCACATGGTATGTACTTTTCAAGATGCAACTGAAAATTAAAAATGTAATCTCGAAACGGTCCTTCGTTGCGCAATTCCTTTCGTCACACTATTTCCAGCAAAAGATTTTTGTCATGTTCGAAAATAGGAAATCTGAAAAATGAGCTGGCGTAAAAGACTGACGTTTGCAGAAAGTACAAAAGTTATGTCGTATTATGTGTTAGTATGCAAGTACATAGTACGCAAATGAAGATTTGAAGTGAAATTTGTCGGTGTGAAGATTTTTTAAAGATTTTGAGTATCCGGTCAAAACCCACGTGGTATCACTCAATGTATAACACGTGGATTACAGACTCTTCGTGATGGAACATCGACTCAATTAACCCGGTCTGTGGAATTAGCCGTACGATTACAAAAACGTCTGATGGAACTTGGCCCTTAGTCGAATATATTAACATTTTTCGCTACAGGTCCTTATGGTGCGTCCCTTTGTAATGGGTTCTTTGAAAAAGTATTTTGGACTGTAGTAAGATTCTCCGTACTACTTTGAAGAGCGTCCCAATGTGCGAAAATGAAATCGGAATTCTGGCATGTGATGGTTGTAGACATAGGTACAATTTTGTGACGGATGAAGACGACTACGGAACTTTTGACAATAGATGACGCCAACTAAAATAGCGACAGTTGTAGATGTTTAAATTTTTGTAATTTTGTGACGTTGTACATGTTTAGGGTTTTGTGATATTGTGACGCCATGCTTACTTGTGACAACGTCGACGTCATAAATTCAAGAACTTTTTGCCATGGCTATCCGATTTTGTTTTTTTGACTTTTCTCATTCGACTTGGCATAAAAATATACATAAAGGTAGTCAATTTTTTTTTTTGAAATGTCTTTCCTTTTATACCAGTTTTGTCGTGCCTCATTCTAAAAAGTGTGAGATAAAAGCGATAGTGTAAGAGGGAAAGGGGGAGGCGACGACGGTGAAAAAGGACCGTGAATGAAAGTGGAGGTCCGAGACCGCTGCAGATTTTTCTCCGTACATTCTAGTTTTTTCCGTACATGCTCGTGACGGGCAGGGAGAAAAATAGCGAGTGCTCTCCCTAGTCCTAATATTTTTCCACTCGTGCGGCACTTGTGTGGACCGTTTTTCATTCGTTGTTTGGGTGGTACTTTCCCTAAAATCCAATCGCGAGGCTATTTCTCATGAAGTTTTTTGACGGGCTGGATTCTCTTGCCCGAGGGTCGGAAAAATGAAAACGCGTTCACATGACGACAAAATTGAAGTACATTAAAAGTATCGACGTGACGTTTGCTGTACTTTTAAAGAATTGATTTTTATGTACGGATAAAGTTTTTATCGTACGGAACTGCGTTTTGGTTCAAAACGACAAAATAAAGTTGATACTTTAATGCATGGGGACGTACCAACCGTGAAACGGCACAGGCTGGAGGGCGGTAGGTCTACAATGTCACGAAAAGTCACGTGACGTCACAAGCAGTTACGAAAAATAACGTGCGTCATCACAGATTGTAGACGTTGACAGCCGTCACGGGCATTGTCGACGTATACAATCGTCACGCCCTTAAGTGACAATTTCGTTTGGTACACATGGGGACACCCGAAATCCGGGTCCGCCGGATCCGCGTTAAAAACAAAAAAAAATCTCTAAGTTTGAAGTACATATAGACGCACCCTTAGAAAACCTAAAACACGGAAACCGTACGCCGGCACCCGTACTGTTTCATTTTCCGTACTTTTGCAGCACGACATGCCAAAACTATATAGGCTACAGCAGTGATTGCCCTTTTGTCGTAGGAAGACAGACCTCTCCATCGCTTTTTCTTTTTGTTTGTTTCTGCTATCGCTTTCCACAGTTTTTTTTTTTTCTTTCCTTTTCTCAATGGATGCTCTGAGTATATTTTTCGTTGTTGCGCCCATTATCATTAAGGTGGCAGTGGCTCCAGCTGTAAAAAACTTAATGGGAATACCAGAGAAGAAGATTCGAATAATTCGCGTGACTGCGATGCTCACAAACGGAAAACAGATTAAGGCTCGATTCTCTCTCGAAGAGGACGGAGGCAAGACTTGCATTTATAAAATGGCAGAACATAATTTGCTCCATAGGCCTAGACCCATTTTGGAATTGGAGTCTTGTGACACTTTTCCCACAAAATCTTGCGAGTACAAAACTTCTATTTTTATGGAGAGGATGAAGGATGGGGGACGTGTAGAGGGAGATATATCTTACAAGTGTGTTTCTATGGAGATACGACAACTCATCGGCCTAATGGCTTCCTCCCTGCCACCTGAATGGTACGGATGTGTAGCCGTACAAGAAAATGGAGGCCAGATGAAGGTGCTATGCAGTCAGAATCTGATTCTGCAGTCAGTGACGTCAGTGAAAATGAAGCATTCTCCGTGTAATAATCGGAAAATGGACGAGATTGTCAATGCGATTTCTATTGAAGATGGAGTGTCAATAAATGTGGAAAAGTTTGCGCAATTTTCAATGGAAAAAGAGGCTGAAGAAAATCCTTCATCGTCTGTTTCGAATGTCTCTTCCAGAGCAAAAACAACAACATTATCTGTCAGAGAACAAAAAACAACATCATCTTCTTCCTCTGACATTTCTGCAGTAGAAAGGGACCAGACCTACAGTGTTAAGCAAGTAAACCGTGAGCTAGTTTTTTTTAAGATCAAAAAGGGTGAAAAGAGGCAGAGAGAAAAGCACAACTCTAATAATGGTGTATGGTGGAGTGATGCAACTTTTGGGATGTCAGCAGTTTGTAAATACACAACATCCCAATTCATCGATACGGAGCTCGCGCAGGATCTGTTCAACGGAGAAGCATGGAACAGATTTGTTTCGTTGTGTACCGGAGATCTCGTTTGGCTCATCCTTCAGCAGTTTTCTAAGCTAGAGTTGACAGAAGCAGATATTTATTTCATGGGAACTAAAGTGATTGTTTTAAGCTACGATAAAAGGAAAAACGGGTTTGCGCTTTCTGTGACAGAGTTAATGGACAAAGACGAAAAGCTGGTGAAGTTTCTGGAGTTTCTGGTTGATTTAAGATCTCTGAAAATCGTCGATGGAAAGATGAAGGTGAAAATTTATATGAAAGCCCTTACAGGAGTCCCTCAAACAGTGGAAAATAAGACGGTAGAGAGTTTGAAGCAGGCAGAAAATGCGGCATTGCATTATCCAAAAAAAGCATCTATCGTTCAAATTTGGAAAGGAGGGGAGTGGAATATGGCTTTCCGACTCATACAAGATGGAAACAAACTGAGAATTGAGAAAGTTCAAGGAGATTTCATGGGTAAAAATGAAACAGTCTACGATTGGAATCTTCCTGGAAGTTTCCCGACAAAAGAATGCGAGTACAAACCTACAAGTTTTATGGGGCAATTGCAGGCTGTTGGCTTAGTGCCAAAAAGGTTACGGAGAAAATGTGTTACTATGCGAGTCGGTCATTTTCTCGGCCTCATTTTTTGGAATATGTCGTCTGTTTCTTCTGGTCTTGTGGCCATACTGTACTTGGATGACGGAGTTTTGGAACTAAAATGTGACCAGGATTTCAGTTTTGATAGGGATTCTAATGTTGCGTGTGGGCCATGGAAAATGCAATACGACAAGGAACTTGACAGGTGGATGCGGAAACTGGTGTATGTTGCATCTGTCTGTGAAGGGCAAGCTGAACTGGAAACACTTAATCAGAAAGTCCCAAGAGTCCTTTCCGAAAAAAAATGGCTCATAGAAATTTGTAAGAAAGGACAGTTGAGAACTGCTTTCCGGCTGCGAAAACAAGGAAAAGAATTATTGCTGGAAAGAGTCAATATTGAGGCTACGCAGAAATCTAAAAATAAACCATGTGATTGGGTAATTACTGAATGTTTTTCAACGTCGCAAAATTACCCTCACAAGGATTCGACGTTTGTCAGCAAGTTACTGGCGGAAAAAATTTTGGATGGAGATAATCAGAGAAAAGGCGCTGTTATGAAACTAGGTCAGCTTGTTGGGCTCCTGTACTGGTCACTTCCGTCCTCCTGGACAGGCATAGTGGCAAAACAGAACTTAGATGATGGAGTCACGGAGTTATTTTGTGACGTAGAAATGTCCCTAGAGGTGTATCTCAGAGTATGGACAATGAGTTATCCTGAAGAAATCGACAGTTATTTGAACAGAGAGGTCAGTGTGATGTCTCTGTAGGAAAGGTGAAAGGAGAATATTAAGTCTGTGTGAAGATTGAGGCGTGGAAGAAAGTATGTCTGTCTAAATCTGGGTTTTAAATAGGCAGAATTTGACTTCTGACAGAAAGAAATTAGGTGAAATTAGACATAGGAGTCTACCAGAAAAAATATAGATGAAGAAAATAAAATGTTTTTCAATTTGCGTGGATGATGTCAGCTGTGCAGAAAAAAATGAATCGAAATTTTTGAAGGTGGATACAAAAATAATAGGTGGAAAGTGGAAGAAATTGTGTCCGTTCTTGGAGATTTTCACATCTAGGATGTCTACTATGTTGTTATGAGAAAAACAGATAGGTCTCATTGCTGATTGCCTGTAATGGGAATAAATTTTCAAATTCGTTCTTGCGGAGGAGTTCTGAAATTGTTAGCCTGCTTGAGAAGCTTTTAGTCAACTGATTGGATTGTGAAGATGGAGCAACAGACATGGGTTCATGGAAAAAGCATGTAATGTGTAACAAACTCCAATTTTTAAAGGTCATGTGCGCATGTCATATTGTTACGATCTTTAGAAAAGGTGGAAAACGAGAGATTGATTTTTTTCTGTCGCCTTCATTGCATGTAGAGTTTTTAATGCTGTGCAATGTCGAACTTTCAAGACTCGGTATGGAACAGTACTGGACAGTGAACATTGGATAATACCAGAGATTGAAAAATTAATGCCTGCCAATATTAGATTTGTAACATTTTATCCTGGAATAACAGATTTTGAATGTCTGATGCTGAAAATGGGAGGGAGTTGAATATTAATGCTGAACTTTCCAATGCTGGGCAATGTGTATTTTTAAACGTTTAGATTGCAACAAGAACGGGCACTGAATATTAGACATTGGATAATACCGGAGGATCAAAAGTTGAATGAATTCTTGCCGCTTTGCTTTGGTTTCTATTTACAACATTGAATATCAGTACACGTCAGATTTTGAGCATTCAACTTCATAAAATATTGGGAAGCTCTTAATTCAGAACACCTTTGGACATGCACCTTCCATTGCTGAACAATGTTTAACTTTATAGATCTTGTGTGAAAAATACCGAAAATCGAACTGTCGAATTTGCGAAGAAATTAATGCAGGCTACGATTGGCTGGTTGCCCAAAATTCTCTAAACGGTGTAAGAGGCAAAGAATTATGTATATTTTTAAAGGCAATTTCTGTATCCACTCACCACCTATCTCGGACCGTAACCGGTGACCTTATTTATGTCATGCACGACCTCCACGTTGAGGTTCGAGCATGTGTCGCGTTTGCACAAACTTAGTCCTAACTATCTCTAACATTCGTCATCTTGCAATTTTATCGAAATTTTGTGGCAGCAGCCACCCACTTACCAAGCTGTGATTTGTCCAACAATCTTTACGACATTTGAACACACGCCTTTGACTGGACGGTTGAACCACGCGCCTTTGACAGGTCTTCAAATGTCCATCAGGAACTTCTCAAGGAAGATTTTCTTGTTGCAGATTCAATTTTGGAGGAAAACGACAATAAAAACCTTTACTTCAACACATGGACACACAGCCTTGAGTAAGAGAGAGACTTTGTGTTATTGAGAAGAAAAACATTTTTCTGTTAAATATTATAGACTTTGGCCAAAGCTTTCTTCTTACAATGGTGGTGATTATTATGTTTCCACTTGTTTTGAGTGCACCTTTGCTATCTTGGGTTGAATATCGATCCCTCCAATCTGAGGAGCATTTGGATTTTTCATTTTATTGAAAAAAAAAGGTACAAAAAAGAATCTCAAGGCCATAAGTACTGTACGAAAACACAAACGAATTAGACCAAACCGTTCACACTTGAAAAATACGAACGAAGCTAAAAGTACTAAAGAAACGAAACGAAATGAAATGCGCGACGTGACGCGTGACAAAACAGACCCACACTAAAACGAACCAACATTTCAACAGTGACATTTAAATCCCACACTGCAATCCTAACAACTTGCAATGCCAATGATGGCATCATGCTCGATAAATGGCATTATTTATAATAAATAGCAACAAAGTATTTATAATAAATTACAAAAACAACCTTGTAGACAAATAGATTTTTGAAAATGAGATCCTCCCGTCCTTGGCTTTATGGTCTTCAGAACCACTAGCTCTACTGGAAATAACTTCCATACAAATTCCTTCGAGAGGTTGCCCATTGACCATTAAGCACCTTCATGACCTCCTCACCATACACTCGGTCTTGCATTGAAGCAAACACAGTCCTGTCTGTTAAAACGACACACTAACACAAGGATCGACTTACTTCTCAATAATCAACCAAGATAATGCACTGCGGAAGCTTACACATAAATAAATCTCAATCACCACATAACAAATCACATCGACAAAATATAAATATATTGAGCCGAAGCTTTTCCAAAACAATCGCTCACTTTTACCAATCTAACTCACTCAGATTCCTAACTCACATTTATCACTTATTCTCACTCACACTCACACTCACACTGAATACATTTTGATGATCACAATATTGATATAATTCCTAACTCTACTCACACACTAAATACTCTCTACAATGATAAAGAACAAATACTACTGAAAACAATACATCGCAAACAATCCTTAAACATAACGACCACATGCACTCTGAGTGCGCCTGCCATAGCCTGCAGCATCAAACAAACTTCTACACTGACAAATCTGCTCTCTGTGAATCGAAACAAACTGTGGCAGGATCGTGCAGGATCGCAGTAGGATCGGCCGTACAAAAGTACTGCCGCTTCGTCATATACATAATATTCCCGCGGACGAAAATATCGCGTCACGCTTCGCGAACCAACATTTCCTCGAAATCGTCCTACGTCCGATTCGTACAAATGAATACCGTGCGCACCAAACCGAACCGACACAAAAGTACAGTACCGAACGAAACAAAAAACATTAACTGACGCGAACTGAACAAATCATCTGACGGCGCGATTTCGGCCGACGCCGATTCGCCCAATATCCTAACACTGTCAGGATGATACTTCAGCTTGGCGCATATTAGGGCAGTTTTGACTTTGCCTTCCTTTACCTGCGCCGGAAGAGCCCGACCATTAGGATCATGTAGGAATCCTCACAAAAATTACACAGTTTTTTCTGAAACAACTGGCAAAAAATTGGGTCATTGAAATTACCGGAAATCCAATCTCCGCAAGGAACCTTTCCAAATTTTGTGTCTTTATGAGTGTATTTGCCACTTCTTTTTCCGCTATCTTGCGACACCATTCCTCAACCGTTGCACTCCTCTGTGCCGGAATTTTGTGGATTTGCTCATGCTGCAACAACTCGGAAAAAAGGTATTACATTACAACAGGAAATTTAGTTTCTATCTCTCAGTACAGAAAATATCTGAACGTTCTGATGTTGCCAAAAATATAAAACAATATAAGAACAGACACCACTAAAACACACACCGGTTTTACTAAATGTTCGACAAGGTTGCTTCAGTTGTGGCTTTAAGGAAATAATACAAAGAAAAAGTAGATATTGGAAATACAAAGCAGAAACTTGGAATTTGCGGTTTATCAAATGTGTATTATTCAGCGCAAAAGACGGATGAAGACTTGAGAACAAAGACATGCACAAAGTCCCACATACACGAGAAGTGAAATCATTCTATACAGCAATACTCACAAATACGGTTGGGGGCTTGCAGCCCAATCTTGGTTTACTATCCTGCAATAATATGCCAATTTTTGCGGAAAGTTAATAAACATTAAAGAACAGCCTGAATTATTATCATCTCATGGATTTCTATCTTCCAGGTAAATTTGAAAACCAAAGGACAACTATTTCATGCGGTATTTAACGACCTCCTCTGTTTCTAAACAATTCTTCATTCCAAACAAGGAATTGCTTACCAAGTCCTCTAGCAATTAAAAAAAAACAATTGATAACATCTCATACATAATGCAAACTACTCTGCCTTCAACAGTTGAAAGCAGACCTCAGTCTTGAGGAATTGGCTTAACTAGAGTTTTTTTCTTTCTCCATCTCTCGCCTGCTTTCTGTGCGGGGCTCTTTACTTCCAATCTTTCCTTGTCTGTACATCATGAATTCTACTGCTTTATATTCAAGACTTACTGGAGAAGAATCAACTCTTAAGTTTTTAACATGGTCAGAAAAGCCTCTGGAAACAAGAGTCCTATAATCACACTGTATTCGTCGCTCACATAAACTGCAAATCCAGCTGAGAAATTTTAGGTCCAAACAAAGAGTTTGCAATCATGTTAGTGGAGTAACTTCATGTATTCACCTGCTCCGCCATTAAAGCAATTCTATTTTGTAATCTTGAAGCCACTTCCTCGAACGAGTCTTTCAATTTTATCCCATCCATTGACTGTATAAATTCACCACCTCCGGTCAAGGCCAAACCTTTCAGAGTATCTTTCTGTGCCTTTTTCCCAAAGGCAACAGTGTACAACAAGATTTTGCCTTTGAAGTCAACCTTCAATCGATGCATTTCAGGCTTTCCATCACTGCCACTTCGTCCGTCTGAAAGGAATAGCAACATAGGCTGGTGCTGTGGATACCTTGTGGAAGTCCTGTCTAAGATACCATGAGCTGCTTCCAAAGGTTTGGAAAAATCCGTACCAATCCCATCTATCCGAAGGTCCCGATAAATTAGGCTTGTGATAGGGGCTGCCTCGGCTATAACTCTTGCCGTGGCAGAATACTGAATAATAGAGATAATATCATGAGTTTGATTATCCTTTAGTCTTGTTGAAACGAACCCATTCACCGCCGCCTGTAATTCTTTCCATGGTGTCCCCCACATGGAAGTTGATTCGTCGAGGACAAAAACAAGATGGCATTTTCCCTTAACCCCGATTGCATGTGTTCTGCAGTGAAAGAGATGGCCGTCAGATGAGACAAATGCTGCCTCGTCTGGTGTCTTTGTATCAAGAGGATGCCATAGATCGAGAGAACAAAAGGACGGCTCTTCTCCGTCAACCGAATGGCTGTCGTCACCACAACTGTATCGGCATTTGGCAAAATCCTGCACACACACCATGGAAATGAAAATAATGTTTGGAAGCATTATCGATAAAAACGTTTGAAGAGCTCTGACAGCCCGTTTCACAGAGCAATAACATATTTGGCGATCGATGGACTAAAAGATTTGTCAGTTGTAGCAAGATCTTCAAAGTAGAATGATTTTTATCTCAACCATTTTTTGTGGATTGAAAATCTATGGCAATGTTGCCGATAGTTCTAGCGGCACTTGCATACTAAATCTTAAAAACGCTCCGGGACACCATTAATATCTGCACAAATGTGGAAGACTAGTCAAGCAACTATAATCAACTATGACTTTGCAAAACAGCCAGCCCTTTTTCCCAGACGGTTCTGTGAGATATTTCAACCAAATCGAACTGTCTGCATCGTATATCCGTTGTTTTCAACCGTCTTCTGAACCTGTTAGTTCAAACATCACATGTTAACTGCAACTGTGACAACAGTACACCTTACATCCCTGTTAGCGGTAATAGCGTTAACACCGCTAATTTATGGTTGGTAGACAGTGTGTTTTCTATGGCACTTGTCTAAGAAGTGTTATTTACACTATGGCGGTCAAAAAAGCCTGCCACCAAATTAGAGTTATTAGCTTTCACAGCGATGGGAAGGTGTAGTTTAGGGAGTTTGTTCCACACGCCTTTTGATGTACTTTAAAATTTACAAAGTTCATCTATTATTATGACCACCGCACGTCCAAAAACATGAATACGAATAAAAGGGCCGAGGTTAGGTTCCTACCTTCCGATGACAAACTAAAAAAGAAATAAACAAAATCATGTGAAAGCGCAATGAATGAATGACAAAGGTAATTTGGTAAATCTTTCTTAGGTAAACAATTACCTCGCGCTCACGAACATAGCACGGATCCTCCCAGTTGATTGTCTTCCAGTAAGTCTCATGGGTTAACTCATCCAACTCATTTGTTCCGACACTTCCATCCTCGGGTCTGCCTATGTACTGACAAGTTTGATGTTGACGTCCATCTTTTGGTGAGTGGGCACATCGAGAATTTGGTTCCGCGTCGCAAGGAAGTAAATGGATATGTCCTCTTCCAAGACTTCTACAAAACATGTCACACATTTCCGCTTTTCCTGACTCCCCCACCGTGTATTTTCGTGGACCAATGTCAATCTCCTGCAAGAGCAAGCACAAAATTAGTTAGAAATTTCCTCACAAGATGCATAAAAATCCAGAGGTAAAACTGAGGAATTATGAAAATAAAAGCCGAACATTGACAACTACACTTTTCATTGCTGTTAGTGTAGAATAATTAAGGGTAATTGCAGATTTTGTATCCACAACACTAATTCAGTGTATGACAATTTGACGAATATCAGTCCACTCCCTGGAATTCTCTTATTAACACTAGTTTGCAATTTTTGGCAACAAAAAGCTGCGACCGAAAGTAGGGCCGGAACACACAATGGAACTAAAGTGAAATTGTAGGTGGTGAAATTTTCATTACCTCACTATCGGAAACAAAATAACAGTCTCTCATCATTCCATGAGCTCCATGGTGCCTTCCTTTATGTCCAAAAGGTTGTTCGCAGAAGTAGAAACAGGTCGGACACCGCTGGTCACAATAGTGAACGACTAGAGGATCCAAAGAGTGGCGATGTGGGCCTTTATGTTCAATCTCGAATGGAGGTATTTTCACACTGCATACCATCTTCTCACCGCTTGCTACTGACCCCCTCGCATACTGCATTTCAAAGTTCAACAAAAACTATGGTTAATGATATTCGGACAAGTTTCCACTAAGATTTGCATGGATATTGGGAGACTATAGACTTCTTTCACTCTGTTATAGGATACCATCATGAGACTTTGCTGGTGCCATTTAGAATCAAAGAACTAATAAAAAAAAAAAAACTGTAAGGCACATGTTTCATGTGTTCTGAATGTTGAAAAGGCAAGTCTAGAGAGATTTATTCATCTGCCTCACGTGCTGATGGAGTAGAGACAAACTATCTGATTTACCAATAAACCTCAAAAAAATATTACTTGCAATGCTGGCCAAACTCTGACAAGGTTAGGGGTCTGCTGGAAAACAACTCACTGAGAAATTGCTTCTTCTTCCGGAATATTCAAAAGCACCTTGCACACGTTGCGTGCTAACTTTGCAAATACCTTGGCTTTCACAGGATTCTGAACAGAGATGGTACCTGCCACAAAAATGTTTACCAAACTTGTCGATGCCTTCGGGGAGGACAACTCCAGTTTCTTCACGAAATTTTTCTGAGTCAGGAGAGAGATGGAAGTGGTCGGGAGCTGCGCACATCTGTTTTTGAAACAGAGAACACCGTCAATGGCAGCTGTTGTCAGACAAAAACTTTACAAGTTGAAATGCGTTTTAGTGCATTTCTACGATTACTGAATGAATACAAGCCTTCACCGAAAATTACTACGATTATTCACAGGAACGTGCATTTTCCGAATATTGTAGCTCTTCTCTTAGCAAACGTTAATCAGCTCAAATTGCAGATTTTATCGCTATTATGGTCCATATATTCTACGACGCTTAAACCCGTTCTCTTCCCGCTTACACCTGAAATCTTTTGTGTGCTCACGTGCCAGAATTTCTTACCGAAAATGATAGGATCGGTTTAACATTCACCTCAATATTCACCACACAAACGCTTAACAGCGGAAGCATTCACACTGAATAACATTACATCACATTGAGCTGACATTGATCGACATTTGGGAAAAATGTATTCACATTAGTTAAAAAAAAACGAAATTACAATGTCCTCTCTCCTCTCTTCTTCACTCTTCTATTTCATCCACAAATTCCTTCAATTGTGTGCTACCTCAAACCATGTCCTCCATAATTAAAAAAATAAAAGATGGCGTGACACGTGTGAGCGTGCGCCGCTTGGAAACCTTCAACATTTTGCCACCTGTCAACTCAATGCACTAGAACACTATTTTTAGCGCAAGGACCGAAGTTGCTAAACGACAACCCAAATAGGAAGTACTGTAGTAGACAAAACTTGAAGTACTACCGTACTAATTTAAACGTACAGACAAACGTGAAACGAAAAAAAAAACACAAATTGAAGAAAAATCCCAACGCAAAATCGACTCGATTTCGCGCCAGACCGATTCGTCCAATGAATCGTAAAAAAAACTATGGTACATGAATCTTAGAAAAGTGTGTAAGAGCCGAAAAGAACGAAAATCAAAATCAAATCGAATCGTATCAAGCCTGTACACCTCCAGTCAGAGGTCGCAAAAGTCAAAATTTTAGATAATCGAAACCGACCGTTTTTTTTTTTTCAAAATCTGAGTACCCGACGCCCGACCGGGTTATGTCACGCTCCTGAATTGTTAACCGTTACCCGAAACGCATTTACAAAAATAAAAGTTAAGCGAAACTTGATTTCTCGCGACTACCCGTACCCGCCCTTACCCGAATAAGTACAAAATTAGTGGTGTATCTCCCTTATACCTTCCACAATACCAAGAGTACAAAAGTACAAAAATGTTGGATAGTATTGACAGTACAAAACCTTCATTATTTTTCGTTTTTTGCTTACCCGACCGTAATCGATTTTTTTTTTTTTTTCGTCCGAACCCACCCGACCCCCCAAATTTGGCAACCGAATCCGTTCCGGATCCGACGCGGGCGGTCGGTTAACGGTCAGTTACGGTTTTGGTTGACCGTTTGCAACCTCTGCCTCCAGTCATTGGTCGCAAGAGTCAAAATTTAAGATACCCGAAACAGACAATTTTTTTTTTTTCAAAATCTGAACACCTGATACCCGACCGGGTTATGTCACGCTCCTAAATTGTTACCCGTTACCCGATACGCGTTTACGAAAATAAAAGTTCACCGAAACTCGATTTCCCGCGACTACCCATACCCGCCCGTACCCGCCCGTACCCGCCCGTACCCGAATAAGTACAAAATTAGTGGTACATCTCCCTCATACCTTTCACGCGCTGTTGTTCAAATCGTGCGATTTTTCCATTTTTTCCAATTTCAACGTATAATTCGTGACTTTTGAAAAAATCGCAAAAAAGGCGGAGTACTTTCTGTACGGAAAACTGAACGGAAAATTTACGGAAATGTACGAAGTTTTACGGGAAATGTACGGACTTTGACAAAAGGATAAGTAGCACTTCTTAGTACTTTCTGTCCGGTAAACTGAACATAAATTTTACAGATAATGTACGGAATTTTACTAAAAAAGACGTTGCAGTGTTGCACCATTTGCGTTGAATTCTGTACGATCGTACGGAAAATCTTTTACATGTACGGAATAGTATGGATATAAAATCATTAACGATTTTAACACTTTTTCAAATCGTTCAATGCGTTACTTACGTATAATTCGCGCGATTGAATCGTGAGTAAGATACAGTTTGAACCATAGTTCAAAAGTAGGTGAAAGTAGGGCCATACAATATGCCTATTTTATGTAAAACATACAATATGACCTTAAAACCCATATTGTATTGGTTGCAAAATGAAAAAAAATAGTGACAAGGTTGAGTTGCACATCGATCGATAGAGAATTAAACGTCATGTCTAAATTTTGAAAAACATTCGGACAATTTTTTTTTTCTATGAGTTTTGAGGTATTTTTTATTTAAACCGTCAGATTTGGACGATCGGACGGTCGCTGATCAAAGTTGCGATCTAAGAAGATCACATGAAAAGCCCATAACACAACTTACGATAGGACTATCTGTCATATTAGCGTCTGCAATTTTGAAGGCAACACTAAATAAAGCCTCAAATTGACCAACCAGGGCATTTTTATTTTTTTCCAGATTTTCGTGTCAGTTTGCTAAAAAATTTCATCCTGCGGCGTGCGCTGTACTATGATCATACGTCAGATTCTTACGTTCGTACAAGAGTGTGCACAACGCACACACATACAGTATGCCTACTCTACGCGAGTTTAGTGCCAAGTTTTGTGCGCCTACCAAAGGCCTACCATAAAAACGCCTACTTTTGAACTATGGTTTGAACAACTATGCTTCCACGATACCAAGAGTACAAAGTACGATAATGTTGTATAGTATGGACAATACTGTACTGTACAGTACTGTATTGGAACTTACCTACAAAACCTTCAATTTTTTTCGTTTTTTGCTTAACCGACCGTACCCTGTTTTTTTTTTTTCTTTTTTGTGAATCCCCCGCTCGAATCCGGCCGGCCCCCTAAATTTGGCACCCGAATCCGTTCCGGGTCCAACGCGGGCGGTCGGGTAACGGTCGGGTACGGATTCGGGTACCCGATTGCAAACTCTGCCTCCAGTTCCAAAAAGTTCCAGTGCCAACTTTTTTGCAACAATTTCAAATTTTGACTATTTGTCTTCTAGCGCCCCATATCCCAAGCTTACGAACGTCAATAATTTACGTTGCAGATTTTCAAATCTACACCTCTTGTACTTTTGTAGGCGAAAATAGCAAAAAAAAAAAAAAAACCAAAAATAGCAAAAAAAACAGAAAAGGTGAATTAGCTTCCACCTTTTTCTATGAGAAGGCGATGCCGCAAACTGACCTGCTCGCAATCTGCCACGTCACACTTGTGGGTGCAACTTCCCGCCACACATTTATGTACGGTATGAGTCAGTCCGTACGCAATCCCGCAAACACTGCGGCAGCCAGAGGCGGAGCATTTTTGGCCGCAAAGATGAGTCTTTGCACTGCAAAGGTGCCCCTTTCCAGGTACTCCAGGAATCATAAACTTCTCATGGCCAACTTTTCCCGCACAAACCACATTGCAGTTGGAGCAGTCCTTCAAGTCACACGGCTGAATACACGTGTGGTCTTCTTTCCTGGATGATTACGCCACACGTCAAATAGAAAGGCATTCTATTGTCAGTATTAACATCATAAAATCATATATAAGCTATTGGAAGTAACTGCATATTCAAAATAATTGCTTCGAAATCGAAGCACAGCCTTTCCTCATCAGACTTCATCATAGCAGGGACACAACAAAAAATAATCTGCTACCTCAGGAATGAAATACATGTGTCCTGCAGGCTTGCATCACCTGCAATCGTGCTCTCCAGAATGGCCGCTCTTGCCACCGCAAACGCTGTTGCTTTCATTATTTTGACAGAACCAGCAAAGCTCCCTGCATTTATGGTCTCCCATGCAGGAATGTCTCACTGAAGGATGGTTCTTAGGGGAAATGCACAGCAAGTGGCAATCTGTACAGACTGACGTGCACACCTGCCAGAAAATACAGAGGCAACAAAATTTATCAGATTAAATTGACAGCGAAATAGTAAGATCTAATCCAAACAAAGCAAAAGTTCCAAAAAATGAGTGGGTTTATACCATACCTCCTAGAATCATCACTATAAACATCAATAAGCCAACTGGCAAACTTTATTTTTGAACAGCTGAATATAGTATTGCTAAGAATGTAGACGAATTCGACGATACATTCTTCACTTGTCTATTTATCAGCCTTTTTCAGCTTTTGACATTTCATCCGAGCCCTAGATTATTTATATGAGAGTTCAATACTTGGACGAGTTTCTAACTTTTTTTTCACGAGATCCCATGAAACAAATCATAAACTGCATAAGGTGAAGCAAGAGAATTTATTGGAAACAACAACAACTACTCAATTCGGAAAGCTGTTGACCAAAAAGTAGAAGTTAAGAGAGGATGGGAAAAGTGAAGTTGCAAGTTTAGAAGTGATTGAAAAAACAGCCAAATAAAGTACGATTCAACTCAGTGTTTTCTCAATGAAAGATTAGCATCAACTTTCGTGGTCGTCTGATAATTTGAGCCCCAAGGTTGTATTCCACTTTCCAATAATCCCATACAACTACAAAAATGACGACAAAAAATTAAAAAAAAAAACCACAAAACAATCATATTCAGCCAAGAATTCAAAGGAACAAACAGCATGAGCACTAAAGCTATTCGTTAAAAATCCAAAGCACAGAAGTGAATGATAAATCGTAATATAAGCAAAAACACCAATAGAGTCCCTTAGACGAAAGAAAATTGGTCGCATATCAAAAAAATGATTAATATGAGCGTCACATGTCCTTCTGACAACGTACTTGAAGCTGCTATAGGAAGCTTCAGTTTTTTTAATTTTTCTTTGTTTTATCAAGCAGTATTCCGGTAAAAGGGCAAAAACAATGAAACCTCACAACTGTCAAAATTTAAATCTACAGCATGCGGTCATCCTGTTCACATGTGACATCGATCGACGACCAAATATTGCGCTTCAAGTATTGTTTGACCAAATAAGTAGCCAATTGGGGCTCAACCGTTGATACATCTAGCTAAGTTGCAAGTTATTAACAGCAAGCCAATACGAAGTCATACTTTCGTACATCATTGCAAACAGGTCAAACATCCAAGTGTAGTAACTTACTTCCAGACTCTCACAAAGCTTGTCAGCACGTATTTTTGCTTGATGGATGAAGTTTGCTGCCTCGCCATCCTTATGAGGAACGGCGCCCTCTCCAACATCAGCAGTCTCGCCTGTTTGGTTACCGAATCGATCAAGGTTCCCTTTTACCCATTTCATTACGCGAGTGACCCTCCGTCTACAAACGGCAGCCACAAAATCTGCAAACTTTCTGTGCCAGATACCATGCTCCTTCCCAGTCCTGACACAGCCCAGCCTTTCGTATATGTTAAACAGCTTGTTTAGAAAAACGTCAGCGTCTACGAAGAAGAAGGAACCACCAACAGGAATTGTAATTGACACATCTTGAATCGTCTCTAGCCCATCTTCAATGTTTGTCTCCCGGCTCCCCTCGTTTAAAAAACACTGGAGAGGTTCTTCGTCAACCATAACGTTTGTGTCTAGAAGTCTAAGCTCTTCCTTCGCGAAGTCGTCCGCGTCAGCTCTTCCAATATGCAAGGCAGTTTCCAAATGAGCTTCAAGGTAATGCAGGCGTCTTTCAATCTCCATGCGTTCAAGAGAGTGCCAGTCTTTCAGCTTCATTTTGGCCATGATAGTCTTCATACAGTCAGCAAAAGATATTCCATTGACAAACTGACATGCCTTCAAATTCTCCCTTATGCATTTATCAAAGATGCGGAGGTTAGTGTAGTACTTTGTTTCTCCCAGAGGCGGAAATGGAAAAATATCAAAAGTGTTGTTATACATCTCACTTATAAAATTGCTTCCTGAGCCTTCTTGCATTAGTTGCCGCAATTTTGATTCAAACTCCCTTGCGACAGGTTTGATGTCTCGAGCAGGAACATCTCTACTTACTATGCAAAAACGCCCTTTGAATAAGCGCTCGTCCCCTTTAAATTTACCAACTCCCGCCTGAAAACGTGCAAACATATGCTCAGTGTCACGATCAAGTGCAGGACCTGTCTTAAATATTGTCAACCCTGATAATGCAGCGTTGAACACGGATAAGAGCATGTCTTCTTGTTCCGATCTTTCGAATGAACCAAGACCCTCAAAATCTAGCACAACATACAGGATACCTTCTCCTCCATTATCTCCTTGCCCTTCACATAGTGTCATCCAACAACCATCGGTACACCGTGCCCCAGAAATTTCGAAAGATAGACCAAAAAGGTGGTTTAAAGTATAGCTTTTCCCCGTACTCTGCTTGCCCATGGAAGAGATAACCACCACTTTCCCAGGCCACCATCGGAGAATGGAATCATAAACACCCAAGTTAGTATGATCTGCACATGCTTGAACGGTTAGTGCATTCTCCTCCGAAAGGGGTATTCCGTCGGTGAGAACGTGAAAGTTATTATCTTCTGCTCTGGCGATCTGGAGAGGTACCAAGCAGATCAGCTGCCTCACCCACTCTCCAGTTCGCTGACTTGGCAGAGAACTATCCGTTGTGTATCCGTTGTCACCGCCTGATCTTTGGTACGAATTCAGACGTATTACTGTTAAAGTATCAGTGAGTTGTAAACCTTTCAAAGGTTTGTGACCTTCTTCTAACGATTCCCAAATGGAATCCATATATTCTTTAGTACGGGTTTCCAGCTTGTTGCCATCAAATAAGTCTAATTCGCAGTCAAAAAGGACAGTCATCTTCGGATTTGCTGGTGAGCTCTTTAGTTTAGCTTCTCCCTGAACTGGAAATTTGTCATACACAAAGAAGATATACTCCAGAGGTGTCATCTTTATCTCACTAGAATCTTCTGAAAGATTCACATGTAAGGAATCGGTTTCGGTGAAATTCAATGCCTTCTCCCTCCCTGTGGCCACAATAGTGCGGCTGGTTAAAACCAAACCTTCATTGTCCAACAGACATAAGTGAGGCTGTCGCTCCTTCCCAAATGCAAAAACCTCCCAAGTTCCTCTACATTTCGAATTGATGTTGACAGGTGGCAGAGCTTCGTACGACGGGCTGATGAATGGATACACTCGAACACCTTCTACTCCTTCCGTTTGACACAATACCATCAGAAACATCCCCATATCAAGTGAGAACATTCTCAAAGGAGAAATCCCCGTGTCCAACTGAATGCTTTGCTGCTGAACGTTCTTTCCTACGACGTCATAAATCCGAATCCTGTTGCTATAGTCCAAAAGAGCGAGCTTTCTGCAGCCCTGCAAGAAAGACATGCAGCGCAATTCCGCCTCCCCTGCCTTATCGTGGAGATTGTATTGGGGTGTTTCAGCAAAATTAAATCTTTCATCAAAATGGTAAACAGCGAAGCTACTGGTCTCCAGAACACCAGTATCTGACTTTTTCTGAGTGTAAACAGCTAACAACCTGCAGAATTCATCAACATCCGCAAGATGAACGGATTTTTTTAAGTTCTTCGTAATCTGTGCTTCGCCTCGGAAGCCGTAGGCAATAATAAAAGCTTCTGCTTTGTCCAAATGCCTTGAAACTATCAACAATTTATCTTTTATTAACCAGGCGTTAATTACCTCCATGCTAGCAGGGAGGTAAAATTCCCCACAATTTCTTTCAATAGGATTGATTTTCGAAAATCGATTCCTACTAAGACTCTCCTCCACTGAGGGACGAATCGTGAGGCCCCTCACATTGTAGCTGATTCGCTGCTCCTCATCCTCCTCCAATTCTCCATTTAACACCAAATATTGGCCCGCATTCTTGCAAGAAACCAAAGACAGACGTGCATGGGTACTCTGCAGAAGGAAGTGCATCGCCCACAGGCGCAACAGTGCCTCTGATTCTAATTTCTGTTTCTTACTGATTAAATCTTGATAAAGCACACGCTTTGCTTCTTCTTTTCGTGAGACACAAGCATTTTCATTTAGAATTTGTTCGGTTTTATCGTTTACGTATAAACCCAAGGCTTTCTCCATATGCTGCACCATGATTTCATCACGCTCGCTTGATGGGTAGTATTTACCTTGGGACAGAATCTTATTTGTCGAAGATTTCAAGGAGCGCCAATATTCTCGAAATGTTTTTTTGTGTTTTGCTGTTGGTCGTAGTTCCTTTTTAAGTTCATTCTCTTGAATAGTCAGGCAGTCGTAGATTTTGTCTGCTGAGATGTCACCATTTTTTTTGTAGTATGCTAGGCACAAGCAGACTCTTTTACGAAGTACCCAATTAGTTTTGCAATCTAGCATCTCGTAAATTTCGTCAGCACTTTTTCTGGACTGTTTAATCCTCCAGTCAAGTTGTTCTTCAGACAGAGCAGGTGCAATCTTTTTAGCCAGATCTGGAAACACGCCAGCCACCTGCGTGCGAACAAAAAACTTCACAATATCCTTCATATATGCCTTTGATGGAGTTCCTGCCTCAATTTCTGCAGTCTTTGCAGAATAATCTTTCTGAAACTTCCTATCCAACTCCTGCAGTCTCCTTTCTAGATCCTCCACAAGGTCGTATGACTCAATCGAAATATTCCTAAACAACGTTTTCCTCTCAGAGCTGGGCATTTTGTCCAACTCAACAAAATAACTATTTGTTAATTCCTGCCATATAAAGAGAAAAATAGAAAACGAACCAACAAAAATGTTAGACCCAGGAAATCCAAAGCAACAATAAATATTATAAATCTTGTTCAATCAGAATTTTTGATGATAACTTAAAAACGAATGATCAATACAGATTCATTGTGAACGATAATTTTTGAAACAAAAAACATCTGTTGCTTGCAAAAATAAAACGGCGCCGTCAAAGGTCTCATTGAGAAGCAACACTCTTACTCACTTGGATATCGATAAAACCATCATTATTGAGCTTCATTTTGACAGACATATATTTTTTTACTTTTTTTTCTGATTGCACCCTCTTCCCAGTCAGCACTGCAGCGCAACCAAGCCCGCCAATCAGTCTTGGCATGATATGACCTTCAGAACGGAACTCCTTGAAATTGAGTTCAAAACCTGCGTCCAATAAAAAGCCCTCGTCCTTTACAATCTCTTGTTTTGCAGTGTAACTATTAAATCGATAAACATCGTCAGTTTTCCGATTCTCTGGGAAGTCTCGAGCACAGTTTTCGTCCAGGCAGACAAAGATCTGCAAAGCAGAAACGAGGAATTGGTCATATGGGAAACATATCCTCTACATGCAGAAAAATAACTAGATTCAAAATATGCCACAAAAATCATTCTCACAAACAAATGTCAAAGAATATGAAGCTTTAATATCCTTGCGATTTCCCATGACAAGTAATTGACGCCAAACCGACACTTAATACTCATGAGCTCCTCAAACCGTTTGAATTTTTTCATCACCCGGTCTTTACTTTCGCCATGCACTGAATAACACAGTTGACCCATAGCTGAAAGCAACGGCAGAGTACAAACAGAGATTGGTGGGATGCTCACCTGTTGACACAGCTTGGTCAAATAGCGAAAAAATGTTGTGGTCTTATTTAGAGCATGGATATCTTCGAAGGCGTCCTCTTTCGGCCAGAGTACCATGTAGAGTGAGTGTCGTTCAGTGATTGTATCATCTCCAGCAGTTCCCTCATCATCTGTGCTGACAAGCGCAGGGTTTAGTGTGGAAATAAAGGCATACAATCCAGGGCCATCAGAAAGATTGTCTCCAGCCAGTCCAGCCTCCCAGGCTCCAAGTCCTTGGAGAAACTTTTTAACAGAACTTTTATAACCAAAAACACCGTAAGCCGTGTGGCTGATCATGTCGAGTTTCTCAAATAGTATCTTGACGGCCGTAGAATTAGAGCTGCAACCCATCATCTCATAAAAACCAATCATACAATACGCAGTTGCGGGAGGAGATTCTTTCAGTTCAGAAGATGATAGCATTTTCATAATGGAACCAAGCTCATTTAGTATTACTGTCAAAAGGTTCAATATTTAATTAAAACGGTTTGAACATCCACATTAAAAGAATGCTAAATTATTGCAATTGCAGGTCGTTGAATCAAGAAATCAAGCAATAGAGAAAACCTGGCCTCTTGCCACCTCCATGGAAATGGTTAGTGAAAAAATATCAACATGTCTTAAAATAAAGTCATACACAACAAGTAGGCTTTGCAAGGTGTAGGAACGACGTCATAAGTGGACTTTTTTACAGTACCTTCCAAAAAAAAATCCTTCTTAGCGTTACCACACATAGAATTTTCACACGGGTGCGCAAAGGACCACCTTCAACGGAGAAGTCTCAAACAATACAACTAATTGGAGAGACTAGTGCAAGTAATAGAAAAAGGCAGAATAATGGCAAAAGCAAGACAAGAGCACTCTCAAGAGAGTCACCTTAACATTTTTTCTTCAATATGTCTTTCAAACATGATGCTGTTTGCATCAAACAGACAATTTTTGTCAGCTTGCTTGAAAAAAACCAAATTTTGCAGGAAAACATTTAGGCTTGATTTTCTGTATAGGTGGATGTATGTGAGGATAATTGTCTTGAAAAATGAGGATGCTCATAGGATAAAAAAACTAAAAATCACCTCTCTGGAGAGAAGGTGTTGCATACATTGGCGATTCCATCCCTATGCACCATCATCTTTTCCACGAAGCTTCCATTCTGGTGAACCTCCGCCAGGTCGATCAGCTTGAAGTGTTCCCATTGGAGCGATTGGCCACTATCCGACATAACTTTTTTGTCTTACAAGATTTTTTAGGGTTTCGCAATTTCTATTCTTAAGCCTTTGAATTACTTGTTATTCTTAGATATTATCGACAGGACCTTGTCCTAATTTGGTTGTTCGAGGAACATTTGCACTTTTTTTCCTGTGGTAATTTTTGAATATAAATGAATACCAGAAGGTATTGAAAAAGTGCAGTTTTTTTCTGGTTAATGATTTTAAATGCGCATCTTAAGTTGCAGGAAAATGTGAGAAATCTCGCCTAAAGACTTAGAGAAAAAGAAAAGACTGTAGAAGGGTATTTACAGTATTCCTCAGTCCAAAGAGGAAGCGAGTATCCCTAGAGAAACATTTTAAAAGCTAGGAATTCAAATAAATCGGGAAGATTGAAAGAAGAACTTTTGAAATTGGTTGATATCTCTGGCCAATGTCACTTTTCAAATTATTTCAAGGTCGTTTCCGCGATCGCGCCCAAGGAATTCCATTCCGGCAAATAATTGAAAAGTCAAAAGATGCGGAGACATCAAAGTTTTGTTAGAGTCAAAGTTTTGTCTGATTTCTTGTACGGAGTCATCAATCATTACAGTACTTTACTTCACCTAAGGGTGCGTCTCTGTGTGCTTAAGTAAGGGTTTTTTCTGTCGTTTTCTTGTAAAACATAGAGCCGTACCGTGTAAGTTTCAACCGTACAATAAAATAGAAAAAAAGAGAAGTACATTTTGCGTCATCATCGAATTTAAAATGTACTACATCTTGTCGTCTTGTGCTCTTCGACCCACTTCGACGACAAAAAACGTCATCTTCAACCTTATCTTTAAATAGAAGGTCGATGTGTTTTAAAATTAGGGATTTTCTATAAACAAATAGGAACACGTATTCGCACGTGTAAGAAATTTCCAGGAAATTTCAAAAGAATTCAAGCGACGACGAAAAGTGCACGATCCGCTATGTTTTGTCCGTTTGCGTTCAGGTACGACAAAGCAAAGTACACAATTTGTTTGATTTTGTCCGTTTGCGCTTGGTACGGATTTTATTTCGCCAGGGGTCTCAAGATCCGATGCCATTTCACGTCGCGCGGACAATAGACGCAAAGGCAAAGTGCATCTTCTTCAACCGTGAAACGGCACAAGCTGGATGGCGGTACGTCTACAATGTCACGAAAACTCATGCGACGTCACAACCTGCTACAAAAAATAGCGTGCGTCATCACAGATTGTACACTATAGACAGTCGTCACGGGCATTGTCGACGTATACAATTGTCACGCCCTTAAGTGACAACTTCGTTTGGTACACATAAGGACACCCGAAATCCGGGTCCGCCGGATCTGCGCTAAAAAACAAAAAAAAATCTCTAAGTTTGAAGTACATAGAGACGCACCCTAAATATGGGGGCCTTGTTAAGGAACCAGGACTGTACTTTCCAGCCTGGTGCTGACAATCTGACGGCCACGTCACGCAGGCAAAAGGTGTGAAAGGTGGCCGGCAATTATGTCGGCTTTCGCCAGGAAAGACAAATAATCAAAAAAATGTAGTGGGACACAAGCCGCGGCAAGAGAGCTCACAATCGAAGTAATATACTACGCCAATCGCTATTAGAGAAAAGGAATAAATAGCGTAAAACAGAAATAGTGTTATTAACGCTAATCGGGAAAAAAAAAATCCAAAAAAACATTGATACTAATTAATCACTAACTCTAATTTGGGTAAACTTTGAATAGTAAATGCCCGCCGTATTGATGTCTACATCAATATATGTATCCGTACAAATTCTGACAATTCGTACGCCAAAATCTGAATATTTGAGTTTGCGTCTCGTTTTCCAGTGCACATTCACATGCGGGCGCAATTAAATTAAATGACTTTTTTTATACTTTTATTTAAAAAAGTACATTTTGGTACGGACAAACCCTGTCCGTAAAAAAAAGAACCCTAAATGACGTAAAGGAAAAAACAGAATTATGGGTTGTATTCTAGGTTTTTTTTTTTTTTAAAAGGGCACCGAATTAGCGTTTTTTACTCTAATAGCGATTGGCGGTGTACTGTAATATAGCACCTACGTGACATTATTCAAGGAGGTCTCGCTACACTAAAATACAGAACTATTGATTAAAACTTTAAAAAATATAGAAATTTGTACGGTCGCATTACACTTTTTCACAGGGAAAAATGGAAAATCTATACGTGATCTTATCTGCGGATTCTAATGTACAAAGTCGTACCATAAAAATTTTGAAACGTGCAGGACAACAGGTCCTTCCGGTTCTTTTTTTTTTAAATTGCCCTGATTCTCGGGCATTAATTAAAAATAGTACACTAGGACAGCCGCTGTCAGGTTTTCGAAGGACGACGACGGCCGCGTGGTTGAATGGGCAATTGAAATTGTCAGCTTTTGTACGGAAGTGCGACGAAAAGTTCTAATCGTAAACATGCAATTCCGTACATTGTCGAACTAAACGTATTGAATCCTATAGGCTTCCATGTTAGATATTTGAAACCGTAAGGAAAGTCGCACGCTATTTCTGCATGCGAGTGATAATATAGCGTGGTAATGAATTATTTTTGTGCATTACAAAATTTAATTTCTTAATTTGTTGAAAATAATTCTGACTTTTTGTCCTCTATAGTACTGAACAGTACAGTACTGTAGAGCGTCCTTGTCGTTAGACCCCGCCACTACAGCTGTACATGATCGGAAATCAGGACGCGGCCTAGATTCTCACACTTGGTAGGATGTCCTCGCCATGTGATAAAACGACAAAAAATAATAAGACAAAAAATGTGCCCGACATTTAGTAAATGAGCCGTAGAATCACGTCGATATTTTGTGGCAAACATATGGGAATCTGTTTCGTTGTCGTATGCATAGCTTTTATGAATGCGTCCCGACAAGCGACCTAACTTATTTAGGCAAATGCTTCACGGTGAAGTGCCCGACAACGAAACAGACTCCAAGCTGTTAGCAATGGAATAACAAAAACTCTTTTCTTTATAGTAAAAAAAGAAGGAAAAAAATAGAGTTACGAACTCTAATTTGTGTGATATACATCTTTCAAAAAGGAAATTTACTCTAATTTATCAATAACTCTAATTTGGGCGTAAATTTGGGCGCTGAATATATCCACTTTAAATTAAGTAGACGTACAGAATCCGACAAAACGTACAGTTTCATGTCATTATGACGTTTGCATTACGCGGTTTGTCAAAACGCAGTTACAGGAAAATGGCCGGTACAAAATCATTATTTGTACTTTTTTACTTAATAAAGTATAGTTCTGCACTATCAGACACCGACCGTACGTCACACTATTTCAAACTGCACTGTATTAGAGTTATTAACGCTCATTCAAAAAGTACCTTAAATAACTTAAAGAATAATTTAGAATAATGTACTCTAGTTATTGTAATAGAGTCAAAATTTAGGGTGACGGAATTAGCGTACATAACTCTATTTACGATTCGCGGTGTACTTTCCCTGAAATCCAGTCGCGAGGCGATTTCTGAAGAAGTTTTTTGACGGGCTGGATTCTCTTGCCCGAGGGTCGAAAAAAGGAAAACGCCAAAATGCGTTCACATGACGACAAACTTGAAGTGCATTCAAAGCATCGACTTAGGGTATGTCCCCATGTACTTGTAACTTAGCGAACTTACTTTGTATTTTAGCGCGGATCCGGCGGACCCGCTTTTCAAGTGTCCCTATGTGTAAGAACGTAATCATAACTTACGTTTGTGACGATTCTATACGTCGACAATACCTGTGACGGCTGTCAGCGTTTGATGCATTCACATTAAAAATGGATGATGAATGAGTTGAGGAAATGAATGTCCTTTTTTTTAATTTGGAAGTGAATCGCCCTTGACGTCATCTCACGTCAACAAAAACGTCGCGATGTGATTCATGTTGCCGTACAATTAGGCGCCGATGACTCAAATCCATCCGTACCATTCATTCATTCATTCGGGATACGACTTCCTGTTTTTTCAATGTCGGATTTCTGCATTCCGAAAAGGTTTTCCGAAAAAGAAGATAGATTTACCACAGTTGTCAAGTTTTGACTCACTTGACCGTGTATTTTGTCCGTCCCTACACTCCAAATCGTATATTTTGTCCGTCGCTACTCCTCAAAAAGGTTGACAGCCGAGCGGTCGGTCTGTTTGGCGCCCCTGTTTTTGTTTTTTTGCGGAATGAATGGTACGGGATTATCCGTTTCCTTATCTCATTCATCATCCATTTCTAGTGTGAAGCAACACTTGTTAGGATATTTGAAACCGTATGGTATGACACTTGAAGTCGCACGCTATTTCTGCATGCGAGTGATAATATAGCGTGGTAATGAAATATTTTTGTGCAATGCAAACTATAATTTCTTCATCTCTTGAAAATAATTCTGACTTTTTGTCCTCTACACCGCCAATCGCTATTAGCGTGTAGGTTTGATTAGCGTATACTATTATTTAGCGTGGTGTACGCTAATTGGGAATTTGGAAATTTTGGAAAAAAACATACATTCTAATTGTTTACTAATGCTAATTTGGGTCTCTGAAAAAATAAATGTCGGTCGCAAACATGCATATGCTAATATATGTACCCGTACAATTTTTTTGAAATCGTACGCCGTCACTAAAAACATTCGTACGTACATTTCAGACTATTTTACCACAGTTAAGCGTCGACGCTACGCCGTAAAGTTTACATTTTTCGTCCAGTTGTAAGAAGTGTAATTTGTACGGTTGTAATGTTTACGCAACGCTTGTTGTATAAAAAGTTGGTCGCTTGTCCGTTGTACCTCGATAATGTACGTTAATAAGGGTTCTTTACGCTAATAATGTCGCGATGTTTTGTTTTATTAGAGTGAATTAATGCTAATATGTGTGTTAACTCTAAAATGGTTGCACTTCCGTTTGTCTCTACGGCTTGTGACCGGTATTAGCGTTAATGTTATGACGTATTAGAGTAAACCCTTATTCTAAATTGGTCCAAAATGTACAATCACAGCAACCACCTCGTCTCAAGCTTATTTTGATTGGTCGCCTAAAATTACACGTGTTCAATTTTATAGCCACGCAAACATTACGGCTCCAACACGACGTGACACAACCACAAAAATATTTCTTGTCGTCACATCCAAGCCACGCCATGCCAAATCTCGTCAGTTTTTTGACGAGAAATCGGATGTTTCGCCTCCACTTTCAGCGTAGTTTTTTCTTTTATTAGGAATTTTCAGTTTTTAGGGTTAGTATCATCATTTCATTATTATACTTTTAAACATGGAGGAACAAAAAGGGACGTGGATGTCATCGTGGTGGAGACGTATTTCTCGAAACCATGAGAAACAAAAAAAAGGTGCAAGTTTCATACAATGTTTTTCTCCCCCCCTTTCCCTATCCTCTCTCTATCCCTTTCTTTCTTATTTTTCTCTCCTTTCACTCTAAATATCCTTAATCATCCCCCTCACTTTGTCCTCTTCCCCCCTAATCAGCGTTATTAACAGTTTTTTTTATCTTTTTATCCCTTCTCCCACTCTCTTTCCCTCCCTTTCCACCACCTTCTCTCTCTTTCTCAATTTGTCCGCCCTTTTTTGTCTCTCATGGGGCCGCCCATCTATTTCTGTCCTTTTTGCTGTCCCTCTTAGTATATCTCTCCCTCTCCCTTCATAACTCTCGCCCTAGCTCTCAATATATATCTCTCTCTCCCTCTCCCCCCCGCTCATCCTTTTCTTCTTCCTCACCTTCGCCGACTTAGTCTTCGTCTTCCACTCCCTCTCTCTTCCTCTCCCTTTTATCCTCCTTTTCAGTCCGCCCCTGCCCATTCGTCTCCCACTCAATTTCCTTTTTAGTCTCCCTCTCCCACCCACTCTAATTTTGCCTGTCTCTCCATCTCTCTCCGTTTGCCTCACCCTCTCCCTCTCAATCCGCCTCTTTTATCCCTCTCCTCTCCCTCTCCTCTCCCTCTCCTCTCCTCTCCCTCTCCCTCTTTCCCTCGGTTTCCCTCTCTCTCTCCCTCTCGGTTTCCCTACCTCTTCCTCTTATTTTGTCACTCCATTTGCCTCTCCTCCCCCTCTCAATCTGCCTCTACCTCTCCCTCTCCCTTTCAACCTCAATATGACACCCCCCCCGTTCCATTCCCTCTCAGTCAACCTTTCTTTCCCCCTCTCCCTTCTCACTCTACCTTTTCATCTCCCTCACCCTCTCACTCTCTCTCCTAATCTGCCTCCCCCTCACCCTCTACCTCTCCCTCTCCCGTTTTCTCTCCTCCTCAATCTGCATCCCCTTCTCCCTCCCCTTTTTGGTTGGCCTCTCCCTCTCCCTCTCCCTCTCCCTCTCCCTCTCTTTCTCATTCTACCTCTCACTCTCCCACTCCCACTTCCTCGCGCTCTCCCTCTCCCTCTTCCTTTCCCTTTTCATTTCCCTCTCAATTTGCCTCTTTCCATTCTCCCTCTCCCTCTTTATTTGGCTCTCCTTCTCTCTCTCCCTTTCAGTTTAATTTCGCATTGTTTGTATCTATGTCTCTCCCTCATTCCTCGTTAATCCGATTCGAATGCAAAACTTGTGTTATTATTTTTTTAATGTTTTTAGCCTGTTTCTAACCAAATTTGTCGATCTTATTCTCTTTTTGTTGCACTTCTTCTGTTGTAGTTACGGGATTTCGTCTGATAAGTCTATGGAATTGGAGATAAAAGGGGATGAACCACGGCCATGCGATTGCGTTAGGTTCCTTTTGTGTTATTAGGGAAATTTTGATTTTGTAATCTTGATCTAAAGTGCATTGGGGAGGGGCAAAACTTTAGACTTTTTAGAAGGGATTAATTGTGTAAGTGATATGTATACTTTTAGCTTGATTAGAGGTGTATTCGACGTGGATCATAGATTAAGTGATTCTATAGGTTATTATGTTTTAACCTTTGGGCTCTTTATTATATATTTTAGGCGTAGAGACGAGTTATTTTTTTTATGTGTTTTTGTACAAGTTTTCGATGAAATATATTACATTTTTTTTTCGACTGAGATTATGTTTTTATACAAAAAAAAGATAATTTTGCAAAATGATAACATTGGCCTAATATGCTACAAAAAACTCCCTTTAAAATATGTATAGCTATCTCTTACATGGATTTAAAACTCTAAATGATCGCTAACCTGCAACTATTATGCATAAAAACACTGCTAAGAACAAAATATTCGCGCATTGAATACACCTTTTACTATCCTATTCTTGGTTGCATCTTGGGCCCTCCACATCCTGCAACGTGACAACAACAAGAACAAGCATTCAAAAAAAGTCATGAAACAACGGGCAAGGATAGATAGAGAAAAGAAGCGAGAAAAAGAGACTCGAACAGGAAAAAAAAAGTGTTAGATAGAGAGGTAAACAATGAAAGAAAAATAGACAAAAAGGGAGAGGGTGAGGAAGAGGGAGAGAGTAATAAAGGGAGTGGTCAGATTATGGGTGAGGGAAAGTGTTGATTAACTCAAAAGGGAGAGGGAGAGTGACAAAGATGATTTAGCAAAGAGGGAGAAAGAGAGGGAGAGAGAGAGAGAGAGAGAGAGAGAGAGAGAGAGAGAGAGAGAGAGATATTAAAAATGATGTATGGAAAAAAGACTTATTTTACATTGGATGTTCGGGATGTATTCAATATGTTTGGGTATTCTTCGTTTACATCTTGTATTATGCGATTGACGACAAATGCAGTACATTGCTAGGTCAATTCCGGCATTAAGACAGTTTTAGCGACGAGACAGTCTCATCGCTGAAGTGCAGAAATTCGGCACTATATTCCAGCGACGAGAACGTCTCGTCGCTGAATGGTAATTTTGATGATAAACTAAGTTTTGCCGTTCAGCGACGAAAATATACCGTCGCTGAATGATACAAATCAGTCTGTACTATAAATAGAAGGTATACATAGGCATATTAAAACGACTATCCCATAAATTACTTGTGTGTGATGCAAAAACGTGCTGACTTTGCGCAGACAAATACATTGTAATCCAGTTTTTTTTTCTTCCGAAATAGTATACAGAACATCCACTTCTCCTCTTAAGTTTAACCCACTTAAATCAAAATCAAGAATCAGAAGTCCTTTTTATTTATTGTCTTTTGTTTTTTGATTTATGTACTAAATGCCTTTATTTTTTTAATCTCGATATCGAAAATAAGCTCGGATCAGAAAATTTTCACAATAAAAAGCACAATTTACAAACATAAAGCAAACTCATATATAGAATACAAAAAAAAAAAACACAGGTAAAAAACATAAAAAAAATATGGATAACATAAAATAAAAAAAATAAAACGACCAATTCATCGCTTTTATATTCTTTTCATAGGTTACATAACAATTGTAAAAAAATTGACAAATGTAAATATATACCTAAGCTATGGAATTGTAGAGAGATATAATTCAAAACGTAACAAACGAAATCTTATCTCGAACCCCTACCCTCCCTCTTTTGTAATCTCTCATTTTCTTTCTCTCTCTCCTCTCCCGACTCTACTCCCTTCCTTTCCTCGCCTCCCTCTTTCCTCTCCTCCCTCACTTTCCCCCTCTTGTTCATAATTTATTCTTTTATATTTTATCCATATGCTCATTTAGCCTATATGTAGAAGAAATAATGTGTACGTCAAAACTGCAACTGCAAAAAAGACAAAAAAAAACGGAGCCACTAACAAATTAGCAACCACAATCAAAATATTTCAAATGCAAGCAAAACAAACAAATACACCATAATAAAACAAAAGATACAAAATAAATAACAACTACGAGGAAACTAGTTCAGGAGGGCTACGAAAAAGGATTGGGATAGAGTGAGGGCGAGGGGGCGGCAGTTGAAGGGGGGGAAGGGGGGGGGGGAAGATAGACACAATGAGAGGGGCGCGATAGGCTTCTTCAGTGGGAGGAGGGGAAGGGATAAAAATATTGAGAGAGTGGGATTCACGAATATGGAGAGGCAGATTGAGAGGGAGAGAGGGGGAGAGGCAGATTGAGAGAGACAGGTAAGGGTAAAGAGATAGAAGAAGAGGGGGAGAAGGGAAAGGGGATAACAATATAGGTGGAGAGCGTATTAACAAATAGAGAGAGGCACAATGAGAGGGAATGATGGGGAGAGGAGAAAATAGAAAAAAGGCGGCAGAGATAGAAAGATAGGAAGGGGGGGGGGGGAGGGGGAGGTGGAGCAAACTTATGGGGAGAAAAGGAGGCGACGAAAATGGCGAGGGGGAGGGACACGCAAACCGGAAGAGGGAGCGCTTTTCATCATCGATTTAGGAAGATATGGAGGAGACAAGGTGGATAGATGAGGAAATGGCATGTCGATGGGGAGGTTGAGGAAACGCTTGCGAAAATGTAATCCATGGATGAAATGTGGACCAGGTGGCCTTCCTCGTGAACGAATTATAAATTTCTCATCATAACTCCGTATGTGTCATATCCCACCAAAAAACTGTTGGCTGTGATTCGCCAACAATCGATCTTTTTTTTAATGGACTGGCCGCATTTGGCGTTTCCTCTCCCCAAATATCACCAACGCCAAATATTGTAATTTCATTCTATTAAATTCAAATAAAAACTTTAATCAAGGGTATTTTGGCACCTCAACCCCGTATTAACATAAACGTTTACTTTATTTTGTGTTCGACACCTTATTACAGTAGACATTTATACTAAATGGAACCATTTTCACCATAATACCGTAAACCTTTACGCTAATTGAACCATAAACATAAAATAGCATTAATAATAACTATAACTTCTTACAAGGAACCTACTCGGAGTTTGATATCCTATATATCAAAGTTACAGTAATACCCCGGCGCAACATTGCATTTAGTTACGTCCATTTACTGAAAACGATGACTTTCTTCAGGCGAATATGTTTGACGTTCACACTGTCGACCATGAGGTTGTTGGTCAAATATGTGCGAACGTAACTTTTTACGACCCGGATTGAACCCCTTTTAAGACCGCACATTCTCATGCGTCCGCGGCTATTAAAAATATTGAATTGTACCTTTTCACTTAAAAAGGTACCATTTTGTACAGTCTGACAATGTCCGTACACCACACTAATTAAAAGATGATGTACTTCCGATTTGTACGGTACCAAAAAATTAACCCTAAATAGAGTAAAGAAAAAAATAGAATGAACTACGCTAATGGAGAATAAAACGAAAAAAAAGCGGGACGGTAGTAGTGTACACAACGCTAATAGCGATTGGCGGTGTACATAGTTTCAAGGATAGTTAAAAATCCTGGAAAGTGTTCTACGTAATATGCTGTATTATGAAGGCCGGTTCCAAATATACACCTCATTTGAATCAACAACAATTTTGCCATGGTGTGGGGCAATTTTTTGGGTCAAAGGACCGAACACACGAATGCACACGAATTAGAGTGGTTAGAACGAAAGAGATGGGCAAAGTACAAAACTTTACAAAGTGTGAAATTTTTAGCCGAGCTTGAAACTATTTTATAGATATAAAATAAGAAACAAAAATGAACCAGTCGGTGTGGTACGATTGTGTGGCATGATGGTGTTCTCCTCAAAAACTTGTGTTAATTTTTTCGGTAGCTCGTGGGTATTGGTCAGCAAATTTGTTGTTGACCAAAGTAGTCAAGCTGACTTTATTGGATCCAAAAGATGGTAGCTGACATGTTTACCATATACTATGCTTGCTCTAAACTCCATCGCCCATCATTATTAGAGTTGATAACACTAGTCCGGTTGAGACTTTTTTTGGCCAGATATAACAAGATATTGTTAACAACACTATTTAGGAGCAGGATAAATTAAAAAGCACGATGTAAACCATCTGAGTCCGGGTGTACAAAAGGGGTGGCATGGCCAAAACTGGAAAACTACAATAAAAAACAAAGAGAGAGACGGGAACACAAAATAAAAGGAAACAACAACAAGGAAAATAAAAGCACCCAAACTTAAAATAAAAAGCACGGCAACTCACAAAACCAAAACTACAACCCCAACCCCAACTCAATTAAATATCTACGAAAAGCAACCCCGTAAGTCCCCCCAGCTCGGGGGAGCACGTTGAGGGAGTTCCGGAACACGGCGACGATTCATAACCGCAACAGCCGATCGGAGGAGAATAGAAGCCTGCACTCGCTGTAAAGCCACAGATAAGCGTTGACGATAAAAAGAAGTAAGGACCGAAGGAGGAAGGCTCCCAGGTCCTCGGAGCTCGAAAGCACGTCGAGCGCAAGTACGGAGAGACTCGTCCAGTGCAACACCCAAACAACCAAAGACCTCGACCGCCATCGGAATAAAGTCATCCATAGGGTCCAAGTGGGCTTAATCACGCTCCTTTGCCTTAGCGGCATCACGAGCTGCCACCCCAACATGTCGAGCCATTTGACCAACAACTGTAGCTGAAGTAGGGTTCGCCAAAACAATATCAATGAAGATGCGACGGGCACCATCAAGCTAAACAACATCGATCGGACGCCAGGGAATAACATGAGAAACCTCTCGACGCACAGAAAAGCCCCCTTCCGAAGCGATAGTCGCAACGGCGTCATGGACTACAATTTGCCACGACTCCTTTAGCTAAATTGGTATAATTAATTCTAATTTCTCATTAACACTAAAAAAATGTTGGGAAGTGTAGGAAAGTGTGCCGGTTCTTTTCTTTACAACATCTCAATCTGAATGGGAGTATTGAATGGTAATCTTCATTATGTTCTGTCTGTTGGACGTAGAAACCTTTTAAAAAAATATATATATTTGCCATTGGATATTGAGTGGAGATTCTTTCTGAGTACAACAAAGTGCAAATTGTGGGTGACAAAATTGATGCTCCTCCTTTCTAAATGAAACATATGAAAAACTCTTGAAACTGGAAGATACTATGGCATTACACGGTCAAAGGCTTCAAGAGATGGTTCCACACTATAAACGTTGTATGATGTATTTAAGAACTATCTTGTTACTTTGAGCTATCACACCATGGGATGGGATTTTCATGTATGGCAACCTGTGGTTGTCGTTTCTTATCTTCTTGTGTTAAAGTGCCTATCTGTCGAACAAGCGAATATCTATTAGTTAAAGACCATAGAAGCTAGTTTATTTTTCCAACCAAATGCATTAAGGATCTCGAAAAGTGTGCGCCTCTTCATCCGGTCGTAGTGCCCCTACTAGTTTAACGAGAAACTAATCTGGCAACATTTTGAACATTTTTTGATCGTCATTCGCATCTTCCGTTCTCGGTTGTTTTCATAATGTGTGATAAATGGGATTTATGAAATGCAATATTTCACAATACGTCACCTATCATTGGCGAGCTCGGTCGTTGACGAGCAATTGCTCAAAGTTCATAACCTTCCAAAACCTTCCAACAATAACTTTGGTTTTCCAAACTCCGGATTCCTTAAAAGCCTGGGAAATTTTTGGAGGATAAAGATTTTCCCTCCAACTATCTCAACTATGCCATCACATTGTTACCCTTTAAACATAATTTCACCATTTTGTCATCTCATTATTTGACAATACTTATTCCAATGTTACTTTTCTTTTTTTCTTAAGTGTAGGTGTCATGACGCATATTCCGTTCGCTCTTCGTACCCAAATCTGCAATTTTTAGCTAATTCCACCTCTCATTTTTCTCTTAATCCACTTTTCCTAAACCGACATCAAATCCATTTGTGGACATTCACAGTCACAAATACTCAATGGGAGGAAATACCGCATCAAGGCATCAAGGTTTGTCAATTCCGTTGTGGTGAACGGAGACCGTTGTGCGAATCTTTACATCTAGGCACACTTGACACACACAAAACGTGAAAACTACAAAACAAAAAAAAAACACTAAAGCAACACCAACTAACAAAAAATATAGTAGATTAGATAGAAGTGGAAAATAAAATAAAGAGACAAAGTTAAAATAAAGGGTGCAAGAGATCAATTGTTTTCCAAATTTGCGTAAATAAAACTTGGATTTGTGAAATAGGACAAGGTCGTCGCAAGAAAACCGTCTATGGGGAACTTTGCCAAGGGTAAGAAGGAGGGGGGGGAGGGGGGACAATTGTGAATCTAATTGTTGTTTGGTATCCTCTTTAACCTCTGAGCTCCTTATAGTCCCCAAATAGGACAAGCGTCACAATTCTCTTTCGCATCCTGTTTATCACGTTTGCGATCGCTTAACAGGTTCTCAGGATCGTCCCTCTCTCTTGGGTCATTTCTTTAACGAACCACAATTGGAACCCAACCCTTCAACAAAGACGCCCCACCTACTATAGCTCCCTTGCCACATAATGTGGAAAACCGTGTGGAAAATTGTCCTCTCCTTGCGTTTGTTTCTTGGTATTGTGGCTTTCACCATAGGAGCCATCCTAAACATTTTCAATGTTTTTTACCTCCAACCCTCCCCTCCGTGAACCACTATTGGTCACCGATCCCAACCTTTCCGCAGTCTATCTACCTTTTGTTCCTTCACCTTTACTAATTCCTTCGCCGATAATACTCACCTTAAAGTTAACGCCTTTCTTTCGTATCCCCGCCTCCACCCTTAGTCGTCAACTAATCCATTCTCTCATTATAATCCCGCTTCAAACCATTGATATTGTCTACCTATATCTCGCGTACCTTGTCCGGATTATGAGAAATCTTAGTGTGTATGTCGATTTAGCAAGACACAGCGAAGAGTGATCTAAAACGGTTTTGGCTTCTCCCAAGTCATATGACTGGTATACTCATGCCTCTGCTCAAAGACATATCTCTTATAACAGTTGAAATTTTGTTCACAACCTTAATGTGTTGGGGTGCAACCACTTCGGTTAATCTAAACCGCTGTTTTACACTCATATTTTAAATAATCTTCTATAAATTGTTCAAGCTACACCGGTTCTCACCCGACCTTAAGGTTGTGTGCACTTTTTCTTTTGCTTACGGTCTTGGGTCTTAATGTTACCTTCCCTTAGGGGTGTCGTAGGGCACATGAAACACAATCGAGATGTTAATGTATCTTATGCGAGGATTAAGAATCTTTCTAATGAATTATACAAATCGAGTAGTTGCCCTTTTTGGATGCACTCAGTTTCTACCTCAACGACCCGTGCACGTCGTGTCATTTATCTCGAGCTGTTTGGCGAACTTTCTCGTCTTGGTTAGACACTTGTACCTCTCACGCCTTAACCGACCATAAAAGGCAATGGTTGAAGCCCTTCAAACCCTTCAACACCTAGCACTCGAGGAAGTTATGCTTTCTTATTAAATCTTTTAACCCGATGAACTCTTTAATATTGGCCAATAGACTAATGCTAAAAGTTTGGTTCAGTTCCCTCATCTCTCGACGGAGGAACGACATATATTGATTTTTTTCGCAACCTTTTTCCTCCTATGAAGTCCATCACAAAGCTTTCATTCGTTGTTTAAGGCGACTTTTAAATTGGCTCTCAAACATCTACTCCCCACTATTTTACAACGTGTGACAACAACACACCTTGAACTACCTCGAAGCTTACCCAAGGTGTCCCTCCCATTGTTGTGGAAGAAGTTATGTATCATCTTCCTGCCGTGGTGTCAAAGGGCTTTTCATGATTAATTTTCCCACATAGTTTTGGTGTGTCGACCTAGGGAGGTTGCGAGATGGTTGTCTTCAATTTACGAGCGATTGCACCTGGATTGGGTGTTCCTCCAAATTAACATTGCCAACGCTTTCAACACATTTGATTGTACGCCACCTTTTGGGAGCTCCGACCTGGCCCGTCAATCAACTAGATATATTGAGTCTTTTTTCTGTGCCAATCACATTCGCAATGGTTGTCGAAGAAACATTTTGTGTCGTTTAATAAATCTTATGCTCGAAATCACAGGTAATTGAAGTGTAATACTTATCACCTTCATGAACTATTAGGAAGTGGTCACTATCACCATAGCCTCACTAATTTGACCCAATGGAGGTCCATTTCTTGTTATGTTACCCAAAGTGTCTTTGCAACTGCAGAATTGACTCATTGAGTCAATGGATATTCGCCTTTACTTCATGGAACATGCACCCCAAATATAGCCCATATGATAAGAGTACTTGACCGTACAGGTTACGTACAGTACGGTTAACTTTATATAGTGTTTTCCAATTGAGTTCGTACATTCGAAGTCTTGAACTAATATGATACGAACGGACGGTACGGTACGCCTGTTTTAACAATTTTAGGGTTTCTTACTTCCTTCCAGAGAGGCCCAAGATAATTGTTATAATTAGTAAAATATAACATCTAGATATAGTTGTTATGCTTAGTATAATGCAACAGCTACATATAACAACTGTCATAATAACAAATATATAACACTTACAACTAGCTGTCATATGTGGTATAATATAACAGTTAGATATAGCTGTTATAATTTATAAAATATAACAGTTAGATATAACTTTTACAATAAATATAACATAAAAACTATAACTAGCTGTTAAATTAAGTATAATATTACAGCCAGATATAGTTGTTTTGCTTACTATAATGCAACAGCTACATATAACAACTGTCACAATAAATAAAATATAACACTTACAACTAGCTGTCATATTCGGTATAATGTAACAGTTAGATATAGTTGTTATAATAAATATGAAATAACAGTTACATAAAAAAAGTTTAGTGGGAGCACGGCGGAACTAAAAGAGGCTTTAGCCTATTCAACCGAACCAATTTTTAAAGAGGGATCTTCTAAGAGGAAGTTTGAACGAAAGTTGTCACGGTTCCGAAAGTTAGAAGAGCTTCGCTCTATCACGGGTTAAATTTTAGATTTATATTTTTTAGGGAGAGATAGTATTTGTTTTTCAATATTGCATTCAGATTCAATTTTTTTTTATTTTTTACTATATCTTTCTGTTTTCTGTTGTTTTAAAATGTTCAATACGATGCCTTGTTTTGTCTTTAACATTGCATATGTTGTTATCGTTGATTTCTAATGACCATTTATTTGCGTCATGTAATTACTTTCAAACCCTAGTATACTACATATTTCAACTTAGGATATACGTACATGAAAACAATAGTATATGCACAAATATATCTCCTAAACACCACATTTTACCCGGAAAAATATTTGGTTTGATTAACCCGTTGATACTTTATCGCAAGTCAAAAAGCATGTCTTATGCTTTTGTTATTTTGCATATATATATATATATATATATATATGGATATAAACATTTGTAACAACTGCCAATAAATACCTTAAACACTGTAAACACCCATGTTTTACCTGTTAGTTGTGATCTTTAAACCTAAAGACATTTAATCAAGTTATGCTAACCGATTGTTACCTTGTCAAATCTATTATTTGATATTATACACCGTTGCAATAACCACCCATATACTTTTAAAATATCCTTGTTCACTCTCTTTGAATGCGTGTAGTTTTTAGTTATTCACGTTTATAAACCTTTTTTGAAATAACAAGAGTTAGTAAGTTTGTGTCATATGCATTTATAAACTATTCTAATATATTTATTTAAAAATATTTTAGATAATCAACGCCACATATTACAAACGCCGTTGTTGCCATTCTATATATAGCATTCTCGTTATGTTCAGTTATACTTAACTGTAGATCGTTGAGTTATGGTTAACAATAAACTAGTATAATATCAATACACAATTAAATGCCTCAAGCTATTGTGTGTAGTTATAATAGCCACTAATAAACATCCAAAGTATCGGTAATAACGTTTAATAGATGGGTTAATAGAATTTCGGGCGTATACATGGCTTATCAAGTTATACCGACCAATATTAAATTAACGGATGATTATGTAATTGCTTTAACATGTTTTAAATGCCACAAGCTATTGTGTGTCGTTATAATAACCACTAATAGACATCCAAAGCATCGCTAATAGTGTTTAATAGATAGGTTAATGCAATTTCGGGCGTATACATGGCTTATCAAGTTATACCGACCAATATTACATTAACAGATGATTACGCAATTACTATAACATGTTTTATAAGTAACTATTGCATAACCATCTAAATGTGTACGAAATACAACAATTGACTGTCAACATAACGTATTAAATATTTTTTTATTTTGGCATACTCTTTTATAATCAACCATATGTGTCGCCAATCCTTATATTTATTGTTATGCACCTTTTATTCTTATAACACATAAACATACAAACTAGTATAATTATAAATTATAAATAATTATTAAAATATAACCCATCATATGATACGGGTAACTCTAAACATAAAGTGCACGTATTTGGCTTTTACGATCAAAGATTATTTTCTATAATGGGCAGTATAGACCATTATCGTACCATTATTTATTATAATTACTATTCATAATGAAGTCTTTCGATAAGTACTCACATACAATCAATGCGCATTAATGCGCTTTAAAATGAATTGCTTTTTAAAGATATGCAATTTCGACATCGATACATGTTATTATACCAATTTGTGTAAATATAAGCTAATACCCGTTATCATTACAGGGATTTTAAATTGTAACATATCAGTTTGGTATGTAACCATTAACGTCTAAATGAGCGCATTAAAAAAAAGTTAAGTACACATAGTAACTTCATCTCTAGTCACAATAACTTGTTTTTTTTCAACCCTATTGCATGAATTACAAAGTCATGTGGAATAATAATAAAGACAAAATATACATAATTTGTAGCCCAAACTTCATCTCTAACCCCATACAAAACATACAAGGCGTTTACATTAAACAACGAAAATATTCCTAACAATTTCATTGTTTAGCTTACATAGGACATTGTGAGTACAATAGTCTAAAATTTCACATTATCAATTTACTCCAAATAGAATGTCTATTTGAATGACTCTCTCTTAATTACTGTTCTTATCATTATATGACTTGTTCAACAAAGAAATAACGCCCCTTGATTAATTACGTTAATGGTTTATTATTGTTAGGCAAAAATATAATATATAATACCAATTAAGTGAATACATACGTCACAGATTGTTGCCTACTGTTTCAATAGAGTTGCTAACCGTAGTTCAACATTTCGGGTCGAAGCCTTATTGAAACTACTGTAACAACTATACACAGACGTACGGTTAATATTTAAAGTATGACTGAAACGTTTGCGTTATATACATCGACAATTTGTCGACGATGGAAATATAGTTTTTTTTATTCGGGCAGCGTCGTTAGTGTTAATGTACAAACCCTTGGTAAAAAAAAATTATTATTTCTCTGGTCAAAATTAGAGTCCGTACAAAAAAAAAATTTACGGATTACATGATACCGGTAGGTATTTAGTAGTAGTGAAACTTACGGCGCATTTTGAAACTTTGTGTGCTCCATTGCCCACAGCAATCGCAGATCCAGAAGAAGCTAATCTAGATAGTGCCGACTCCAAGTTGATATAAACCCAAATGACTGACCCCTTGACAATCAGTAACCCATCCCCTTGACAATCAGTAACCCATTATAGCTTCACCCCTGTGAAATAAGACTTTCTGTGTGCTCAGTTCCACCACAGAATGCAAAGTTAGAATATGAGTTTTGGACACATTCACCCACTTTGAATTTCCCTTAGAAATGCAGCCACCCTGGCAGGCAAAAACTCTGATCAACTACACCCTTGTGTAGCCTAGACTCGCTTGAGTCCGCAGCAAAAAGAATCACTGAAAATGGTCAAGTAAATTGATTGTTATGGCTGCCCAAAGTTAGCCTTTTATACAAGGTGCTCTCTCACATAGGCGACTACCTACCAGAAATATTCTAAGTCCTGTTCCCTCTCTAAAACCCATTCTACTGAAGTACGGCGCCAATCACAGGACTGTACCGTACAGAAAAGTACGGGCGCCGATGTACTTTTTGTACGACAAGGCCATACATGTGACATCTGTCACATCCAGATTTGTTGTCTTGTACTCCGGGAATTCCGCAAACCCGCACGATGTCGCCACGTGTCATTATGAGTGGTGGCGTCCGAAAAACGCCAAAACGCCTTATCTGCAATCTCGGCTCCTACCACGGTTGTTCGATGAATACCAAAATTTAATCCTAGTTGTCGAAAAGAATGTTGTTTTGATAATTCCGTGCGGTCCGGAATTTGTGCGCACAAATTCATTTCCGTGTACTGCCCGTCCCGTAATTAGTTAAATGAAAGATGTTGCGTATTAATGTTTATTTATTTATTGTACCCTATATTGTCTGGCAAAGATCCTGGACTATAGGATAAAGCTACCGCCTATCATAGTCTTGACGGACGGCAGATACCAAGATCAAATCCTAGATCTGTCAACATCCTTTTTAGTAAAACCTACCATTATCAACATCCTTTTTAGTAAAACCTACCATTATCTACTCGTGTCTCTCTGGAGAGCTTAGGTAACTATGGCTCTAACTCTAACTCCCTTTCCAGCCTTTAGTGACTACAACAAGTGTGAGGGCTTGGAGAAGGAAGTTACAGGCAGACTGCCTCTTCTTTTTTTCCTATCTTAATAAAGACCTAGAAAATACTCAAATATCAACACTCCCCTTATTTTCTAGTATATTTCATTTTAATTCTTACAAACAATTAAACGAACATTCCCTTCCTTTTTTTTTTCCTTTTCCTTTCCTTTCCTACAACTTTAAGACGACACCCTCATATTTAAAAAGGTCGATTAATTGAGCTGAAGTAAACATCATCTTGCTGATCATACATTTTATTTAGCATCCCACTTTTCATATATCCGAGCAAAGACATTATCCACCTCATCTCTTTTCCATCCATACAAAAACCGATTTCCTGCTTGCAATTCAACCATCCAACCCCATCTCCAATCTGCAACACACACCCAGATGCTAACCTTTTTACGGGTACACCTTCATAGATGACATCACTCCCATTAGTGATGTCAAAACCATTACCCCTAAAATTTATCCTTAAATCAAGAGTCCCCACTAAGTTTCTCATAAAATCTACATCTTCTGAGTTCATATTTCTATCCATGATGATTACCCCATTTTCTGAACTTTCTTCACTCTCTCCCATGGAATTCTTTCCACTATCACTTTCTAATTTTATTCCCAATAAATATTTCTCCTCCCGTAAACCTTTCATTAAATATTCCTCTTTTCCCCTATCTTTTAGAACCCCCTCTAGAATTAATTCTCCCCTTTCCTTGGAATCCGTTGAAGTCTCACTTTTTCGACCAGTTTTCTGCTTCCAAAATATCTATAAAACTATCCTTAATATTTTGAACTCTCTCAAGTATCACCTCACTCTTTACTTCCATTATACCTCCAAAAACACACTGTTGCTTCCGTGGAATTTATGTGTGCTTTTCTCTCTTCCCCATACTATCGATGCGGAGAAGCTCCAACATATCTTCATCCTCTTTCTCCTCTTCCCCTTCTTCCTCCTCATCCACATTCCAACTTCTAAGTTCTTGCAAACAAGGGCATTCCTCCATATAATGACCTGGTTCCCTACAAAAGAAGCAAACCCTTTTTTTCAAAGCTTCCGTTTCTTTTCCTCTCCCTCTCTTTCTACCAAAATTTCGATAAGGTTTACCTTTGTCTTTCTTCCTCTCATCACGCTTTTGCTCGTCACCGCCGTTCCTCTCATCACGCTTCCGCCAGTAACCACCAGCTGTTAGTGCATTCACCTTATTACTTCCCCTACGAAGCTCCAAAGTGCTTTCTCTCACAAGAATTATCCCCATGGTAAAGCTCCAAGTCATGAGGAGCCATTTATTGCCTGCATACGACGAATGATGTTTTCGTACTCATCTGGGAGTTTCATGAGTAGTGTATTAATCTTCCTCTCCTAACTCTAACTTTAACACATGCGAAAGTACCCTTTGTGTTAATATTTTTTTCAACAGCTAAAATGTCTTTTCTCTATACACATTTTTCCAATTATCAATTTGAGTCAGCCAATCAGAAGCTGAGAATCTTATCTATCAATCCCAACCGTCAGATCCACAATTCGACATGTGTGTAAGGAGAAAAGATGTTTCAAAAGACGAAAAGAACATTAACACTAATAAGATTCACGGTGTCCTATCATATAATATACCCTATTTTTTTACACTTATAGGTGATGCAAATTTGTTGGTTGCGGAGCGGCAAACGTCGCAAAAGTCAAATTTTTTGATAAACGAAACCAACCGTTTTTTTTTTCAAAATTTGAGTACCTGACGCTCGACTTGGTTATGTCACGCTCCAAAATTGTTAACCGTATTGTTGTGCATCGGTAAGGATTTGCCGATAACCGATATGGGTTTTTTTTTTCGGGTGATCGATAATCGATATATTGGTACGATATATCGTTATCGGTGTTATCACCGATAAATACACGATATTTATTGGTTATTATCGGTGATAACACTGATATCGATAACTATCGACGATATCTGTACGGACCGTACAAATAAATGTACGGCCACTAGAGTCAACTGTACGTGTTATTCCTCGGACGCGCCGCGGACCCCTTTTCCCCTTGATTTCGATAAAAAATCGCGATATTTCTTTCATTAATTATATTTTAAAGGGGTTTTACTTGGGCACCACTTCCAAAATGTCTTTTTAACTGCTATTTTTTTATAAATGGCAGTTAATGGCGATAGTCTGACAAATTTGTTTGTTTGCTTTGTTTGTCTGTTCGTCTGGTTTTCGAAAAAGTTTGATTTAATAACTTTACAATGTATTTTTTTGTTTTGTTTTGGTACTATAATTTTAGAATTATAAACAATGTTTTAAACTTGTCAACGTTTATGTGCCGCACTATCCGTGATAAATTCCAGTTAAACAACGTACGGAACAAATTTTTACATGTGGCATACCACGCTACATAAAGTCAATAATATAATACAGTATATTATAAAAAACTATTGTATGCATCATAAATTTTTTTAAGTTATCGCTGATATGGAATTTGTTGGTCTCTGACCGATATATCGGGACCTCTGACCATTCGATATCCGATAACTATCAGAATCGGTGTTATCTCGATAATTTTTTTACTGATACACAGCACTTGTTAACCGTTTCCCGAAACGCGTTTACGAAAAAAAAAAGTAAACCGAAACTCAATTTCTCGCGACTAATTGTACCCGCCCGTACCCGAATAAGTATAAAATTAGTGGTACATCTCCCATATACCTTCCACAATACCAAGAGTACAAAGTACAATAATGTTGGATAGTATTAACAACACAAAACCTTCATTTTTTTTTCGTTTTTTGCTTACGCGACAGTAACCGATTTTTTTTTTTTCCGTGAATCACCCGCATGAATCTGCCCGACCCCCCAAATTTGGTAACCGAACCCGTTTCTGATCCGACGCGGGCGGCCGGTTAACGGTGTGTTACGGTTTTGGTTAATTGTTTGCGACCTACGGTTTTGGTTAACTATTGCGACCTCTGCCTTACTGTTCGATAATAGATAACTATCGATATCGATTTTATCGCGATAAGTTTTGACCTGATACACAACATTACTTAAAACCTCTTGCTGTTCCGGTTTTTTAAGGGTTTCGCCCCATGTTATTGTTACATAACAAACTAACATTGTATTCTAAGCAAAAATCATCCATACCCGGTCTTCAATTGTTCTGATGTGTAACAACAAAATTAAATATCAATACAAATTTTTTTTTGGATTTGAAATTATAATAAAAAGTGTGCCATGGTTATTGTTGTAATAATTAACTTCTAGAAGGCTCAAAACTTTAGGTTTTGACAGCTAAAAGAGTATTTTGAGGTTCTTTTTTGGTTATCCATCAAATTGAATGTAGAAATTACTTATTTAACAAAGTCTTGCTTATTTACAAGTGGACAGTGAACATATATCGTTTTAAATGTAATTTTTATGCAAAAGGATTACAATATTTTTCTGCAAAAGGATTGCATAAGTATTTTATGTATTCTTGCTAGATTTGCTATGGATACTTCCAAGCTTCAAAAATTAAATGTTTCTTTTGTCATTATCCTATCGTTGAAGTCTTGCTCGACGAAAATATTTCCATATTGCCAAGTTTCGTAAAATAATATACTTGATTTCTACCACTAAAAATAACAGAAACTAAAACCGTTGTCACATAGCTGTTGTTCTACTACCACTAGAGCAGGTGGAGCAGCAGCAATAGTAGTAGAAGTAGACATAATTCACTTATAGAAGCTTATCAAGAATCCTACTAGACAGCAGCTTTCTACGTATCACCAAATCTGACATAAAGACCCAAACTTCTTCAAACTATACCACATTATAGAATATTACAAAGACTGACAACTCCCAAAATTTCAGCCCAATTGATCCAACCTACACAAAGATATGCAACTCAGAAGTTTCCCAAAAACAGTTTGCAAATTACACAGTCTAGAAGTCTGGATACATAAAATGTTCTATATCGTTAGTCTTATACTCTACACTCAATTGTCCTACTTCATAGTGCTGTACCGCCGATACAAGTGTCCCTAAGAGACACGTCCAAAGAACAAAACTTGCACTAAGGTCAAGTGCTTCTAATCACGCTAAAACTAATCTATCACTGTACACTCAATATTACTGAGAATCCTATACATGTGACTTGTTCAAATACTTGTCGCCGGCTTAGTGACACTTGTCTAGATACGTCCATCACTTGTTTATCCTCTTATGAATCTCGTCCGTTGACTCTTTTCCTTCATGAAGTAGACTTTAGTAAACCTCAAAAAATCATCTGTAAACGTAACCATATATTTCAACCCCCCGGCAGATGGTACCTTTGTAGGGTCGAAAATATTAGAATGAATGAGTTGCAAAAGTTTAGTAGATTTATGTTCAGACTCTTGAGGAAACAGTAATTTGTGTATTTTTCCTAATGCACAGCCATCACACGTTTTGGTGACTGATTTGACATAGTGACCCCTTCTATTTTACCAGCATTGACCATCTTTTTCATACTGTCATAGTTCACATGGCCTAATCTTTTATTCCACATCTCTTCTAAAGATAATGCGCCGGAATAGAAAACATCATTTTCTCTATCATCGGGCATATCTATTCGATACATTTTGCTAGCATCTCTGGTTCCCATAACTGCAATTTTTCCATTTTTGCTAACAACCTGCCTGCCATGTTTCAAATTGACCTCAAACCCTTTACTTTCTACCAAAGAAGCTGAAAACAAAATTTTCTTAAAATATGGTACAAAGAGAACATTATGAAGAGTTCTCTCAATTGCCTTGCCCTCTACATCAACTAGCAAGGAGACATCACCTATAGACCGCGTTTGCACATTCATTCCACATGCATAGTAGATATTTTTCTCCAGTGTTGATTTCAAATTTTTGAAAATTGCCTTGTTCCAGTATATGTGGGCCGACTCTCCCGTGTCCATTATCCATCCATTGTCTTTCGTGCCCTCCATTGTTGCCCACATAGCAAATAGATCATCATCCTCCTTGTCAAAGAGTGAAAGAGACTCGTCTTGATGAGATGAAGATGCCGAGAAGAGTGCATTTCCTTGTTGTGAAGATCCCGTGAAGCCTTGATGAAATTGGCTCTGTTTCCATTCAGTCTTGTAGATACTTGTTTTATTAGCTTTCTTAAGCTTAGGACAGAATTTATATCCATGACCTTTTTCATTACAATAAAAACAAGCATTGAAAGACCGTCTATTTCCTATTTGATCAGATTGTCTAAACTGATTTTGATTCTGATTAAATTGATTTCTTTGCTGATTAAACTGATTTTTTTGTCAAATTCTGTGCTAAATGCTTCTACTAGTTTTTCACCATTAAGAATTTTAGAATGTGCTTCCTCTTCGAATATCAAATTAATAGCTAACTGCAGTGTCCAACTAGCTTTATCTTTCTGTTTCAGCTTATCAGACACTGCTTTTATATTCGACGCTGCTTTCATAGTAGTAGGAAGACCTCTCATTAGCAAAAAAACCTGCTTAAACTGAGGAAAAGATCCACCTGCACAAGCATGAGAATCTATTAGTATTCAAAATTTGTTACAATATTCTGCCATAGTGCCACTCGTGTATTTGTAGTCCCAAATTCGTCTAGCCAAAAATAGTTATTCCTGAACATTAGCCTTTTCAAAATCATCCTTGAGAGATTTCCAGATATCGATCGCCTTTTTCATTTTTTATTCGTGACATAGCCAATTCTTTTCAAACACAGAATTTCAAAGCGATTGAGTTTGCGAATTTTTCTTTGACCAAGACAGATCCGATTTTGCCAGTGAACCATCCAAAATATCCAAAAGGTTAACATTTTCGAAGTGTGTCTCCACCATATCTGCCCAATAAGCGTATTTTTCCCCCGAAAAAGATAGGAATTCTTGAAGACAAGCCTAAACTGCTTCAAATTATATCACAATATAGAATACCAAAAAGAGAGACAACTCCCAAAGTTTCAGCCCAATTGATCCAACATACACCAAGATATTAAACTCAGAAGTTTCCCAAAAATAGTCTGCAAATTACACAGTCTAGAAGTTTGGATACATAAAATGTTCTACATCCTTAGTCTTATGCTCTACACTCAATTGTCCTACTTCATAGTGATGTACCGCCGATACAAGTTTCCTTAAGAGATACGTCCAAGGAACTAAACTTCCACTAAGGTCAAGTGCTCCTAATCACGCTAAAACTAATCTATCACTGTACAGTCAATATTACTGAGAATCCTATACAGGTGATTTGTTCAAATACTTGTTGCCGGCTTATTGACACTTGTCTAGATACGTCCATCCGGCTGTTGTAGAGCACTTGTCAGCGAGTCACTTGTTTATCCTCTTATGAATCTCGTGCGTTCACTTGATTCATATCAACCGCAGCTGCGCAATTCAATTCTTGATCATATTCAAATTATCTGTAGCTTCGTCGTAGCTGCGTTTTCCTACACCAAATTAGCCCCAGCTGCGTTTTGTCTCGATCCGTCGCATCTGTGTTGTCCGTACAGATCATATCAAAGGTTACCGCAGCTGCGCTTGTCCCGTCTGTGTCGCAACTACGTTGTTCCACTCTATGTGTGACACGTATATGTTGGTGTCGGTACGAATCCAAAACCAACACTGTGTTTCAGACGACGACGCGTGTCCCTATAGATCTATATTACCATCGTCCTACTAATTTGCAGAGAATGAAAGCTTTTCAAAACTAACAGTAGATACTCATTGTGAGTATATAGTTTAGGACTTAGCCAATTTTGTAGCATCCAGTTTTGGGAATATGATTTTCTAATGGCAGTTTTTGGGAAACTTCTAGACATTATATCTTATGGTTTACAAGGTCTTTTGAGCTGCAATTTTTGGAATTGTTAGTTTAATGTGTTGTGTATCACTATGACAAATTTGAACCATATTAGCCTTTTGAGTCATATTTTGTGTTGAATTAAAGTTGGCTGTTGAGTAGGTGTTTTGATAGCTTCTGCTGTTTTTTTAATGTCTACTTTCACTACTACTGCTTGTTCTCCTCCTGCAACGGTGGTTGTAGAAAAACAATCTCATCATTCAAAATCAATATCCCTCCCTCGTCACTCCTCTCCTATAATTTCTTTAGATCCATGGGAGTGGTACACCCATTTGTTTTCTCCATCTGAAATTTTTCTAGCATATTATCGATAACTTCTTTCTGAGTGAGTCTTATAATTCTATTCCCTCTATCCCTCTCCATTTGAATCCCCAAAATGTATTTTGCTTCGCCGAGATATTTCATGTCAAACCGACTTCTCAAATCCTGCTGAGTTTGTTAATCTTATCTAAGGACTTGCTTAAGACTAACAAATCATCAACATAAATAGCAATAAATATCACTCCATTTTCATCCTAAAATATATATATTGAGTGATGTGAACTTATGTTGATGTATCTCAAACTAGTCAAAAATTCGTCCAATTTAATATTCCATTGTCGCGGGGCTTGTTTAAGGTCATCAAGTGATTTTATCAGTTTGCATACCTTGCTTTCTTCTCCACTTTCCACAAATCCTTCCGGTTGCCTCATGTTGATCTCTTCTTCAAACTCTCCGTGTAAAAAGGCGGTTTTAATATCCATTTGATATATTTCCATATCATTTGTTGCTGCTAAACTTAAGAGGATTCTCACAGGGGGAAATCTGACTACAGGTGCAAAGTTTTGTTCATTGTCTATTTCTTTTTTCTGAGTATAACCTTTAGCAACCAACCTAACCTTATATATTTTAATGGTATTATCTGGGTTTAGTTTAAGCTTAAAAACCCACTTACATCCAATCGATTTTCTTTCCGGTGGACAATCTACCAACTCCAATGTTTGGCTTCCATGATAGAGGTCATTTCTTCATTGATGGTATTGATCCACCGGCTACTTTCTGGGGAATTTATGGCCTCTATGTATGTTTGAGGTTCTTCTGGGTGAGACGTCTTTGTGAGTTGGTTATTTACTTGTTTTTTTTTAAGCCGTTTACTACTTTTTCTTCCTCCTTCAAAATCTGACGCCAGTATGGAAGGCATCCTCGGGTTTTGTTTAGGAAGATATTTATCTCCCCTATCTTCCAATTCCGGTGTTTGATCAAGTTCCTTGTCGGTTTCCACTTCATATTGTGGTCCTACCTCGGATGTTGTCTTTTCGTCCTTCTCCTTTGGTACATCTGCAAATTTTCCTTCTTCCGGTCTTCCTACTCTTCATTTCCAAAGTCACAGTCAGAAAACTGACCAGATTCAAATCTGATTTTGACTTCTTTGTTATATTTGAATGGATCAATAGACTTTACTTCATTCATCACCACTATATGATTTACCAAAATGGTATCTCTCTTTTTCAAGTCATACACTCGATATCCTATTGTGCTCTCATCATATCTTACAAGATATCCTGGTTTTCCTCTCCCCTCTAACTTCCATTTAGTCTTATCGGAACCCAAACTTTAGGCTTGAATTCCGAGCACTCTCAAACTAGACAAATCTGGTTTTCTTCTTGCCAACCTTTCATACGGAGTTTCCTCCTCATTTGCTAAAGTTAGGACACTATTTTTGATGAAGTTAGCATAGTTCATAGACACTGCCCAAAACTGCAATCTAATCTTTTTATCAATTAGCATACTTTTGGACATATCTCCTAAAGTTTTATTTACTCTTTCTACTACTCCATTTTGTTCGGGATTATAAAGAACGGTTTTCTCATGATGGATTCCTTCTGTTGATATTTGAGTATTTTTTAGGTCTTTATTTAGGATAAAAAAAGAGCAGAGGCAGTCTGCCTCTGACTCCTTTCTCTAAGCCCCCACATTTGTTGTAGTCAGTGAAGGCTGGAGAGGGAGCTAGAGCCATGGCTGCCTAAGCTCTCCAGAGAGACAGGAGTAGATAATGGTATGTTTACTAAAAAGGTAGTTGACGGACCCAGGATTTGATCTTGGTACCTACCGTCCGTCACACAACACGTTGCTGTTAGCTTTATCCGTTTAGTGACTAGTGCGAGGGCATGTATCGTTTGATAATTTTATAAGCATGTACATGTAGATGAATTCATTTAAGGACGCGAATAGATTCTTAGTACATGGATACAATTTAGAGTAGTACGGTTTACGGTACTTCGCGAAACTAATACCGCGCATTTGTTTGGACCGCGAAAAAAATACCGCGCTCATATTTTCGACGGGTAGAATTGAATGCTGGATTTAATCGACGACCGTGGTGCGAGCCGAGATTCCGGAATGGCCGCCTTGGCGTTTTTTGGCGCCGCCACTCCAGATAACACGTGGAAATACGTTGGAAGATTCCTGAATCTCCGGAACGCAAGATAACAAGTTTGGAATTGACAATTGTCACCTGTATGGTCATGTCGTACAGTTGCCGTACAGAAAGTACTCCGGCGCCTGTAATTTTCTGTACGGTACAGTCCTTTGATTAGCGCTGTAATTCAGTAGAAGGGGTTTAGAGAGGGACTAGGACTCAAAATTTTTGGGTAGGTAGCCGCCTCTTCCAGAGAGCACCTTGTACAAAAGGCTAACTTTGGCCAGCTATATCAATGAACTCAGTTGACCAAATTCAGTGATTCTTTTTGCTCTGGACTCAAGGGAGTCCAGGCTACACAAGGGTGTGGTTTGTTAGAGTGTTCGCCTACCAGGGTGGCTGCATTTCTAAGGGAAAGTCAAAGTGGGGAATGTTATCCAAAACACATATTCTTACTTTGCATTTTGTGGTGGAAGTTAGCACACAAAAAGTCTTATTTCACAGGATGAAGCTGTATTGGGGTTCAGATTGTCAAGGGTTCAACTTGGAGTCGGCACTAACTAGATAAGCTTCTTTGGACCTGGGAAATCTTTGGAGGGAATAGACCCCATAGAATTACACCTTATTCTTTCAGAAATTCTTCAAATTCCCTTGAGGTGTATTCTTTCCCATTATCACTTCTTATCTCTTTTATTGAGGTTTCATGTAATTTTTCACTCCATACTTTGTATTCTTTGAAACATCTTAGTACTTGTGACTTATATCTAAGAAAGTATACTTTAGTTTATCTAGACCAATCATTCTGTAATGGTTAGCATCCATCTTTTCCCCCCATGTGAAGCATACCTAGCTAGTCCCCAAACATCAATGTGAACAAGATCTAATAATTTCTCCTTTCTAAATGTGGATGCCTTTGGGAATGGGAGTCTATGAATCTTACCTTGGGCACATCGACTACAATCATATGAGATCTCATTATCTCCAAACTCAATTCCATTCATTATTCCATTTTTTTCATTTTCTCTAATCTATCTAGATGCACCTAGCCTAACCTCTTGTGCCACAGCATCATATCACTTTCACACAAGTAGAGAACACTCTTTTCATTGCAAAGTACAATTCTCAATATTCCTTGACTTCCTTTTTCAGCTATGAAATAAACCTCATTATCAAATCTAGATGTGAAGATTCTTTTCTTAGTTACGCTTTCAAACTCTTTTTCATCTAGAACAGTTAGAGAAACTAGATTTTTGCTAAGCCGTGGAATGTTAACATTATTTGAGAGTGTTACCTTTTTTATCAACTAGAAATTTTAAATCAACCGATCCAACAAGGCTTGTGATTTCTACTCTACCATCTCCGTACTCTATCTCAACTGTTGGAATTTTCCTCAATTTAGTAAACCACCTCTTATCCTTACACATATGAATTGGGGCCCCCAAATCTATGATCCACCCATCCTCAGGTGGATCTCTCTTAACTCCGAAAGCACACTTCAGTCTCTTTAGAATGTCGGCATACTTCTCAGTGGTTTACGGATTAAAGAGATGCTCCTCAAGCTCCTCTTCCAGTTTGGTTACTTCATCTTCTTCCTCATCATGAATTTGAGTCAAAAAAGTCTTTTTCCTCCCTCCTTCTCTTCAATAACCTTGTCCATCTTTCAGCCAAAGATTTGTAAGTTTGACACAATTTGACATATAATGTCCCGGTTTCTTGTAGAAGTGACATAGTCCACCTGGAAGAGCTCCTTTCCTCGTCAGTCAAATCTGCCACCTCCTTGTCCCCTTCCTCCAAAATTTTGATAGAGATCCTTTCCCTTTTCCTCATCACACTTCTGCCAATTAAATCCCGCAGCCAATTCTCGAACACTTCGACTTCCTCTCCTAAGTTCTATGGTACTCTCTTTTACTAAAATCATCCACACTGTATCATCCCAATTCCAATTACTATCACCTAGATCCTGCAACCGATTAATGATATTCTCATATTCTTCATGTAATTTCATTATCAATGTATTTACTCTTTGTCTCTCATACCATGAGTTAGCTGCGCTCTCTTGTTCTCCAAATAATGATCCTAAGTCATTGCAATAATTACTCATACTTGCTCAGTTGGTAGAGCTGGTGTATGTCTAACACAAGGTCCCGGGTTCGATCCCCAGCTTGGCCATTTAACCAAAGTTTTCACTTTGGCGCCCATGCGATATGTAGAATATCGCCGATCCTCAACAGATCTAACATGCGTAAAGGGAATGGGAATTCACTTCACTACACTTTTGAGAATTAAAAGCTTAGCAAACTTGTCCTTATAGTTCCAATTTTCATATTCTGACCGTTCGGTCTGACTCCCTGTAACCATTTATTTTGGTGCTGGTGCATGTATCATCCTGGACAATGAAGTCCCTCGAAAAGCAACTCCTCCTTTTCTCCTTCTGTGATTATTTCCTCCCTTTCTTTATCATCATCGTGATGGTGGCTAATGTTTTAAATGCTGTTGAGACGGAGGTGCCAAAAAAACATGTTCCTCCAAACCGAAGTGGAGGTGGGCATCCAATTTGCCAAGACACTATGCCCCATAAGTGTTTTTCAAAAATTTCCCCCTCCATCATCATTTCTCTATAAAAAAAGTCGATCCATTGAATATGGGTACCGTAGAGTGTGGGCTCATAATGTAACTCTGAGACCTCCATAAGTCCCCAGAGTTGGCAGCTAACACGAAGCCTCTAGGATAACCGTAACCCCTTTGATTTTGAGCAAGAATAACTGCCACCCTGGAAAACAAAAAAATTGAGCACCTTCACTCGTGTGAAGGCAAGATCCCTTTGGTCAATAACAAAAAGAATCTCTGAATTCGCTCCCTTGAGCAGTAAGTTATAGAGGGTCAAAGTTGACCTTTTGTTAAGAAGCTCTCCCGGAGAGAGGGACCTATCTACCAAATTTTTCTAAGTCTTATCTCTCTCTAATACTCTATCTACTTAAGTACGGCACCAATTATAATACTGTGTCTTAGAGAAAAGTATAGGTGCCAGTGTACTTTCTGTACCGCCATTGTACTACATGGCCAACAAGTAGACACATGTCATATTTTGGATTCGTTCTTGTAATCCTGGAGATGTCGTTATCTAATGTGGTTGTGCCACGTGTCAATCGATGTGGCGGTGACCGCAAACTACCAAAATCCTATTTCACGATCTCAGCATCCTTCGCGGCTGTCTGATCAAAACCGGGTTTCAATTGTAGCCGTCATAAACACTTGCGCGGAATTTGTTTCGTTGTCGAAAACAAAATGTGCGGTATCCATTTCAGAACCGTACCGTACTCCGTACTTTACAAAAATGTATCTATGCATGACGTATATAGTTTCCGTTAAATGAATTTGTTCGCGTCTAACTATTTAAATATCTGTTAAACCTATAAACTTTACCATTTGTCTTAGGTTTGTTGATGAAGCTAACCGCTACCGGCTAACTTGACGGACGATAGGTATTAGGATCAAATCTTGGGTCCATCAAGTATGCTTTTAGTAAACCTACTAAAACAACTACATGTCTCTCTTTAGAGAGCACATGCAGTCATGGCTCTAGCTCCTTGTTCTACCTTCTGTGACTACGACAAGTGTGGGAGCTGAAAAAAGGAGTTAGAGGCAGACTGCCTCGGCTTCTTTTGTGCATTTCATTTTAGACATAGAAAATACTAAAAGAACCATAAATTTATACACTCCCCTTATTTTTTAGTCACTCTTTAATTTCATACCACACTTCTCCCGTCAAAAAATTAGCTTAGGGGAAGGCACAGGTTTGGTCATCATATCTTGTACAATCTCGCTATCTGTTCTCTACTCTAAACTAATTATTTTGTTTTCCGCTTTCTCTCTAACAAAGCTGAGTGTAATGTCCATGTGTTTGGCTTTAAAATGATCTTTAGGATTAGCAACAATAGTGATTGCTGTCTGATTATCACAAAAAAAATTATGCACACCACTCTTAAGGTGACCAAGCTCACCAAGCAAAGACTTGACCCACATAAATTCTTTTACAGCAGAGCAAGAGGCCATATACTCAGCCTCCATAGTGGAATGAGCAATAACTTTTTGGTGTTTGCTACTCTAGCAACAAGCCCCATCACCCACATATAATACATATCTAGAAGTACATCTCCTCATCGGAGCATCACCTTAACTGGCATCACTCTAAGTAGTGATGTCTGTATTCCCCCCACCCAAATGCAACCATAGATCCCTAGTTCCTATCAAATATCTAAGGACTCTTTTAGCTGCCTCCTAATCTCTCTTAGTGGGAGCATTTAGACTTCTACTCCGCACTCCTATAGCTGCAGCTAAATCCGACCGGGTACAATTCATAAAATAGAATAGGCTTCCCACTACTTGCCTTTAAGGGAATAGTCTGCATGAACTTTTATACTTCATGACCTAATTCTTTGTCTAAGATTATGACTTCTTTTTCCACACTCCCTTCACTTCCCTTCTTTAACTCTATTGGAGTTGTACAACTATTAGCCTTATCCATCTAAAAATTTTCCAACATGTTCTCTATTGCTTCATTTTGAGTCAGTCATATAATATTTCTTTCTCGGTTTTTTTCTACTTAAATTCCCAAAATATATCTTGCCTCCCCCATATCTTTTATCTTATATCTTCCCTTAAGATCGGTTTCACTTTATTAATTTTGTCCATTAATTTATTTAAAACAAGCAAATCATCAACATAAATTGCAATAAAAATAATGCCTTCCTCATTGTAACAGGGTGACAAAGTTGAGTACTTAAGGGCTAGAGACCAGACTGCTATAGTTGCAGCTGTAGAGCACCGCAGCAGCGATTCCAGACCAGTGCAACATAGAAGCATATCAACTTAGTGGAATAGTGTAGCGCAACATAGCAACGCAGCGTAGCAGTATAGCAACGCCGCAGAATGTAGATTTAACTGTATAGTTCTAGAAAGATATTTCGGATAGATCTCGGTTGACCGTGAAGGTCCACGTGTACACTTGTACAGTATTAGGTTGACAAGCAGCTAGTTAAATTAAATAGTGGAGCAGACATAGTAAAAAGAGAAACTCTTTGAGTAGGCCTTCGCAACGAGCTCTCAATTTGTAATCTTTCTTCCGATAAATAAAGCTCAACCTTTATCCGTGAGTGCTGTGTACTATTGCTGTTGCTACGAGGAGATCCTTGGAGTCTTTCCGCTGTGCATTATAGTGTGTTGTGGGTTACTATTCTGTCCCTTTTACATTGGTATCGGAGCAATCCTTTGTGACTCGACAGCATGGGAGAACACGACGTATCTACCATGGAAATGTTTGCGCAAGTTCTTCGGGAGTTGGAAAACGTCAGATTACAGAATGCTCAATTGAGTAACACCGTCGCAACCTTGGAATCTCACCTTGGTGAACGATCTCATGGAAGCATGGAGAGAGATTTAAGGAGACCAAAGTTAAGACTTCCCGATAAGTTTGACTCGGCCAGACACAAGAACCTTGATGCGTGGTTATTCTCCATTGCGAATTATCTTGAGAATTTCCCTAGCCTGTCGAATCGTGGGAAGATGCATTATGCGGGTGGTCTTCTAAAAGAGGAAGCGGGAGCATGGTGGAGGACAATGGTGGAAAATGATGAAATACCGCCTGTTTGGACTCTTTTTATTGAACTCCTCCGTGACTCATGGCAACCCGTTAACACAATTAAGGCGGCAAGGGATAAGATCGCGATTTTGAAGCAACGTACCTCAGTATTGGAGTACACGCAGCGTTTCTTTGAGTGCAAAGTTCAAATACCCACGATGATGGAGGATGAAACCTTGGATCGTTGGTGAAAGGGCTTAAAGCATCCATTCGGAGGGATGTGGAGCAATGGCTCGCTCGGGAAAGTACGACTCCTAGCCTCTCGGAGATTATCCAATTTGCGGAACGGACTGATTCGGTGGACTTTACCTTCCGTAGATCCTACCACTTTGGGTCGAGTAGCGGAGGGGGAGGTCGACATGATGATGGTCCAACCCCCATGGAGCTCAGAGCGATTAATGAGGATAAGGAGGTGGTCAACGTGCTTCGGAAGAAGAAGAAGACTACCAAGGCCAAGATCAATGTTTTGTCCCCCGAGGAGCACCAACTGAGGAAGCAAAACGACTTATGCTTCCAGTGCGGTTCCCTGGATCATATGGCCCGATAATGGCCAAAAATGAAATGTCTTAAAAAAGGCAAGCTTAACGTGATGAGGTTAGCTGGTGATGGAGGAGACCCTTTTATATTCCAAGGTCAAATCGGAGTGAGCGCAGCTAGCTTTATGGTGGACTTCGGTGCATCGGGGAACTTCATCAACGAGGCGACGGTGAAAAAGTTGAAACTTGCTCTCGTGGTGCTAAAGGATCGTAGTCGGTGCAATTGGCCGACGGAAGTTCCCTATCCATTACTCATCGTACTTTGAGGTTACGTGTCGGAATTGGGAAGTTCCACTTGTTTGACACTCTTCATGTATTACCGCTTAGAGACCATGAAGTAATCTTGGGGAAACCGTGGCTGCAAAAGTGGCACCCGACGATCAATTGGAGAAGTGGGGACATGAGAGTTAGAAAAGGTGAAAAAGAGTTTGGGGTAAAGGTGGGAGCGGCTGGTAAAGGATCGGAAGAGGGACGCCTGCTTTCGGCCTTACAGCTTAAGAGGGCACTCAGGAAGGGGGAGACAATTGGTATGGCGGTCGTCCAGCCTATGGAGGAAGGGAAGGAGGGGATTCCGGAAAAATGGAGTAAGAAGGACCCCGACTTCGACTCGAAAGAGAGTGACGACATCGGAAAGACTTCTGTAGGGGCCCCGGAAGTCGTGACAAAACCTCTCGAGGAGTATGTTGATGTCTTTCCCTCGAAGCTCTTAGAAGGCTTACCTCCGAAGCGCAAGTAGACCATAAGATAGAGCTTGTTCCCGGAGCGGTACCCCCGGCAAATCGGATGTACAAGATGAGCTACACCGAATTAGATGAACTCAAAAAGCAACTTGCGGAGTTGGTCGAAGCCGGAGCAATTGAACCGAGCAAGTCACCGTATGGAGCCCCCGTCCTCTTCGTAAATAAGAAGGATGGAGGTTTTCGGATGTGTGTGGATTACCGAGCGCTAAACAAGTTAACGGTGAAAAATGCGTACCCTCTACCGAGGATAAACGAACTGTTAGATTGACTACGAGGTGCTAAATATTTTTCGAAGATAGACCTGCGAAGTGGCTATCACCAAATCAAAATTGCCAAGGAAGATGTGGAAAAGACAGCATTTAGAACTCGATACGGTCATTTCCAATTTCGGGTTATGCCGTTCCGATTGACCAACGCATTTGCAACCTTTATACATTTGATGATTTCCATCTTTCGGCACTATTTTGACGCCTTCGTAATTGTTTTCTTGGACGACATCTTGGTGTATAGCAAGACGTTGGAGGATCATATGAAGCATTTGCGAACGGTCTTACAAGTCCTTCGAGAGAACAAGTTGTACGCGAAGAGGAGTAAATCTGACTTCTTGAAGGAGAAAATTGAGTTTTTGGGTCATGTGGTGAGCCAGGATGGAATCGCAGTGGATCCCAACAAAACTAGGGCAGTGAAGGAGTGGCCGCAGTCGACGAACATTACGGAGTTACGGAGCTTTCTTGGATTATGCTCCTACTATCGCCGTTTTGTCGAAGGTTTTGCAAAAAATGTTGCACCACTCACATAATTACTTAAGAACGACGTGCCATATTAGTGGAAAACAGCGCAAGGGGCAACCTTTGACACGCTAAAGAAACAGTTAGTTACCGCCCCTGTGTTAGTTGTCCCCGACCCGAAATTACCTTGGACGATAATCACCGACGCTAGCGATACGGCTATTGGAGCGATCCTTATGCAGGATCAAGGAAAAGGCCTTCAATCCATTACCTACGACAGTCGGAAACTAAAGGTAGCGGAGCTTAACTGGGCCATCCATGGAAAGGAGATAATCCCCATTATTAATGCACTGGAGGTTTGGGAAAGTTATGTTCAAGGGAAGCGGATCACGATCATCACGGATCACCACGCCCTACAATATCTTCAGACCCAGCCGAAGTTGTCAAAGAAACAGGTGCGATCGATGACGTTTTTTCAGGCCTTCGGGCCGGAACTAGCTATTGAGTATAGACCGGGCAAGACAAACCCGACGGATGCGCTCTCGAGAAGACCCGGAGTAGCTGCGCCAAGCAAGAATCGCAAACATCGCAGGATGGAAACGTAAGCGCTGTGAAAAAAAACACCGTAGCGTCGAACAAAGCGCATGATCAGGAACTCAGCGCAGTGACTAGTACGGTACAAGTGGACGACCAGTGGTTAAGTAGGATTAAGGCTGTATACGACGAAGATGAGGCAATCAAGGAACTGGTAAAACGGAAGGTATTGGTTCGAACCGCAAATGTTATGTGGCGATACACACCAAGTGAAACAACTAGACTTTACGTTCCGACAAATCAGGAGTTACGTCATTCGATACTTAAAATGAGTCATGACAAGCAACTCAGTGGACATTCCGGGCGGGATAAAACAACTGCACGTGTCGCTAAGGCATATTATTGGCTGAACATCACTCGGGACATTGCGGAGTATGTCCGGACGTGTGACTCATATAACATAAATAAATCGGAATCGGGTCACCAAGGTCTGTTACAACCCCTTCCGATACCATCTGTGCATTGGGAGGCGATTTTGATAGACTTCATCGTTGCTCTTCTGTTGACTCGGGAAGGCTATGACTCCATCTTCGTCGTCAAGGATTATCTGACGAAAATGGCCCATTTCCTACCCACGACAACCACAACCACAGCGCGAGATGTGGCTGACTTATTCTTTCGGGAGATATTCCGCCATCACGGACTCTTGAAGAGGATCGTCAGCGACCGTGATCGAAAATTTGTGAGTCACTTTTGGAGAAGTTTGTTCGAGCTGTGTGGAACGCAATTGGCCATGTCCACAGCTTATCACCCTCAGACCGATGGTCACACCGAAAGAGTGAATCGGACTTTGGAAGAGGCTTTGCTGGCTTATGTATCGGTACACCAAACAGATTGGGTGAACCATTTGACGGTAATTGAAGTGGCGTATAATACTGCGGTTTACTCTTCCACGAATGCTACGCCATTTTCTCTCAATGGACAACAGCCCACCCTTCCCCAAAATTTATTGGTAGCGGACTGCCGTACACCTGCAGCTCTGGATTTTGCCAAAACGCTGCACGGGAATCTGGAGAAAGCGGCGAAGACTGTTGAAATTAGAAGGCTTTCCTATGTATTTTCTAGGTTTTTTAAGTAATCTAAGTTGAGGAAGGAAAAAACAGAGGCAACCTGCTTCTAACTTCTCACTCTAGCCCCCATACTTGTCGTAGTCACTGGAGGCTGAAGAAGAAGCTAGAGCCATGGCTGCCTATGCTTCTGCTAGAGTCACAAGGTTGTCTTTTGTTAAACTTACCAAAAAAGTTAACGGACCTAGGATTTGATCCTGGTATCTATCGTCCGTCGAAATAGCCCAACATCGTTACCATGTAGCCTATCACCTGTGTCAAGTATATAGGGTACGATACCTACTTAAAGATGTACAAATAGGAAAGTTCATTTAACTAACGAACGAACCACAATCACATAGACACAGTAAGACAAAATCACATCGAAAAGTACTGCTTGTATTTTAACGGCTATAAATTAAGGCCGATATCAATCGGACGGCGGAGGAAGAAGCCGGCATCCCGGAATGAACGTTTTGGCGGTTTGCGGTCACAGCCACACCGGGTGACACGTGGCAACTTGACATTGAATGGCGGCATCTCCAGGACATACCATGGCGAACCTGGACATGGCAGGCGTCATCTCCTTGGCCATGTCATACAATGGCCGTACAAAAAGTACTCCGCGCCAAGTACCTTTCTGTACTGTACACTGAATTGATTGGCAACTTACTTTAGTAGTAGAGGGTTATGAGAGGGGTGCAAGACTTAGAAAATATAGGTAGCAACCTAACTCCCAGAGCGCTTCTGTATAAAAGGTCATCTTTGACCATTGATAATTTACTACTCAGGGGAGCAAATTCAAGGATTTTTTTTGTGGCAAACTCAAGGGAGTCAGCTCTACCAAGGGGTTTAGTTTGGTGAGTCTATATTTTGTCACAGTGTCAACAATACTCATACAAAGACTAATGGATTGAGGTTATCCTTGAGGCTTCTGGTAAGCTATCTACTCTGAGTACCAATGGAGCTCCAATTTCTCAGTGACTGCGACAAGTTTGAGAGTTGGAGAGAGAAGTTAGAGATAGACTGCCTCGACTTCTATATTTCTTTTCAGACCTAGAAAATACTAATAAAACCATTAGTTTCTACAGAGCCCTATGTGAGAAAAGATTTTGGAGAATAGTGAGTGGGCGAGTAAAGCGCCCGTCTAATTTTGCTATCCCTCCACGGTTTGGAGGAAGCAGATTTGGTAGGGAGCCAGATCCACCGCCGTCAAGGACTCAGAAGATGGAGAAAGCATCGTGATGGAAAAGGGGAAAGAGAAAGAGAAAACCACACCTATATCAACCGGATCTGTTTTCATGTCTCCTATTCCGAGGAATGAGGAGAATGACATCGATACCTGGGACTACAACAACATGGCGGCAAAGCATTTTGTCCTCCGTCATCACACACAAGGACTCGCATGTCCTCATTTGCAAGTGGAAAGGGTATTCGAATTGTGGGATGCGCTTATAGAGATGTACCGTAGCGATACTATTCAGGAACAGAAACTAGCAGATCAAAGGATCAATGGATACTTTCACAAAGGAGAGAAGATGCTCGATTTCTGCAATGAGCTGGCTATACTCTTCATGGAGTTAGAGTGTGCCGGAAAAGTAGAAACCGAGAAGGCAAAGGTGCAACTCTGTTTCCTCCATTGGACCACAAAATACATGAAGCCTCTAGATAATATTTAACTAACCCACTTCAAGCCACAACCACTACTGTCCTGGAAGGCAAAATGATAGTTTGACAACACCCCTATGCAGCGTGGACTCCCCTGAGTCCGTAGCAAAAAGAATCACTGAAAACGGCCAACCGACCGATTAGTTATGAGCCGGCAAAAAATGCCAATTAATACAAATCTCTCTTAGAGAGAGAGGTGACTACCTACCAAAATTTCCTAAGTCCTAAACCTCTCTCACAACCTCCATCTACTGAAGTACGAACCAATTATATAAGTGTAAAGTACAGGAAAGGTACTACGATCGATGTCCTTTATGTATGGCTGGTGTACGATAAGGCTAGTGAGTGGACGCGTGTCACTTTTCCACTCGTTCGTATATTCTCCGGAATTCCCGCGACCGAATGTCATCCTTCCACGCGGCGCCAGATCATGCCACGTCTATAAAAGCCAAAGTGACCATTCTTGGTTTTTCAAATATTTGAAAACATATATATTTCAGTAAGACCTTATGTTTTTTCTGTCCCTTGTAAGATTTTGTTTTGTTTTTCATTTTTGAGAATGACAACTTTTTACATTGTTGTTTCGTTATTGGATAACAATTTTGATTAACTTTGCAATATAAAATACTGGAGATTCAGAATCATCAATCAGTTGCTGGAAAACACCTACCAACTACTGTATTGCTAAGGACCGGTGGATCACTTGTGTGCCATGTGCTGCCTGTATCTGAAGGATCAAGGGTATTTCCAAGCACTGGAGGATCAAGGGTCTTTCCAGCCAGTGTGTTGCCAGTTATAGGTGGATGTGTAAGTTTTTTAGGATATAACCCATGTTTTTTGTTGTTTCAAATTAGTAAAAATAAGTTTCTTCTCACAGACATGTATGTATGTTTTTTTTTTTTGTTCCCACTTAAAGTTTTTAAATGTTAACATTTTTTCACAGACATGTATGACTGAAATAATTTTTATCTTGATAGGGTTTGAATTCCTAACATAAACCTTTCCTTGTTCTCCTCATCTACTACCATACTTCCATCTCCCCCTTTGTGAAACTTCCCACAATGCATACATCCCACCCTCTACACCCACCTTTACCGCCAATCTTTTGTTAATTCTTGTTTTTTTTTTAAAATTTCTCCTTGTATTGTTTTTATTTTACTTGTGCGGTCGCGTTTTTGGGGCAATGTGTTGAAATTTATAGATTTCTAGAGTATTTTCTAGGTTTAAATATGTTTTTATAAAAGGAAAAGGAAAAAGGACGGACAGCCTGCCTCCACCTCCGATCTCTAGCTCCCATACTTGTTGTAGTCACTGAAGGTAAGAGAGAGAGGTTGATCCATGGCTGCCTTAGTTTCAAGTTTAGGGGTGATGTTACTATTGTTGGTCGTTGCACGAAATGTACTTATTTATCTCGTTGCAAATAGAGGATTCTTGATATGGTACACAGATACTTAAGATGTGGGCATAGAGTATTTCATTCTTGGTGTGAATCATGATTAGGATAATTGTTTATCATGTTTTTTAGTGTAGAATCTAAGTTTTATCCAACTAGGTGTATTGCAACCATATGGGTATTTGATTTTCTGTGTTCAGTATAATTTTTCGGTGTGTAGTGCCTCGACACTTCTTTTTATGGTTTGAACAAATTTGAGCTTCAACTCAACTTCTTAGTTTGACTTCATGGGTCATGGAATTTACGATGTCTTCTTATCAGGCATTAGTGTTTGAAGTGTTACATAAATCAAGATCTTGTTTGAAGTGTTTGGAGTGTTGCATAAAACAGGACCCTGTTTGAAGTGTTTGAAGTGTTACATACATCAAGATCGTATTTGAAGTGTTTGAAGTGTTGCATAAAACATGACCCTGTTTGGAGTGTTGCATAAAACATGACCTTGTTTCAAGTGTTGGCATAAATCAGGATCGTGTTTGAAGAGTTTGAAGTGTTGCATAAAACAGGACCCTGTTTGAAGTGTTGCATAAAACAAGAGTACTCTGTGATTTACTACGGTCGGATTCGCTTTTCGCTTGTGTCTTTTTCTGTGTTGTGATATCAATTATTTTCATGCGAACGGGTGTTCATTAATGCAAATGTAGGTCTAAGTATTCAAGATAGTAAACGGCCACACACCTACTTCTGTTTTTACATACTTAAATGTGTAAAACGTTGTCACTTTTACTGGCATATTGTATTAAATTTCAATACCTACCAATTGTTAGTAATTCTGATACACTTGTTCATTTCGGGGACGAGTGGGATCCATGTTATTTGTTAATTATTTCCTCTCTCTCTCTGAAAGCATCCGTACATTGGCAATGCACGCGACGGCACCTGCTCCCCGTCGCCATGTACCTCCATATCTGAATTTCGTCTTCTTCTTCCCCACTACGCGACGGCACTTGCTCCCCGTCGCCATGTTCCTCCGGGTCTGATTTTTGTCTTCTTCTTCCCCACTACGCGACGACACATGCTCCCCGTCGCCATGTACCTCCGGATCTGATTTTTGTCCTCTTCTTCCCCACTACGCGGCGGCACCTGCTCCCCGCCGCCATGTACCTCCGGATCTGATTTTTGTCTTCTTCTTTCCCACTACGCGGCGGCACCTGCTCCCCGTCGCCATGTACCTCCGGATCAGATTTTTGTCTTCTTCTTCCCCACTACGCGACGGCACCTGCTCCCCGTCGCCATGTACCTCCGGATCGTCGCCATGTACCTCCGGATCTAGCCTGCGGCCGCTGCCAACCGCACGCCCACGGGCGAAATTATAGGTGCGGCCCCCATCCGTAATCCTTAAACTCCTTCCCCCCTTCTATTCAACGCCAAACACCCCATTTCCTCTCACTAAAATTACACACACCTCAAACCCTAACGCCAAGAACACACACACTCACAACCAGGAGAAAAAAAAAAAAAAAAAAGTTCTCCCACTACCATTTCCACCATCTATTTCCCATGGTTTCCTTTCCTCCTTCCCATTTCCCCCTTCCTCTCCCTCTATCACGTCCCATGCTTCTCCCTCTCATTCAATAACCATGTACGGCCGTGCACCCTCACCTCTTCTCCCTCGTTCACCTCCTCTACCTAAACCTCGCACACAAACCACAACACGGATAGAATGTAGCGGGTGTCGTAACCATTTCGCGAACAGTGCCGGTATTGCCCGACATACAAAGAGTTGTCTACAATTTTTGACCCAGAGCGGCCCTTCCTCCAGTACCCTTTCTTCCACCATACTCCCATCCGTACCTACGAGCGAATATTTTATACGCAATTTAGACGTGCTCGGAGCTTATGATTTGGGGGCCCCCCGTCTGCGATTATACACGCCAATTCCCATGGTTGTGCGGATTATCGTGCAGGACGCCCTCCACCTTCCTTTGTCCCGTATTTATTCGGATCCCGCGAATGTTGGACCTTGGCACCTCCTTTTCATGTTTTCACTTTGGGTTCTAGTCTTACCTGGCCGTGGCGGTGGTAGTTGGGCCCGAGAAACTATAGCCCGATGTCGACGTTTCCTTCGAGGTGATTAGCGGGCCCTTCATGCCGAGCACGAGGATCGAGTTGCGAGTGCTTCCTTCACATCACGTCGTACCTCTCGGAATTCAGATGTGCCATCTTTCTATCGTCGTGCGGTTCATTTGGGTCGAGTTGGTGAGCTCTCTCGAGCGGTTCGGGCCCTCCAGCCATTTAATCCTGATCCTCGGTCTTCTGCGACTGTTGAGATTTTCCGGGCTCTTCATCCACCAGCTCCTACCCCACAATCCCCCTCTATTCACACCTTCGAGCCGCCAGAGTGTTTTATCTTAGATCGAGACTCCTTTATTAAAGCCCTTACGACTTCTCCACATCTTTCAGCGGGGGGTCCTTCGGGCACTGTTTATGAGCTATTTCGCTACGTTTTGCCTCCGGAATCTGGTGCTCGGGGTTTTGATATGTTTTTTCGAGTTTGTTCCCTTATTGCGGCTGGTACTGTCCCTTCACGTATTTGTGATCTCCTCACGGCCTCCCGCCTCGTAGCTGTCACCAAACCCAATGGGGGAATCCGTCCTATTGCAATGGGCGAGGTTTTGTACCGATTGGTGGCTGGTGCCATCTGCATCCAGCTCCAGCCCACTTTCCATGATTATTTCTCTCCTCATCAGTTCGGAGTGGCAACCCGGGGGGGTTGTGAGGCCGTGGTCCAAGGGATCCGAGCTTTGTTAGATGCCCATCCGGATTGGTTAGTCTTGTAGGTGGATGTTTCTAATGCCTTTAACACAGTGGATCGGAATGCCATTTTTTTGTAGCTTATGGCTGCACCTTCCTCGATTGTCCAGATATTTTTTTTTGTGAGAGTTTTTTATTCTCTGAGCAGTAGCCTCTCTTTCTCCACTGCTGATGATTTGGTCCCACTTTCATCCACGAGTGGCACTTCTCATGGTGATCCTCTTGGGGGGCCTTTGTTTGCCCTAGCGCATTACCGTGCCCTTCGAGCTTCTGCAGCAGCTTATCCTTTTTGCCTTTCCCTTCAGTTGCGGATGACACACACATTATTGGTCCTTCAAACCAAGTTATACCGGCCTATAACTTTTTCAAGGCTCGCTTAGCCGAACTCAATCTTTCGATCCAGCCCTCTAAGTGTGTTGTCTGGTCCCCACGTCCTATTCCTCCTCCTTTCACTCCCCCTCCTGGTTTTCAGACTCCTCCTCCTTACGAAGGCATTCGTGTGTTGGGTTCCCCGCTTGGTTTTGATCCATACGTCACGACATTCCTTGATTTCGCTCTTCAGACAGATTTATCCCACGTGGACGACCTTCCTCACCTTTCTGATCCTCAGGTTGCCTTTGCACTTCTGACGCGTTGTTTTCCTCACCGGCCCTCCTATTTTACTCGGACTTCCCCTCCCACCCTATCCTTTGTGTCCTCACTTTCTGCATTCGATGATCGCCTTATGGATGTCCTCCACACTTTGTTGGGCCGTGGAGCTTTTGATCGCGAGTCTGGGCCTGCAGCACGCATCCAAGCCTCTCTTCCTGTCTTTGCTGGCGGTTTGGGTTTACTCTTGACGGCGCGCATTGCTCCTGCCACCTATTTGGGGAGTTGGTGCCTTGTTGCTTCCACTATTGTCTCTTGTTTTTTGGCCGGGGACACTCCTATTCTTGCGGCCTTGGTTCCCCGTGTTTCGGATGGTGAGCTCGCCTTCCAGCGGTCCCTTTTGGATGCATCACGTTATCTTAATCCGGCTGCTATAGAGGACATGCCGATTTATTCCACTCTCGTTACGACATCAGTTGCACGTGTTCAGGAATCCATTTCTGATCGGGTTGTCGCCGCTATTAAATTTGAGCTTTTTCAGGCGCTTCCTTCCAATTCTTTGCGTGCTCATTTTATGTCTTGTGGCGGACCTGGCTTTGGAGCTTGGCTATTGGCCGTCCCTATCTTTTCCATTCTTCGTTTCACCCCGGCTCAGTTCACCACGGGCGTTAGATTTCGGCTTGGCCTCCCTCACCCACCTTTGCTTGGCTCACTTGTTTGCTTCTGCGGCCACGTTCTCGAGCCCGATGGGGTCCATTTGCTTCGTTGCTCCCACGAGGGCGAGTTGATTCATGCACACGACACGATTCGAGACACCATCGCTACTACCGCTTCTGAGGGGGGATTTTCTGTTCGTCGCGAGGTCTCTCACATTATTCCTTCGCGTCGGATCGACCTTGTATTACTTGATGGTGCGCGTCGTACATTTGGTGACATTGTTTTGACGAACCCTACCTCAACTACAGTCGTCAAGCAAGCGGCTCGGCATATGGGAGTGGCTGCCCGTGACGCAGCTAAAAGGAAAGAGCATGATTATGCCCATCGCGACGTTATGGATGGCTTCATTCCGATGGCGGTCGAGATATTTGGTTGCTTGGGTGTGGCTTTGCACGAGTTTTTCCGTACTTGTGGTCGGCGCTCGTTCGAGAGGCGAGGACCTGGGAGCCCTCCTGTTTCAGTCCTTACTTCTTTTTATCGTCAACGTTTTTCTGTGGCCCTACAACGGGTGTTGGCTTCTATATTACTTTGATCGTCTATTGCCGTTATGGATCGACGGCGTGTTGCGGAACTTCCTCCTCGTGCTCCTCCGGGATTCGGGGACTTACGTGGTTGCTTTCCGTAAATTTTTAGTTCTGTTGGGGGTTTTTTGCTACGTGTTGGCTTTTTCCTTTGATGCTTTGTTTGTTGGATTTTGCTTTTTTGGGTGTTTTCGACTTCCCTGCCATCCCTTCGTATTTTCGTAGTTTTTGCCTTAATTTTCCCTTTTGTATATTCCCTTGTTATGTTGTTTTTCAGTTTTAGCAATGCTACTTCTTTTTGTTCTTATGGACTCAGATGGTTTACCATCGCGCTTTTTAATAAAGTCGGCCTCTATTATGTTTTTACATGGTAAGGTGTGGTACCAAATACCAAATGCCACATGATGCTTTCTTTGTACATATTGCTCATTTGAACATCATACTTCAGACATTTTTCGTGACAATTAACCATACCGAAACATATAGAAATATTCAAGCTGTTAGTTTTCGGGATGGTAGGGCTTAAAGTTGAAGGAAGTATTCAATATGATTGTTTTTGGGATTGTAGGGCTTAAAATCGTACACTAAAGAACTTGAAAACCGCATATAGTGTTTTCTTACATTTTATGCAATGTTGGAATGTTGGCTTACCTGTATTCCTTTCTTTGGAAGCTTTTAGTTTGTGGCCGGTTTGCAGGGTCTGTAATCTACTCTTTTTTTTTTTTTTTAATTTCCGTGGTTTATTCACAATAAATTTTATTTGGTTGCCCGTCCGCACTTATTTTTTTTTCCCCAGTTTTCTTTCATGCGGAATGTCATCCTACGCCGTGTTAGTTAGCTAAAAAAAGTTTGTCCAGCGGCATGCGCTGTTCTATGATCTTACGTCAGCTTCGTGCGTTCGTACAAGTGTGCACAACGCACACTCATACAGTATGCCTACTCTACGCGAATTTTGAGCCAAGTTTTGTGCGCAATCAAAGGCCTACCATAAAACCGCCTACTTTTGAACTAAGGTACAGAGGGTTTCAAAAAAAAGGAGAAAAAGCATGTAATACTAAAAAATACAAGCCTTTAAATAAATAACCCTAAAAAGTACGAAAAATACAGACATTGTACATGTATGAAAAGTGTGAGACAATTATACTGAAATATACAGAGTGTACAGAAATACTCGCTAAAACCCACTAAAATATCACTAAAAAAGACAGACATGCAAACACTGCCCGCATATATTAAAAAAATGTACAAGTGCAAAGTAGAGTACACATTTCGTCATTGTTTGATGCGTACCGTAAGTAGTATTCATTAGTTTATACCGTGCATAATATGCGCACGGGACATCTATGCAAAACAGCTCTCTGTATCCAGTTCACCGATCATTAGATTATCAATGAGGTCAGACAATCCGAGATGGGCATACATCGTTCAAAACAGTTAGCAACTTCTGCTCCACAAGGCGGCTTTCCTACCCAACTTAGTGTGCTGGTCCTGGATTTTTATGGAAAAACATAGGTCAATCAAGATACTATTTGCCTGTGAGAGACATCAAAGCGTCAGAATCCCAAAGATGATACCAAACGTGACAATTTCATGCACACAGTTTCTGCTGAAAGTGTCCCTTTCAACTCTGGTGACTATCTTTACACAAATTAATTCCATTCGTATTTGAGAACCTTGTGAGAACCTTGCTGATTTGGTTAGGGATGACAACAAAGTTTAATCTCCGTATTGCTGCTGTGGACTTTTTGTTAAAAATATACGAATTAGCATCAAAACTAATTAGGGTAAAAAGAATGGCACTGGCTACTTCTCCTGTACTGGCTATTTTATTCCTGTTCTCACAGCAAAAACACATGCTAAAAGCTACAGCTAAAAGAAAGAAGTGTAACATGTTGCAGTAACATGTACTACATAAATGAATGAACTTTACACAAGAAACATTAAGCATGTCGCCATAATGAGCTTCACTATCTTTGTAGCCGAGGTGAAAACTAATAAGGATAACATTATTACAAAATAAACTAAACATCAGCCCTCCCAGCTGTCTCTAGAGTTGGGCCTGTAAGTCTACATATTCGCCACTCGTTCATTAAAACTGCCCCCATTTTCTTAGTGTAGAACTGGATTGCCTTCTCGTTCCAGTCCAAAACTGACCATTCCAGTCTTCCAGCCCCCTGGAAAAAATGTTCAAAAAAAAAACGTCAGCCCTGGAAGTGAAAACAAATATGGAATAACACCAAGCTCAGGCCGTGAGTTAAGAACTGAATTAAGTCATCAAATCCTCAACTAACCTCAAACTGGCAAAAGATTCTGCACTAAACATAAGTCTCCACAGCGTTCAAACAATAGAGTATCTAAACCAGATTAAACAATTATAAATTAAAAAACTAGTTAAATGACTCACATTCTTAACGGCAATCTGCGCAAGCCTTCTAAGCAGCTTGGTTCCATATCCACATCTTCGATACGGCTCCCGTATGCAAAGATCCTCAAGATAGATATCAGATTTGGCCAGAAATGTCGAGTAGTTGGGGAAGAAAAGAGCAAAGCCCACCACTGTACGATTGGCATTGTATGCTAAACCTCAACGAACCAAACAAAAAGTCAGACAAGCAATTTTGAATCCAAGTAACTAAGGAAAAAGTGTCAAGAGATAACACCTGCACTTTAAAAGTACAGTCAGGTTATCAAGAAATTTCAAGAGTTCCCTAAAAAAATCCTGCAGAAACCCCTAAAAGTAATCAGGATATCTGGCCTTAGTGGAGCAAAGTTGACCAAAGAAAGTAGCCACAATGCAACGAAAGACCGAGTTTATGTCCCAGGAATGTAACAGATTGAAGCCATCTTAGCTGAAAAACCAGCCACAGCAAAAATCCTGACTATTGCCTGGATGCTTCTGCCACATACTTCACACAACTTGGACTTATTCCTACCACAGTACTCTAAGAAATCGAACTTCATATATTGATCCATGAAAGCCTGAAGTTCAAACAGGCGTCAGCTTCGGCATTGACAGATGACGCACACAATGAAGACAAAGAGATTAACCTCAAACCAAGACTTAAAAGGGTGAAATGAAGCAGGCATTCCAAAACCTCACCTGAAATACACTCTGAAGCTTGAGGATCTTCTACAGGTACTGAATTTTCTATGTGTTCCAGCTTTTCATCAGCTTTCTCTAAACCTTCAGCTGGATCTAACGCACTTTTGGCATCCTCAGCGAGCTCAAGCAAAAGGACTGTAGGCCCCTGCAACAGTCAAGTGGACAAAGGAGAAAGAAAATTAAGTATTTGAAATTTATGCGAGTCAGCATGCTGACGCTAGGACCAAGAAACACACTCAAAAGCGTTAAACAAAAGCATTAATCTTAAAGCGCAGGCTGCGCGACCGATAAGAACGGGCAGAGGGATGTTATCTCGAGCATAAAGGTTCAAAACAGGCAGAAAGCTGTTCATATCCATAAAAAACTTATTCAGAAAAAACACTCAGGGTACCGGCAGTTACGGGGTCTATTTACAAATTATACTGTGCAAACATGTCAGTTGACTGAAGAATAGCTACATAAAAGAGAATTGTATCCAGCTGCAAAACCAATCAAACTTTACATGCAAAGGAGGCAAATTGAACAACGTTGAAGCCAGCGCTTCCTCGGTTGCAACACATTCATTAAGTAGCTCCTCAAACTTCGCCAGATCTCTTATTAGCGTCAAAATATTAGGAACATCAGTTTTATTAGCCAACCGCATAAAAAGAGCAGTTGCTTTCATTTCTTTCATTTAGCAGATAGTATCCGTGACAACTAAAAGATTGAGTTAGATAGCAGGATAAACTGGTTTAGAATAAAAACGAGAAAATTGTAAGTTCTTTGAAGGTAGCTGGAAACGAATGTTATATTTGACTAGAGCGTAATACCTTTTTTTAGGGCAAGGTTTAAAACTCCAGTGGAGGTTTGAAGGCCAGTCAGAAAAGGCCCATGACTAGAAAACCAGGGTTCAGAGGCCAGGTTAATTTTGTAGTACGGTACGGTTACACGAGGTACAGTACAGTACAGTACTGTCCTGTAAATAACTACGACAAATCCTGCACAGTTGTACTGTAGTGATTTTTAAAAGTGTGAAACCCTGATAAAAACCCCACATCGGCTTATCGATCCCGCATCGGCACAAGGTGATGTATCTGGTCCTCGTCAGTGCACATCGTTTAGAAGAGGTCGCAATCGGGTACCCGAATCCGTACCCGACCATTACCCGACCGCCCGCCTTGGATCCGGAACGGATTCGGGTGCCAAATTTTGGAGGCCGGTCGGATTCGGGCGGGTCATTCACATAAAAAAAAAAAAGCGGGTGCGGTTGGGTAAGCAAAAAACGATAAAAATTGAAGGTTTTGTTCTGTCCATACTATCCAACATTATTGTACTTTCTACTCTTGTATCGTGGAAGGTATGAGGGAGATGTACACGACCACTAATTTTACATATTCCGGTGCGGGTGGGTACGGGTATTCGCGAGAAATCGAGTTTCGGTTAACTTTTATTTTTGTAAACGCGTATAGGATAACGGGTAACAGTTTAGGAGCGTGACATAACCCGGTCGGGTATCGGGTGTTCAGATTTTACAAAAATAAAAATTGTCGGTTTCGGGTATCTAAAATTTTAACTTTTGCGACGTCTGGCTTAGTCACATCGTTTTTGGCACATCGCTTAGGGCACTTTCCCATGTGCTAAAGTTACAATTATTTTATGTCGTTTTCCTCTATAACTTGGAAAAAAACGAGAAAATACGCAGCCATACCAAAAAATTGAAATTACCACCATACAAGTTGCGTTACCTTGAAACTTTAAATGTAATGCAGTTTGTCGTCTAGAGCGGTGCAGTTTGTCGTTAAGCGCGTTTCGACCAACTTTCGCATCCTTCCGGCTCATCTTCAAACTTTATATAAAATCATCTCGCAAGGGTATTTTAAACAAAGTTCCACGACGTGGGCGGATATGCATATGATTTCGCAGGCGACGGAGGTTTTTGACAATTTTTGTGCCCGGAGTACCAAAAAAGAAACCTAGTGCACATTTCCAGCCCGTGCGAGACTTTTGTCCGTGCGTTTTTTTCCGTACAGTAACCCTGGAGGGGGTCTCCACCAACGGACGCCATTTCGCAAAAGCGAAGTCCGTGAAAGCGCCTCTCTCTCTCTCTCTCCCTCTCCCACTAACGCGTATATCTCACAATTCTTGCAATGAAAAAAGGCAAGAAAGGTATCAAATGAAAGATCTCTAAAAAATATTTCTTTTGGCTATCTTGTAGCTTATTTTGATGGCAAGTAGAGTGGGAACGGACGATAAAACAAAATCGGGAAACCATGGCGGAATGTTTTAGATTCAGTGACGTCGACGCTATCATAAGTGAGCGTGACGTCAAAATGTCACAAACCCTAAACATCTACAATGTCACAAGTAGCTACTGTAGACGTCTAAAAACGTCGCTATTTTGTAAACGTCATCAATTGTCGCAAGTTTTGTAGTCGTACAAATCGTCACAAATTACTAGTGTTGTGTATCGGTAAGGATTTGCCGATAACCGATATGGGCCTTTTTTCGGGTATCCGATAATCGATATATTGGTACGATATATCGACATCGGTCTTATCGCCGATAAGTAGCCTGTTAAATTTGTGTATTTTCTAGGTCTGAATTTATTCTATGTGTTTGTCAAATGGTCTTGTCTAAGTCATCTATACTTGTCGTAGTCACTGGAAGACAAAGATAGCCATGGCTGCCCCCATAGTCAAAAAGAAGAAACAGGCAAAAACAGGCAAGAAAACTGATAGGTGGCCAACATGCTGCTCCGGATTTGAACTTGGGACTGTGGTTTGCTATGTAGACGTAAGCCTTATCCAATAAGGCGTTACCGAAACGATACAAACGGGTTTTAAAGATATATAAACATTAACGCAACAGCTACTTAACAGCAGACTAACCAAAAGGAGCAATTCATGCATGTACGCGAATCTGAACCATGTAAAATATGTTTTGATCGGACGGCCGGCATTGTAGCCGCCACGCGAAGTGAGCTTTTGGCGGCATACGGAGATAGCGTCACGCGGTGCCACGTGGCGCCACATTATTTGATACCGGAGAAGATGGGAGGAGGAACCATGGCTTTCGATTTGACAAGTGTCACCTTGTAGACCTTGTCGTACAATGGTCGTACAATAAGTACATCGCCCATTGTACCTTCTTGTACTTTATAGTGTTCCTATTGGACTAGGGTTTAGTAGTAGGTAGTCGTGAGTAGGCAGACCAAGACTTAGTGATATTTAGGTACCTCTCTCTAAGAGAGCTTGTAACTATAAAGGTCATCTTTGACCAGCCATAACTTAATGCTCGGGTGAGCAAATTCAGTGATTCTTTTTGCTGCGGACTCAGGGGAGTCCAAGCTACACAAGGGTGTAGTCGGTCAGAGTCTTTGCGTGCCAGGGTGGCACTTATTTAGTGGGAAAGTCAAAGTGGGGAATATTGTCCAAAACACATATTGAAGCTTTGCATTTTGTGGTGGAACTGAGCACACAGAAGGTCTTCTCTTCACAGGGGTGAAGGTATATTGGGGTTCTTATTGTCAAGGGATCATTTTTTTGGGTTTATATCAACTTGGAGTCGACACTATCTAGATTAGCTTCTTTTGAATCTGCGAATTCAGTGGGCAATGGAGCCCATAGAATTTCATAGCCGATAATATCGGGTACTTATCGGCGATAATGCCGATAACGATAACTATCGGCGATATCTGTACGGACCGTACAAATAAATGTACGACCTGTACACTCAGCTGTACGACTTATTCCCCGGACGTGTACAAGCACAGAAAGTAAAGTAGCCGCCATGAGAACTATACGGTTTTGATACGGATCCTGTAAAAATGATGTACCTTTCACATCCGACGCCATGGCTTTGTCCCTTTATTCCTTGAGATCCACTAGGGACCTGCCACGTGTCAATCTGTTGGCTTTTTTGGCAAAAGGTGCCAAAAGAGCCATTCCGGGATGCCGGCGCTCATGCTGGCCCGTCCACTTGTGTTTTCTCATTCCAAGTTGTCCGTTCGATTCCTACGGCGCGTAGAATGTTATTTTGCGTTCGTTGTACTTTTGTGTCCGGCGTCCTTTCCAGTTCCTTCACCAGTTTTTTAGTAAAATTCTGTGCGTCGCCGTAAAATATTTGTTCAGTTAACCGGCCAACGTTTATGTGCTGCGCTTTCCGTAATAAATTGCAGTTAAACGGTAACGGAACAGATTTTCATACGTGGCATGCCACGCTATATAAAGTCCATAAAATAATACAGTATGTTTTAAAGTACTATTGTGTGCATACTATATATTTGTGAAGTTATCGCCGATATGGAATTTGTTGGTCCTAGACCGATATATCGGAATCTCTGACCGTTCGATAACCTATAACTATCGGTATCGGTGTTATCGCGATAAGTTTTTTACCGATACACAACACTACAAATTACACCCACATCTACATCCGTCACGATCTAAAGTAACGATTTGATTTTTCTACATACGAATGCTCTGAAAGTAGTACGGAGAATCTTCGCTAAAAACAAAGTTACAAGACTAAAGTTTCGGTTACATGGGAAAACGCCCTTAGTCCGATGCGATACGCATCACTATTATTAACGCTAATAACGACGATGAGCAATGTAGGGAAACTGCGAAACCGAGTTGTCTAAAAAGTAAAAACCTTCTGTTGTTCGGGGTTTGTAACTGTCTCGGGCTCTCGGCTCAAACCCGGCTGAGTTCTATGGGTACGGTAACTTTGCTTTCCTGGACGAATAATCAACATGGACAGTCACCCTAAGTACATCACCGAGAAAATTGATTTATAGTACGGAAATCGTTAGGCCGTTTTTTGGACCCATTTTATTCTGCGGCTGACGTTGATCCTCCAGCTGAGTTCCAAGTCAGCCCACGTCTGTCTGCCTCTGCGACGACTTGTCTGTAAACAATTGGCAGAATCAATCGTCGTAGCGCTTCTTGCGACGTCAAAGGACACGCTGCGACAGGTGTGTGCTTGCGGCTCTTAGCTTCTCCACGTCTGCAAGAAGGCTGTCACAACTCAGAACCCCAACAGAGTACAGACTGCCGGGAGCTCTTGTTGGATACAGACGCTTGTTGCTTATAAATGCAAGCGAAGTGATAATTTCTGCAGCCCCTCAAATATCTATCAGGTTGTTTTACTCTACATCAGTTCATACTTCTTAGCAGCTTCAAATTGCTGATTGTTCATAGTTAATCAACTTGTATCTCCTCAGGTTATTTTTTCTCCTGTTTTCTGATTGCTAACACAGGCTCCTTTCAATTTTCAAACGAGGCTATTATTTTCTAGGAAATGGCTTGTACATTGCAGAACATTGCTCAGGTTGCTTCCTGCAGTTTGTCAGGGGCGTTGCAAGCAAAGGATGTAACTGCCAATCTTCGACTTCAGAGATGCTCAGGGTTTATTGTGGTTGGAGCTAGAACTGTTTCGAGGAAACAGGGGAAGAGGAACGCAATCGTGAGGTCAGAGGCTCCAGTCAAGGTTAGCATATATTGGCATTCTTTTGTCGATCTTTTGTGGTTTTTGGATTGAAAGTGTGTTATGTATGTTTCAATTTTTGTTTTTTGCTTGCCATCTTTTAATTTTTTTTTTCAATTATGTGGCACTACTTCTCAGTCTTAGTAATTTCTACCTTTTTTGTTTGTTTGTCTTGCGATATAATGTGCACTTAGCCGTTTTCTCGCGGTACTACTGTACCCACACTATTGCAGTAGGAAAAAATTATTTCTGCCCTTAGCTTTATGTTCCTTTTAGGTCTGCAGACATGTAGCATTTTCTGGTTACTGAAGAAAATTGAAATACAGTGGTTCTACATCTCTTATGTTTTGTTTTGATGTGTCACCTTATTCATATTCTTCTTTAAATCCAAGTAAACTTAAATTTGGTTTCTGTCAATTTTGAATTGCTTGTGTTCACAGGATGCTCCTTCTGAGACAGCGAAAGTGTCAAAGTCTGAAGGGTTAGGCACTTTCTCTGAGATGATGGCGTTCTCGTGAGTTTTCTCTCCTTTTCACTTTTCAACCGTGTTGCTTTTCTGTGCTGGTTTTGGTGTAGCATCTTGTGTACACAGGTGAATGACAGAAGCAGCAGTTCTTACTACTAAAACTTGGGCTTTTTAATAATGTCTGGTGTTTGGGACTGGCTTTGACTGTTCACGATGGACTGGTCTGTTTATACCAACCCAGCGAGTTTCTAAATACACCTTTTCCATTGAATCAGCCTTCAATTCAGGACTTCTGGAATTGGCTTTGTCTAGATTTTGAGTGGTTCATTTGAAATGTGTGGTGGTGAAGGTTCGGTGTCTGTCTGTCATCATTCACATGACAATGAATAGCATTACACATTATGCAGTACGATTTTCAACTCAGGACAATTCTAACTCAGAGTCCACTAGTAATTTGTGAAACCTTAGGCCTGCTTGCACCTCTTTTTAAAAAAGGTGCCTGCAGACGACTGGCTTTTAAATCATCTGAGCGGAAGCCTTGTTGCAAGACTTTAAGTAGCAAAACTCCCTAAGTTTATGCCATCATTTAAATCTTGAAAATTGTAGACCTACTGGTAAGCGCGAAATTCTTGCGGAGACGTCTGTACTTTGAACCAATCATCGAAATTCTTGCTTTGTCTCCTGCAGTGGTGCTGAGGACCGAGGGCTTATCAACTCCAAACTTATGCTTCTGGGCTGTGTTGCTACAATGGCTGCCCCTATATCCGCCGAATTAGCTGCTCCATTGATCGCTAATAGTGCTTCAATGTACCTTAGTTTATGGAGCGGATTAATGCTCACTCTGTAAATTATTTCGTAGGGAATAGGATAAGGTGGTCACCTGTAATTAATTATACAAGTGTCGATGTAAATAACATCAAAGCTCAAGAATAAGTGAACTAAATGATTTTGCTAGCTGTGGTGTGGAAGAGGTCAAAATGAATTTAGAGGCAAAAGTGACTCAATGTACAGTGATACTAGAATGTGAAATCTCAAGGCTGGAGGATGATAGAGGATGTTGTTTGAGTTATTCTATCATTTGGATCAATGAAAGGAATAGGATAAACTTCATTGACTTTGGAAGTTTGCGCTGCGTTTGCATTTTCCGTTTTCCGTCTGTAGTGGACCGGCCCCTGAGGTCATCAATGGAAGACTCGCCATGTGGGGATTCGCTGCAAGCTCGATTGTGGAGCTAACTGATGGACGCACTATTGGGGAGCAGTTTCTCGCTTCGCCATTTGGCAATATTTCCTTTGCAACCATGATTGTTTTGGCAACATTTATTCCTTGTTTTGTATCCGATGTATCTCTTGGCGAGCTGCTGGAGACTGCTTCAGAATCAGGCATGCCGCCTCAGTTGAAATACGCAAATGCACCAGTGGAAAGGTGGACAGGGCGAATTGCTATGTTAGCTTTCGCAATTTTTTTGTTAATCGAAGGGTTAACAGGATCAGCTACTTTCAGTGTGTTGAAAAAGCTGGTCGGTGCATAGAAGGATTTTTTAGACTGATGGAAAAGTTTGTTTTACGTCTAGGCGAATAGTTTGGCAGTTAATTTTTTAAATGTGGTTTAGTCAAACAGGTTTTTTAAGTGAACTGGAAAATTTCATTTCTTGTTTAAATGTTTCTATTGGTAGTGTGTACTGTGGAGAAACATAGAAGATTGGGCTCTATAACTGCACTAATTTAGAGAACAGCAGCAGAGCAAGTTATGATTTTTATTTGTTAGCTTTTGTGTTGTCCAATGATTTTAATGGTAAGCCTTTTTGTCATTTGATTTTTTTTCAATTGAATTGATTGGCAGATGCATGAAATCTCTCTTCTTTTGTTTGTAAGGTGATGGTATTGAAACTATTTCGTGGTATGTGAAGATTCTGAAAAAAAATAGAAATTGACTGAAAAATTATGATTCCAGCCTATCTGTATTGTTTGAATTGTCATTGTATGATAAGTAAATTGTCATGAATAATTGCTTAAATTTGATGAAGTGATGTCAAGAAGTACATCTTTTTGTTTTCAAGATGTTTAGATCTTTGGATTTGCCCTAGATGCGGGTGGGAACATTCTTATCATCATGTGTTACTGTTCATCATTTGTACAACAATACAACCTGAAACTTTGTTATTAAAACGGTACTTAACAACTCATCAGCAGTTTAATTGTTGTCTAAAAGCAAAACTAAAAGCAGATTGAACGAAAATGGCAATACGTGGATCACAACATGTAAGCAAGTGAAATACATTGAAACGATAGTAAACATAGGACACATTAAGTGTGTACATTTAATCATCTCATTTAATCAAGTTAGCGCATAAAAAGACATCTTCCCAGTTGTGTTGTCAACTTTTACAGGGTGAAATTGGTAGTGTTGTGTTTTGGCAAGAAATTTATCGCGATAACACCATACCGATAGTTGTCGGTTATCAAACGGTCAGAGGTTCCAGTATATTGCTCCGAGACCAACAAATTCCTAATCGGCGTGGACAAAATACAGTACGCTATACAATAGTGCTTTATAATTTACTGTATTATAAAGTCTACTGTATATAGCATGGTATGTCATGTGTAACAAACTCCTACGTAAACTGTTTAACGGCATAACTGCGGTTCAATACTACGGAATAAACCGTACATCCGTACTGTATGAACCGTACAATCATCGCCAATAGTTATCGGTACCGGTGTTATTGCGATAAAAAACCGATATTATCGGTATTTTATCGGCGATAACACCAGTTTTGATATATGTTGCCAGTATACCGATTATTGGCAAGCCAAAAAATGGTACATATCGATTATCGGCAAAACCCTGCCGATACACAACACTATAAATTGGATCTCTTTTCACTTATGCAAACAATTTTTCTAAAATTAAATCAGTTTGAAGTCTAAATTTTTTCCACCTAAAGGAATCGGAAGGAATAACAGGTTGAAGGAACAAAATCAGTAACCAAGTGAAATCTGCAAATGTATGCGGATTTGCGAGATACCATCAATTGGTCACAGTTCATGACCCACATGAAAATCTTCAACATAAATATGTTATTATTGAAATATTCTACGCACATGTGAAAAAAGTACAAATGAACTCTGGTATTCGTCCTTGTGATGGAAATTGTATGATAAATTTCATGGAAATCCATCTAACTTTGCACGAATAGAATAAACTTTTATATTATTTATACGATAATACGGCACGTTTGTGATATATTTTAGTTGCCATGACATATTCACCCTTGTTTATACCATTCCCCCTTCGTAAAAGAAGTATCTATAACTAAAAACACGTGGTTCCATCTTACTGCCGTAAAATGTTGTTGAAATAGAACTATATTACTGTAAAATGCATTTTTAGAAACAATTTTTACTTAGTGCAAGAGCTCGCGCCAGTGTGTGAAATAGACCTAATTTGTCAAATTGAGCAGGACTGATTACATTTTTTTTTTAAATCATCCTGTTTGCAAGTACAATACTCTTTTTTATTACGTTGCATATGTATTTTTGTGACAGGTCACGACAATGCAGGATAAACGGAACTTGTTCGTTTTCGTACTTGTTTGTTTTTTTGTTCGGTTGTAGTTTCATACGTCAGCGCTTTTGTAATAATAGACTTCTTACCACAATTGCAAGATAGAGACAAAGTAGTCGTGTTGCTATGACCCATTAACAAGAGTCTAATAGAGCCACAAAAAGACAAAAGAGCTCAGTCTAGAAGTCCAGCGCATAATAATGTATGTGCTAGATTAGGGTTTGTAAGAAGCCCATCGTGGAAAAGGATTGTTTTTTAGTTACAATTGTTACTTTTCTGTCGTTTTCCTCCATAGCTTAGAAAAAAACGAGAAAATTCGCAGCCGTACCAAAAAATTGAAATTACCACCGTACAAGTTGCGCTACCTTGAAACTTTATATGTATTGGAGTTTGTCCTCTAGCGCGATGCAGTTTGTCGCCTAGCGCGTTTCGACCCACTTTCGCGTCCTTCCAGTTCATCTTCAAACTTTATATAAAATCACCTCGCGAGTTAATTTTAAATAAAGTTCCATGAGGTGAGCAAATAAGCAGATGTTGTCGCACGTGCCGACAGTTTTTGACAATTTTTGTGCACGGAGTACCAAAAAGAAAAACCCACCGCACGTTTCCAGCCTGTGCGTAACTTTTTTCCGTAAAGGGGCCGTGGAGGGGGTCTCGACCAACGTAAGCCATTTCACAAAAGTGAGGTCCGTGAAAGCGCCTCTCTCTCTCTCTCTCCCTCTCCCACTACTGCATTTATCTCACAATTCTTGCAATGAAAAACGTAAATAATGGTATCAAATGAAAGATCTCTAAAAACGATTTCTTTTTACTATCTTTGGGCGTATTTTGTAGTGTTGTGTATCAGCACAAAATTTATCGCGATAACATCGATACCGATAGTTATCAGTTATCAAACGGTCTGAGGTCCCGATATATCGGTCCATGACCAACAAATTTCTTATCGGCGATAACTTAAAAAAAAGATGGTATGCATACAATAGTACTTTATGATATATTGTATTACATTATTTACTTTATAAAGCGTGGCATGCCACGTATAAGAATCTGTTCCGTATTCTGTTTACCAATAATCAAGCAAATATCGCGGTTTTTTCCTGAAATCGGGGGGAAGGGGGTCAGCGGCGCGTCTGGGGAATAACCCGTACAGTTGAGTTTACGGAACTTACATTTAGCTGTACGGTCTGTACAGTTATCGATATCGGTGTTATCGCCGATAAACAACCGATACCCTAAACATCTACAATGTCACAAGTAGTTAGACGTCTATAACCGTCGCTATTTTGTAAACGTCATCAATTGTCGCGAGTTTTGTAGTCGTCTACAACCGTCACAAATTACACCCACGTCTACATCCGTCACAATTTAAAGTAATGATTTCATTTCTTTACATAGGAATGCTCTGAAAGTTGTACGGAGAATCTTCGCTAAAAGCACAGTTATAAAAATAAAGTTTCGGTTACATGCGAAATTACCGTAATAACGATTAGCGGTGTACTATGTTAGTTCGATATTTGTGATGATGAAGGAATCTCCGATACTCAATAGTCGATATCAGAAAGGGTCTTGATCTTCGTCGAGGTGACGGTTCGATCTGCTTTGTTTAAATATTGTCGACACAAGCCATAACATCGTCTATTTTTCAATTTATTTTATGTTATTATCAGATTTTGTGAAACGAGCTTTACCATTTTAGAGCAGGGAAGGTATGTTGTGTCATTGTTAACCTATTTGAGTATTTTCTCAACTCTTACATTTCCTTAACTTGTGTTTTTGTTCTTTATTTTTACCATGAAACTATTTTGAAGTACAAAGCCTGTGGTTGAGGCTGAAAAGTAAAGTAAAAGTTGAATAGTGAGGTATATATGTGAATGAATACATACGGTTTATATTTAGGTTAAAAAAACAAAAGGAACATCTAAAATAAGAGGCAAAATAACGAGAAAAATACGCGCCAAAATAGGTGTCTATTGATCGTTCACTGTTTTATGCCTATCAACAATCAATTTCAAAATCGACTGAAAATTGATTTCATACGCATCACGAGATATTTATTACTGTTTTATAAAACGATTAAGATTTTATTTATCAAAATTGCGATGGTTAAAAGTAAAGTTAGGGTGCAGTTACGTCAGACCAGGTCCCGCAAATGACTGGAATGTAACGAACCCATACTGTATTTTACACAATTTTGTACTTGACTGTACCAATCCGTAATTTTTTTTGTGAGTTTCTGAAAAACTACATTACAGAAGATACGCTGACGATTTTCCAAGGGTTCGGACGAAAACATTGTCCGTCCGATTATATTTTTGTCTTCATCTGCGAAGCAATCGCTCCATCACCTACCTCATGGAGGTGGTGCACCATGAAAAAACCCGTCAAATCGCTACACGTGGACGGAATAGAATCGTGCGACGACGGGACTACCACAACAAATTTAAGACGTCGCAAATGTCACGTGCCTTCTGACAAGGTGGACGCGAATCCACCAAAATTCAAAGTCGTCTTTGCCGAAAGATATCTCGTCACGCTCCTTTTGTCTCAAGGGCGCTAAAACGATAGAGCGTCAAGCTAAAAAAATAGGGGTTTCCGTGGGACAATTACATAGTACGCATGTTTCGTACAGCGATATAGTACCAAGTATCGATTTCGAATTGAAACTGGTCGGTTGGTCTTTGAGATTTTCAATATCTGAACTTTATCTTACGTGGTACCACTCAAAATCGAGAAACGTAATCTTACAGACATTACCTGATGTAACCGAGTCCTTCCGTACAATTGCAGAGACCTCCCGATGTAACCCCACCCCAAAAGTTGCGAAAAAAGCAGCAGCGATACTCGGTACACTACCACCGTCGATCGTATTTAGCGTATATGTTTTTTTCGCCACTTAAAACATCTTTTCTCCGTACACACTGCTCGGGTTGTAAATCTGACGGTTTCGATTGAAAGGTAACATTCTCAGTTTCCAATTGGCGGTCTCAAATTGAAAATCTAATAAGTGTGTACGGAGAAAAGTTGTTTTAAGTGGCGAAAAAAACATATACGCTAAATACGATCGACGGTGTACAGTACACCGCCAATCGTTATTAGCGTGTAAGTTTTTTTAGCGTATAAAAATAATTACCGTGGTGTACGCTATTTAAGAATTTAAAATTTTTGGAAAAAATCATACATTCTAATTGTTTGGTTATGTAATTTGGATCTTTGAAAAAAAAAATGTCGGTCGCAAACATGCTTACACTAATATAGGTCTCCGTACAAAATTTGACAAATCGTACACAAATCGTACATTCACACGGTCGAAATGCGGCTGTCGGACGAATATGTGGGAACGGGATTTTTTACGACCTGATTTTTTTTACGCACATTCTCATGCGTCCGCGGTTACTAAAACTAATTTATTGTACTTTTTAAGTTATAAAGGTACATTTATGTACGGTCTGACATTGACCGTACACCACTCTATTTAAGAGACAACGTACTGAAAATAACCCTAAATAGAATAAAGAAAAAAATAGAATGAACTACACTAATGGAGAATAAAAAAAAAAAAAAAGCGGGACGGAATTAGCGTACACAACGCTAATAACGATTGGCGGTGTACAGTACATGCTTTTATGTTTCGGATAGACTCCGAAAGGTTGCAGTTCGTATTTATAGAAGTGCACTGTACCTCGATCAGTATTTGGCTCCGTGAAATGCCACGTGGAGCAATAAATCTTATCTTTCTTATGAATGTAAATGAACCCGCAATCTTGATGCTACAAATTTTATATGCATACGGTTGACTAGAGAAAATAAAATATGATGCAAGATTAAAACTTTAAAACATAGATGTCCAATTCGTACGGATTTGGACTTTTTCCCTATTTTTACGTAGTATTCGTGACTTTCATACTTTTCGTAGAATTCGTTTAGTTTTCGCTGTACAAACATGTACCAAAATGTACGAAAAGCCTAACCATAGAAAATCCTTAAAAAATCCTAAAAAGTACGGAAAATTAACAGAAATGTAAGGCAATATACAGAAAGTGTACCCTACAAAACCTAATAGTACGGCAAACCTTTGGCAGCCGTACTGAAATATAAAGGAATGTACGACAATGTACCCTAGAAACCCTAAAATCCACCCTTTAATTACCCTAATATGTATGAAAATGTACGACCACTGTACATAACTGTACGAAAAATGTAGCGCAGTTGTACTGAAATATACGGGAATGTACGAGAATGTAACCTACAAACCCTAAAATATATGACCCTAAAAAGTACGGAAATTACGGACGATGTACGTACATGTATAGAAAGTGTGGGGCAGTTATACTCAAACATACAGAATGTAAAGAAATGTACTCCAAAGCCCTAAAAATCCCTTAAATAACCCTAAAATGTACGGAAATGTACAGAAATTGTCAGGAAATGAACGAGAAATGTACGGGTGCAAAGTAGGGTACGCATTTTACAAGTTTTTTTACATCGTTAAATGTGTATCGTGCGTAGAATTTGCGCGTTCGTTTCTTTCGTATTATGCAAATTGGACATCTATGCTTTAAAAGTATAGTGTTGCCCATGGTACGAAAACGTCAACGATATATTCTAACACAGTATGAGCACACTAATCAAATATCGATCGTCACCGATATTTACAATTTATTGTTTCCGGATATTGCGCTTCGGGAGTTCGGGTTTTCAATATTAGTACATTTATAAAGCCAATAAGGGTGTGCAATTCTGTGTCCTCCATTGGACGACAGAATTTAGGAAGCCTCTAGAAAGCTTTTAACTAACCCACTTAAAGTCACAACCACTGCTGCCCAAGAGGGCAAACTGACAGTCTAACTGCACCCCTATGCTGCCTGGACTCCCTTGAGTCTGTAGCAAAAAGAATCACTGAAAACGGTCAACCAACGGATAAGTTATGAGGTGGCGAAAATACCAATTTATACAAAGCTCCCAATGGAGAGGTGAATGTCTAAAAATATGCTAAGTCCTACTTCCCTCTCACAACCCCTATCTACTACTGTACGACCCAATCACATAACTGTAAAGTACAAAAAGGTACTACAGCCGATGTCCTTTCTGTACGGCCTGTGTACGACAAGGCCGCTGAGTGGACGCGTGTCAACCTTTCACTCGTACGTACGCTCCCCGGAATTCCAACGACCAAATGTTATCCCTCCACGTGGCGCCAGGTCATGCCACGTCCATAAACGCCAAAGTGACCATTCCGAGATCCCGACAGCGATGTATACCGTAGGATTAAATCTGACATTTAATTTTAGCCATCGAAAACAAATGTCCGATTCATTTGTTTCGTGCGAAATGACGTCCGCACTAAACTTTAACTAGTTATATGTTCCTTCGCTTTCAGGACTGTACACAAGTTTAAAAAGATATCAAACCCTATGTATCCTAGCGGACTTCTACGACAAACTAGTTAGAGTTAACGGTTACGCCGCACTTTGCCAGTCGGAGGTTCGAGTCTTGCCGGACTCAACCTTTTGTTGAGAGTGACTTAAGTCACTTTTTAGTCCTGCCTATGGAGCTGAGGCAGCCATAGCTCCATCATTCTCTCTCTCTTTCAGTGACTACAATAAGTACGGGGGCGAGAGAGAAGAGATGGAGGCAGGCTGCCTCCACTTTTCTTACATTTTTTCGCTAATCTATTTAGACCTAGAAAATACCCAAAAACTAGTTATTTCAACACTCCCCTTATTTTCTAGTCCAGTTTTAACTTTTTCTTTAATCCACATTTTTCACTACAATATTTTAACTTGGGAGAGAGCACAGGTTTGGTCATCATGTCAGCCTTCATTTCTTCATCGGATTTATACACAAGATTTACAATTTTATTTTCAACTTTTTCCCTCATGAAGCTCATGTTGAAAATAATTAAAAAGTAATTAATATAAGTATTCTCTAGGTCTAAATATATGAATAGAAAAGAGAACGAAAGCAGCCAACCTCCACCCATCTCTCTCCATCCCCCATACTTATTGTAGTCACTAAAGGAAAGAGAGAGAGAGAGAGAGTAGTGGAGCCATGGCTGCCTCAGCTCCACCTGTGCAGTTCAAGAGTGACCTAAGTCACTCTCAACAAAAGGTTGAGTCCAGCAGAACTTGAACCTTCGACTGGTAGAGCATGGCGTAGCCGTTCGCTCTAACCAGTCTGTCGTAGAAGTTTGCTAGGGTATATAGGGTTTGATAAATATTTAAACAGTGTTACGGTAGCTATTCCGATTAACGGAAATACAAACATAAATACAAAGAACGAGTTAAATACAGTACGGATATGATTCTGCACGAAAAAATGAATCAGACATTTGTTTCAACGGTTGGGATCAAATACTAAATTATATCCAACGGCGCACATCATCGCCGAGATCTCGGAATGGTCACTTTGGCATTTTGTGACGTGTCATGACATGGCGCCACGTGGAGAGATAACATTCGGTCGCGGGAATTCCAAGGAATGTACGGACCAGTGAAAAGTGGACACGCGTCTGCTTAATGGCCTTGTCGTACAAAGGCCGTACAGAAAGTACATCGGCAGTAGTACTTTCTTCTACTGTACAGTGTTCTAATTGGTTCGTACAGTCAATAGATAGGGGTTGTGAGAGGGAGCTAGGACTGAGAAAAATTTGGTAGATGGTCTTCTCTCTCTTTGAGAGTTTGTATATACTGGCATCTTTGCCACCCTATAACTAATCGCTTCGTTGGGCGTTTTAAAAGATTCTTTTTCCTACGGTCTCAAAGGAGTCCAGTCGGCACACAGATGCAATTAGATTGTCAACTTGTTTGCTTGGGCAGCGGTGGTTGCCATTGAAAGTGGGTTAGTTTACAACTATTTAGAGGCTTCCTGAATTTTGTAGTCCAATGGAGGACACATAATTGCAGGTTATGGGCCCACCCTCTAGGATGCCTATCTTCAATGGATCAGAGTTTATCTATTGGGAAGCCATGATGACAAGGGCTTTGTGTGAAAACGATACTGGGGTATTATTAGTGGACAAGTAAAACGTCCACCTGAAGGAACCCCACCAAGGTTTGGTGGAATATGTTTTTATGTAGCAACATCTGCAGCAACAGAGAAGGTAGATGATGGGGACAGCAGTGTGTCCGAAAAGGGGAAAGAAAAAGAGATACCTCTTACGCTTATTGCTTCTATTCCCACAACACCCGGAGCGGCAATCGTGAAGATCGTGGAGAGCGACACTCAAATGTGGGAAGACACCAACATGGCTGCCAAGTACTTCATTCTGAGACACCTCACTCAAGATTTGGCAACTCCCCATCTTCACGTTTACAAGGCCGAGGAGTTGTGGGTGAGTTTGATAAAGATCTATAAAGGTGGTACGATCCAAGAGCTCTAGTTGGCAGAGCAAAAGTTGGGAAATTATACTTACAAAGTGGGAAAGATATTACACTGCTGTAATGATCTTTCTTGTTTGTATATGGAGATGGAGAGTGTCGGATGGACAATTACAATGAAAATGAAAGTTAACACTCTCATCATAAAGTTACACGACGAGTATGAGAACATAGTGTATCGAGTACAGGAAATGACTAATAGTTCATGGAAGTGGAATATAGTGGTCCGCATGATACTTGTGCAGGAGAACACGATTCAGATCAAGAGAGGAGGAAAGAGCGTTCAAGCTCTAGCCGCCGGAGGGGACTGGTGGAGAGAAGACCCGAGAAAACCATACAAAGGAGAAAAAGTTAAGGCAGGAGGACCAAGGCCCCCAAAAGACCTTTGTCATTTTTGCAAAAAGGCGGGACACTTTTTCGCGGATTATGTCAAGCTGTCGATAATGAGGATCCAAGAGAATTGTGGAGGGGGTTCTTTCAGAGGGAAGAAAAAATCACTTCTGGTCACAAAAGTGACAGGAGAAACCGAGGACGACTCCTCTGAGGAGGATGGGGAGCTTCTACTTGACGAGAGTTTGGAGGAGAAGGAGATCCGTCAGAGACAAAATTGTGCCTTTAGAAAAATTTGGGAAGCTCCATAACAAGGATGGATCATCGACTCAGGTGTATCCCTGCATATGTGTCCTGACAAGGACCTCTTACTAACCTAAGGAAAATCCTTACTGTAGAAATATAGTATAGGGATAGGAGAGTGGTTACTACAGATCTCTAGTGTGATCAGTAGATTTGAAAGTCTTAGTAGAGGGTATGACTTCTATACTCATTTTCTCAGATGTGCTCTATGTTCCTCAACTGAGTAAAAATCTTGTCTCTACATCTGTGTTAGATGACAAAGAGTTTGATACCTTCACTAGAAACGGAGTCTCTCTTGCTAAGTATGGGGATGAAGTTTACTTCACTGCAGATAAGGGTAGCCAAAGAATGTTTAGGCTTAACTTGAGTAATGAAAAGAGAAATGCTTATTATGTTGGTGTCCCAAAGTTGATGATTTGGCATAAGGTGTTGTGGAATGTGCACTTTGATAGGTTGAGGGAAATGAAGAAGCTTGGTGTAGTAGAAGGCATCCAGTTCAGTGATAATGAAATGGTGGATGATTGTAGTGGCTGTGCCGAAGGTAAGGTGTGATACTCTTATGAATCTCGTCCGTTGACTAGATTCATATTAATCGCAGCTGCGTTGTCCCGTACCGGATCACATTTATATCACCCGCGGCTGCGGTGTCCTGCACCAAATCATATCCAAGATAGAAGCAGCTGCGTTGTCTGTACGGATCTTATCCAAAGTGACCGCAGCTGCGTTTGTCCTGTCAGTATCGCAGCTTCGCTGCTGCGCTGCTCTGCTGCTGCGTTGCTGCGAACCTCTGCTGCTGCGCTGCTGCGCAGCTCTGCTGTATAGCAGCTGCGCTGCTGTTCCGTATAGCAGCTACGCTGCTGTCTGTATAGTTGCTGCGCTGCTGCGCTGCTCTGAGATTGAGAGCTTTCGAAAAGACAACATTCAACACCAGAAAATTGTACAATATAATCAAGAACAAAATGGGGTAGGTGAGAGGTTAAACCGAACACTAGGAGATTGTGTATGTAGTATGTTGGATGACATGAAAATAGGAAAGAGATTTTGGGCAGAAGCCATAAACCGTGCCAACTACATTAAGAATAGAGTCCTTACCTCAGCTGTCAAAGGTATGACACCTTATAAGAGATGGGTTGGAAGGAAACCGGATGTCTCTCACCTTAAAGTATTCGGTAGCCAAGTTTACAGTCTAGATACGGATAAGAAAAACTAGAAACTTGATGCTAAGGGAAAACCTGTTTATTTTGTGGGATATGATGAGGATGTCAAGGGATATAGAGTCTACGACTTAGCAAAGCAAGATATCATTCTGGTCAAACATCTAGTTGTCATGGATGAAGGAAAGTCAATTGACCCCTTTAAATATACGAAGAAGATAAGAATCAGGTTTGAGTCCGAAAGTGAGAAGAACTCTGTTTTTCACGAAAAAGACATGAGTGATACAGTGATTGCAGATTCAAGGGAGATCCAAGATACACGAGAATTACCAGATACCTCACATATTTCCTATGGACTTCGAGGAGACCGAAGAGGAGGAACCAGAATCATCTTCCATGGATAGGGGAGGGAATGAGACAGTAAGGAGAAACATAAGACTTCCCTCTATTCCAGCGTTAAAGTTTGAAGGGGGAGAACGAGCATCAAAATGATACAAGAGAAACAGGTTGCTCACAAGGTAACTAAGCTATCTCATCCTGATGAGCCTCAGTCATACTTGGAGGCAGTAAACAACCTAGAAAAAGACAGATGGATTAGAGCCATAAATGATGAGATGACTTTGATTTTGGAAGCAAATACTTGGGAACTAGCGGATTGTCCCCCAGACAGAGGCTGTAAATGTGTATTGAAGCTAAAATTGAACCTAGAGAATACCATTGAAAGATATAAGGCTCGGTTGGTAGCAAAGAGGTTCACCCAAAAGGAGGGGATTGACTTTGAGGAGACATTTGCTCTAGCTTTTTGGTTCCCATCAGTAAGGATTATCCTAAGGATTCTCCTAAGGATTCACCTCAGTCTGGCAACTGCAGAAGACATGGAAATCCATCAGATGGATATTAAGACGGCCTTCACCAATGGTGAGTTAGAGGAAGAAATCTTCATGCGGCAACCAGACGGGTTTGTGGAGGCAGGGGAAGAGAGCAAAGTATGCAGGCTCATAAAGTCCTTATATGGACTTAATCAGGCTCCACGATAGTGGAATAAGAAACTAGATGAGTTTCTCACTAGTTTGGGATATATCAAGATCAGCTCAAACCATTCTATCTTTATGTTTGAAGATGAGGATGGTGTGATCTTTATTGCAATTTATGTGGATGATTTGTTGGTGTTAAATAAGTATTTGGAAAAGATCAATAGGTTAAAAAAAGATCTTAGAAGCAGATTTGACATGAAAGATTTAGGGGAGGCAAGGTATATTTTTGGAATTCAAATGGAAAGAGATAGGGGGAAAAGGATCATTAGACTCATTCAGAAAGAATCAATAGGTAATATGCTTGAGAAATTCCAGATGGAGAAAGCAAACATTTGTACCACTCCCATGGACTTGAAGAAAGTAAGTCATGGGAGTGAAGGAGGAGTGATAATCTTAGATGATCAGATGAGTCCAAAAGAGAGAGAATTTATGAAGTCTATTCTTTATAGACAGGTCGTAGGAAGTTTGATATACTTTATGAACCGTACAATGCCTGCTTAGCAGTAGCAGTAGAAGTCTTCAGTAGGTGTCTTAACGATCCTAAAAAGAGAGATTGGGAGGCAGCCAAGAAAGTCATGAGATATCTGGTCGGAACCAGAGAGTTATAATTGCATTTGGGAGGGGAGCACACTGATATCACTACTTAGAGTGATGCAAGTTATCGGGATGCACCTATGAGAAGATGCAGTTCTGGGTATGCGTTGTATGTGGGGGAAGGTGCTTGTTGTTGGGGCACCAAGAAACTAAAGGTGGTTGCTCAGTCTACTATGGAGGCTCAGTATATGGCCTCTTGTTCTGTTGTGAAAGAATTGATGCGGGTCAAGTCATTGCTGCAAAAACTGGCGTATATGAAGGAGGGAGTGCATGAAGTCTTTTGTGATAATCAAGCTGCAAATTCAATTGCAGCGAATCCAAAACATCATTTCAAAGCTAAACATATGGACATAAGATTAGGCTTCGTAAGAGAAAAAGTTGAAAATAAAACTTTTAATCTTATGTATAGACCTGAAGAAGAAATGGTGGCTGACATGATGACCAAACCTGTGCCCTCTCCCAAATTAAAATATTGTAGCGAAAAATGCGGGTTGAAAGAAAAATTAAAAATGTACTAGAAAATAAGGGAGTGTTGAAAATAACTAAAAAGGATTTAATATAAGTATTTTTTAGGTCTAAATATATAAATAGAAAAGAGAGCGAAAGCAGTCAGCCTCCACCTATCTCTCTCCATCCCCCATACTTGTTGTAGTCATTGAAGGAAAGAGAGAGAGAGTAGTGGAGCCATGGCTGCCTCAGCTTCACCTGTGCATTACAAAAGTGACCTAAGTCACCCTCAACAAAAGGTTGAGTCCGGCAAGACTCGAACCTTCGACCGGTATAGCATGGCGTAGCCATTCGCTCTAACCAGTCTGTCGTAGAAGTTCGCTAAAGTATATAGGGTTTGATAAATATTTAAACAGTGTCATAGTAGCTATTCCGATCGACGAAAATACAAACATATCTTTTCTTTTTAGATCGTAAACTCTATATCCTTTAACATCCCCATCATATCCTAATAAGTATCCCGGTTTTCCTTTAGGATCTAGCTTAGACTGAATACTTGACTGCCGAAAACCTTTAAGTGAGATATGTCTGGTTTTGGCCGGTCGATCTCTAATAAGGTGTTTAATCTTTTATAGCTGAGGTAAGAACTCTATTTTTGAGGTAATTAGCACAGTTCATTGCTTTTGCCCAAAACCTTTTTCCTATCTTATTATCCGACAACATACTTCTAGCACTATTACTTAGTGTCCTATTTAATTTTGTAGCTACCCCATTCTGTTTCGGGTTTTTTTGGAACTGTCTTTTGGTGTTCAACTCCATCTTCCCTCAGAAAATCCTCAAACTGGTTAGAAGTGTACTCTTCACCATTGTCACTCCTTACTCTCTTAATTTGAGTTTCATAGAGTTTTTCGCTCCATGCTTTATAATGTCTAAAATAATCCTGAGCTTGTGACTTGTTTTTCAAAATATACACCCTAGAATACCGAGACCAATCATATGTGATAGTCATCATAAATCTCTTCCCCCCCGGTGAGAGCACTTTGGCCGGTCCCCAAATATCTGTATGTACTAAATCTAATTTTTTTTCTCCCTTATAGGTGGGTGTTTTGGGAAAGGGAAATATGTGTGCTTTTCATTGAGCACATCCACTACAATCACTTAAATTCTCACTCTCACCGAAGTGAATCCCTTCCACCACTCCCATTTTTTTCATCTCTTTTAGCTTATCTTGATTCACATGCCCAAGCCTCTTATGCCACATCATTATATCATGAAGACTAGCATAATAAAGTTTCTTCTTTTCATTGCTTAAAATCAGCCTAAACATCCCTTGGCTACCTTTTTCAGCAGTGAAATAGATTTCCTCCTCAAAACTAGCAGTAAAGACTCCTTTCCTAGTGATAGTATCAAAACCCTTATCATCTAATACAGACGTAGAGATGAGGTTTTTATTCAGCTCCGGAATAAACAATTCATCGGAGAATGTAACTATAGATGTCTTTCCTTCTACTAACACTTTTAGATCTAGTGATCATACAAGAGTAGTAGTGAGTATCCTCCCATCCCTGTACTCAATCTCTACGGTGGGAATCTTTCTTATATTACTGAACAGGAGTTTGTCCTTACACATGTGCATAGAGGCACCTGAATCTACAATCCAGCCTGCTTTACCTTTCAATCCACCGAAAGCACATTTCTGCTTTTGTGGAATTTCTACCTCGTTTGTCGCTTCCAACTCCTCATCCAATAGGAGGTTTTCGTCCTCGTCTTTGGATTCCACCTCATGTACCTTTGTCACAAGGGCCTTTTTCTTTCCTCTCGGGGTTCCACTGGTATGCCCCTCCTTTAACCGAAGCTCGGTTAGCTTAGTGTACTCCGCCATATAGTGCTCTGGTTTCTTACAAAATGACATAAACCCTTAGGAGCCCTTGGTCCGAACTCATCGGTCTGATTTTTCTGCTCCCCCCCTCCGTAATTTTCGACTAGTCTCCGAGAATCCTTTGTCCTCCAATAAGTCTCAGCTGCCAAGGCTTGCCCTCTCTTTCCTCCCCTTCGGATCTCAATTGTATTCTCCCGAACGAGAATCATTCCTACCACTGAGTTCCATATCCACCTTGAGTCCGGCAAGTCCTGCACATGGTTGACTATGTTCTCGAACTCATCGAGTAACTTCCTCAGTAGATAGTTAACCTTTTCATTTTCACTAAAATATTTTCCAGCACTCTCTAGCTCCATGAAAAGTGTAGCAAGCTCATTGCAAAAATCCAACATCTTCCCCCCTTTGTTTACATACTTGTTAACTTTCTGATCAACCAACTGTTGTTGCTGAATTGTACCACTTCGGTACATCTCTATGAGAGCCATCCAAAGATCGGATGCCCTTTCTACCTGCAAATGAGGACATGCAAGTCCTTGAGTAAGATGTCGGAGGATGAAGTGCTTTCTTGCCATATTGTTGAAGTCCCAGGTATTAGTATCATTCTCCTCGTTCCTCGGAATAGGTGACATGAATGCCGAACCAGTTGCTATTGGTGTGGTACTCCTTCTTCTTTTCTTTGTCCACCACCTTTCCTTCTTTTGTCTCCTCCGTTGAAGATGGATCTACATCTCTAGTGAATCTACCTCCTGTAAACCCTGAAGGTATCATAGAACTAGATCGACGCCTCACCCGTCCACTCACTATTCTCCAAAATCGTTTCTCACATAGAGCTCTTGTCATCATACTTTCCCAGTATATGAAGCCACCTCCATTGAATATGGGCACCCTAGATGGTGGGCGAATAACCTGCAACTCTGAGACCTCCATAAGTCCTCAGAATTGGTAGCTCACACAAAGCCTCTAGGATAACCTTGACCCCTTTGTCTTTCAGCACGAATAACTGCCACCTTGGCAAACAAAAACTTTGACCACCTGCACTTTTGTGAAGGCAACATTCCCCTGAGTCGATAGCAAAAAGAATCTCTGAATTTGCTCCCCTGAGCCGTTAGTTATGGAGGGTCAAAGTTGACCTTTTGTACTGAGGCTCTCTGGGAGAGAGGGTCCTATCTACCAATTTTTTCTAAGTCCTATCTCTCTCTAAAACTCTATCCGCTGACGTACGGCACCAATCATATTACTGTACCGTACAGAAAGGTATAGTTGTCAATGTACTTTATGTACGAACATTGTATGACATGACCAAAATGTCGACACGTGTCATTTCTGGATTCGTTTCTGTAATCCCAAGAGATGCCAAAATCCAATTTCGTGGTGCCACATGTCATCCGATGTCGCGGCGACCATAAACAACCGAAATCTTCTTCCGCGATCTCGACATTTTTCTGGCCGTCCGATTGAATGCCGATTTCAATCATAACCGTCATAAATATTTACGATGTATTTGTTTTGCTATCGAAACAAATGCGCGGTACTTATTTATTCTCCGTACTCATAATTCGTACTTTTAATAACTGGCTCTATGTATTCGTATATAGTTGCCGTTAAATGAATTAGCCTATATGTTAACGTTTATATATTTATTAAACCCTATATCGTCTACCACTGATCCTATCCGTAGGTACCAGGATCAAATCGTGTAACCGACAATTCTCCTTTTAGTAAATAAACTATTTTACTACCCCGTAAATCTCTAGATAGCATAGGTAGCCATGACACTAGCTTCCTCTCCAACTTCTCAGTGACTGCAACAAGTGTGGGAGTTGGAGAGAGAAGTTAAAGACAGACTGCTTAGGCTTCTTTTTCTGCACTTTATTGTAATCATAGAAAATACTAAAAAAACCATCAATTTCTACAGCGCACATCGTCGCCGAGATCCCGGAATGGTCACTTTGGCATTTTGTGACGTAGCATGACTTGGCACCACGTGGAGAGATAACATTCGGTCGCGGGAATTCCGAGGAACGTACGGAGAAAAGTGAAAAGTGGACACGCATCTGCTTAATGGCCTTGTCGTACAAAGGGCGTACAAAGGTACATCGGCAGTAGTACTTTCTTTTATTGTATAGTGTTCTAATTTGTTCGTACAGTTAGTAGATAAGGGTTGTGAGAGGGAGCTAGGACTTAGAAAAATTTGGTAGATGGTTTTCTCTCTCTTTGAGAGTTTGTATATATTGGCATCTTTGCCACCATATAACTAATCGCGTGGTTGGGTGTTTTCAAAGATTTTTTTTTCCTACGGACTTAGGGGAGTCCACGCTGCACATGGGTGTAATCCGATTGTTAACTTATTTGCTTGGGCAGCAGTGGTTGCCATTCAAAGTGGGTTAGTTAAAAATTATCTAGAGGCTTTCTGAATTTTGAAGCACAATGGAGGAAGCACAATTGCAGCTCAATATTATATCCATATGCTTAGCCTTGAAATGATGTTTTAGATTGGCTACAATAGCAATGGCAGCCGGATTATCACAGAAAACTTCATGCACTCCCTCGTTCATATACCCGAATTCTTGCAATAAGGACTTGACCTACATCAACTCTTTCACAGCAAAACAAGAGGCCATATACTCAGCCTCCATAGTAGTTGAGCAACCACCTTTTGTTGCTTACTGCTCCAACAGCAAGCACCTTCCCCCATAACAACACATACCTAGAAATGCAACTTCTCATAGGTGCATCCCCATAACTGGCATTACTCCAAGTAGTGATATCAGTGTGCTCCCCTCCCAAATAAAACCACAACCTTATGGTTCCTACCAGATATCTCATGACTCTCTTGGCTGCCTCCCAATCTCTCTTCATATGATCCTTAAGACTCCTACTGCTGCGGCAATGTTTGGCCTTGTACAGTTCATAAAGTAGATCAAACTTCCTACGACCTCTCTATAAGCAATAGACTTTATAAACTATTTCTCCTTTGGACTCATTTGATCATCTAAGATTATCACTCCTGTTTCTACACTCCTATAACTTATTTTCTTCAAGTCCATAGGAGTGGTACAACTGTTTGCCTTTTCTAAATGTAACTTCTCAAGCATATTACCTATTGCTTCCTTTTGAGTAAGTCTGATAACCTTTTTCCCCCTTATCTCTCTTCATTTGGATTCCCAAAATATACCTTGCTTCCCTTAAATCCTTTATATCAAATTTGCTTCTAAGATATTTCTTTAACTTATTGATCTTTTCAAAAGACTTACTTAACACCAGCCGATCATCCACATAAATTGCAAAGAAAATCACACCATTCTCGTCTTCAAACATATAGATAAAATGGTCATAGCTGATCCAGATATATCGTAAACCAGCAAAAAACTCATCTAGTTTTTTATTCCACTGTCGGGGAGACCGCTTCAGTCCATATAAAGACTTTTTGAGCCTGCAGACTTTGCTCTCTTCTCCTTTCTCCACGAACCACTATGGTTGCCTCATGAAAATTTCTTCCTCTAACTCACCATTAAGAAAGGCAGTCTTAATATCCATCTGATGTATTTCCATGTCTTCTGTTGTTGCCAGACTTAGGAGAATCCTTAGTGATGGAAACCGAACAACTGGAACAAAAGTCTCCTCATAGTCAATCCCCTCCTTTTGGGTGAACCCTTTTGCTACGAATCGAGACTTATATCTCTCAATGGTATTATCTCGATTCTGTTTTAGTTTAAACACCCATTTATAACCAATCGGTTTTCTGTCTGGAGGACAGTCCGCTAGTTCCCAAGTATTTGCTTCCATGATGGAGGCCATCTCATCATTTATGGCTCTAATCCATTTGTCTTTCTCTAGACTATTCACTGCCTCCAAGTATGACAAAGGCTCATCTGGGTGAGATATCTTAGTTACCTTATGAGCGGCATGTTTCTCTTGTATCTTTTTGTTGCTCCTTCTCCCTCCCTAAAACTTTGAAGCCGAAATGGAAGGAAGTCTTAGATTTCTCCTTACTGTCTCATTGGCTCCCCTATCTATGGAACCCGGTTCCGATTCTTCCTCTTCTGTCACCTCAAAGTCCATAGGAATATGTGAGGTTTCCGATGGATCTCATGTATCTTAGATCTCCCATGAATATGCAATCATTGTTTCACTCATGTCCTTTTCGGGAACGACCGAGTACTCCTCATTTTCGGACTGAAATCAGACTCTTATCTTCTTGGTATATTTGAAGGGGTCAAATGACTTCCCGTCATCCATCACAACTAGGTGTTTGACCTGGATGATATCTTTCTTTGCTAAGTCATAGACTCTATATCCCTTGACATCCTCATCATATCCTACAAAGTATCTAGGTTTGCCCTTAATATCTAGTTTCTAGTTTTTCTTATCTATGACAAGACTGTAAACCTGGCTACCGAATACTTTAAGGTGAGAGACATATGGTTTCTTTCCAACCCATATCTCATAAGGTGTCATTCCTTTTACGGCTGAGGTTAGGACTCTATTTTTAATGTAGTTGGCACAGTTCATGGCCTCGGCCCAAAATTTCTTTCCTATTTTTTTGTCGGCCAACTTACAGCATACACTATCTCCTAGTGTACGGTTCAACCTCTCAGCTACCCCATTTTGTTCGGGGTTATATGGTACGGTTTCAAGTGCTAAACTCCCTCATCTCTCAAATATTCCTCAAACTGATTTGAGGTATATTCTCCCCCATTATCACTCCTTATTCTCTTAATGGGGGTTCCATCCATTTTTTCACTCCAGGCTTTATATTCTTTATACGAAGTTGGTGTTTCAGACTTTGTTTTTAGGAAGTAGACTCAAGAGTATCTAGACTAGTCATCGGTTATTGTCAACATAAACCTCCCACTGAAGGTACTTTTGCAGGTCCCCAGATATCTGTGTGGACCAAATCTAGTACTTTCTCACCCCTATATGTGGCGGCTTTGGGAAAAGAAAGACTGTGAGCCTTACCTTGAGCACAACCACTACAATCCATTGAAATTACTAGATTTATAAAGTATTTTCTAAGTCTAAATATATCAGTATAAAAAAGAAAAGAAAAGGGGAGCCTGCCTCGACCTCCTCTCACTAGCCACCATACTTGTTGTAGTCACTGAAGGATAGAAAGAGTGGTTGAACCATTGCTGCCTTAGTTCAACAAGCAGTTGTTTTTTTAGTAGGTTACTAAAAAGATACTTGGCGGACCCACGATTTGATCCCGGTACCTGCAGTCTGTCTAGGTGGCCGGTAGCGGTCATCTTTATCTTATTAGTCTACGACCAATGCTAAATGCAATAGGGTTTAATAGATATTTATTTATTTATGAATGAACTAATTCATTTAAATGAAACTATATACGACATTTAAAGATACAATTCTTGTAAAATACGGAGTACGGTACGGTTTAAAAACAGATACCGCGCATTTTGTTTCGACAATGAAACAAATATCGCGCAAGTATTTATAACGGCTGCGATTTCATTTTGGTTCTTATCCAACGGCGAACATCATCGCCGAAATCCTAGAGTGGTCACTTTGGCTTTTTGTGACATGGCATGACCTAGCGCCACGTGGAGAGATCACATTTGGTCGCGGGAATTCCGAGGAACCTACGGATGAGTAAAAAGAGGGCAGGCGTCCACATAATAGCCTTGTCGTACATTGGTCGTACAAAAGGTACACCAACAGTAGTACTTTTTTGTATGGTACACTAATATGATTAGTCAATATTTTAGTAGATAGGAGTTATTAGAGAGAATCAGGACTTAATGTTTTTTGGAAATACAGTCACCTCTCCCCTTGAGGGTTTCAATAAAATAGGCATCTTTGCCACCCTATAACTAATCGGTTCGTTGGCCGTTATCAGTGATTCTTTTTGCTACGGACTCAAGGAAGTCCAGGCTGCACAGGGGTGGAGTCAAACTGTCTGATTGCCTTATTGGGCAGCAATTGTTATGGCTTGAAGTGGGTAAGTTAAAAGCTATCTAGAGGCTTTCTGAATTCTGTAGTCCAATGGAGGACACAGAATTGAAGGTTATGGCCCACCCTCTAGGGTGCCCACCTTCAATGGATCGGGGTTCATCTATTGGGAAGCCATGATGATGGGGGCTTTGTGCGAAAAACAATACTGGGGTTTTGTTAGTGGACAAGTGAAACGTCCACGTTAGGGAACTCCACCAGGGTTTGGTGGAATATGGTTTGTTGTAGCAACCTCTGCTGTAGCAGAGGAGGCAGATGATAGGGACAGCTGTGTGTCCAAAAAAGGGAAGGAGAAAGGTCATGGGCATTTAGACTCGGCTGTGATCCACTCCCAGTAGGAGTCACACTTGCACTATCTGGGATATTCGTCCTTGGAGGAGCAGGTGGAGCACTAGGGCTAATAGGAGCACTTGTAGGTGGAGCTAAGCCATTATTTGACATGTTAGAGGAAGCAAACCCAAAGAGGAATACCTATCATAATAGATCAATACTCTAAGACATGTAACTACAAATGAAAGAGGTCTTTCAACCAAACAAACATGTACTATAAACATGTGGTAACCTTTGATAGGATCTGTACGGACAACACAGCTTCGACGCAACGAGACAAAACGCAGCTGCGGCTAATTTGGTATAGGACAACGCAGCTACGATGAAGCAACAAAATAATTTGAATATGATTAAGAATTGAGCTGCGCAGCTGCGGTTGATATGAATCAAGTCAACGGACGAGATTCATAAGAGGATAAACAAGTGACTCGCTGACAGGTGCTCTACAACAGCCTGATGGACGTATCCAGACAAGTGTCACTAAGCCGACGAGAAGTATTTGAACAAATCACCTGTATAGGATTCTCAGTAATATTGAGTGTACAGTGATAGATTAGTTTTAGCGTGATTAGGAGCACTTGACCTTAGTGGAATTTTAGTTATTTCGACGTATCTCTTAGGGGCTCTTGTATCGGTGGTACAACACTATGTATTAGGACAACTGAGTATAGAGTATAAGACTTAGGATGTAGAACATTTTATGTATCTAGACTTCTAGACTGTGTAATTTGCAAACTGTTTTTGGGAAACTTCTGAGTTGCATATCTTAGTGTATGTTGGATCAATTGGGCTTAAAATTTGGGAGTTGTTAGTCTTTGTGATATTATATACTGTGGTATATTTTGAAGCAATTTTGAGCGTTGTGTTAGATTTGGTAATCTTTTGAAAATAGTTGTTTGGAAGGATTCTTGATAAGCTTGTGTAAGTGAATTATGGCTACTTCTACTACTACTGCTGGTGCTCCACCTACTCCAGTGGTCGTAGAACAACAAGTTATGGGCCTGCCATGAAGAATTCCTATCTTTTCGGGGGTAAAATAGGCTTATTGGGTGGATATGGTGGAGACACACTTCGAAAATGTTAACCTTTTGGATATTTTGGATGGTTCACAAGCAAAATCGGATCCGTCTTGGTCAAAGAAAAATTCACAAACTCGATCGCTTTTGAAATTCTGTATCTCACATGAATTGGCTATGTCACGGATAAAAATGAAAAAGGCGATCGATATCTGGATATCCCTCAAGGATGATTTTGAAAAGGCTAATGTTCAAGAAAAACTATTTTTGGCTGGACAAATTTGGGACTACAAATACACGAGTGGCACTATGGCAGAATATTGTAACAAATTTCGAATTCTTATATATTCTCATGATTGTTCAGGTGGATCTTTTCCTCTGTTTCAGCAAGCTGCTTTGCTAATGAGTGGTCTTCCTACTACTATGAAAGCAACGCCTGAAATGCTGAAACAGAAAGATAAAGCTAGCTGGACACTACAGTTAGCTATTAATTTGATATTCAAAGAGGAAGCAGATTCTAAAATTCTTAATGGTGAAAAACAGGTAGAAGCATTTAGCACATAATTTGACAAAAAAACTCAGATTAATCAGTAGAGAAATCACTTTAATCAGAATCAAAATCAATTTAGATAGTCTAATGAAAGAGGAAATAGACAATCATTTAATGCTTGTTTTTATTGTAATGAAAAAGGTCATGGATATAAATTCTGTCATAAGCTTAAGAAAGCTAATGAAACAGGTCTGTACAGACTTGGATGGCAATAGAGCCAATTTCATCAAGGCTTCACGGGATCTTCAAAACGAGAAAATGCGTCTTCACGAGAAAATGAAATCTTCTTGGCGTCTTCATCTCATCAGGACGAGTCTCTTTCACTCTTTGACAAGGAGGATGATGATCTATTTGCTATGGCGGCATCAATGGAGGGCGCGAAAGACAATGGATGGATAATGGACATAGGAGCCTCGGCCCACATGTGTTGGAACAAGGCAGTTTTCAAAAATATGAAATCAATACCGGAGAAAAATATCTACTATGCATGTGGAATGAGTGTGCAAACGCAGGTTGTAGGTGATGTCTTCTTGCTAGTTGATGTAGAGGGCAAGGCAGTTGAGAGAACTCTTCATAATGTTCTCTATGTACCAGATTTTAAGAAAAAAATGTTTTCAACTTCTTTGGTAGAAAGTAAAGGGTTTGAGGTCAATCTGAAACATGGCAGGCACGTTGCTAGCAAAAATGGAAAAATTGCAGTTAACGAAACTAGAGATGCCAGCAAAATGTATTGAATGGATATGCCCGATAATAAAGAAAATGATGTTTTGTATTCTGGCGCATTATCCTCAGATGAGATGTGGAATAAAAGATTAGGCCATGTGAACTATGACAGTATGCAAAAGATGGTCAATGCTGGTAAAATAGAAGGAGTCACTATGTCAAATCAGTCACCTAAAACGTGTGATGGCTGTGCATTAGGAAAAATACACAAATTACCGTTTCCTCAAGAGTCTGAACATAAATCTACTAAACTTTTGCAACTCATTCATTCTAATATTTTCGACCCTACAAAGGTACCATCAGCCGGGGGGATAAAATATATGGTTACGTTTACAGATGATTTTTTGAGGTTTACTAAAGTCTACTTCATGAAGGAAAAGAGTGAAGTTTTCACTCATTATCAATACTAGATAGCATGGGCGGAGAAACTACACGGTTTGCCAATTATGGAGCTCAGATCGGACAATGGCGGGGAATATACGTCAAAAGAATTTGAAAACTTCTTACCCAAGGAAGGTATAAGTCACAAACTAATTGTTCCATACTCTCCGGAACAAAATGGGGTCTCAGAAAGACTAAATAGAACTATCACAGAAAGTTCTAGGTCCATGTTTGCGGATAAGGACGTGGATCCGAAATTTTGGGTTGAAGCATTCAATTGTGCAGTTTACATCAAAAATAGGATAGGTACAAGATCGGTAGAAACCACTTCTTACGAGATCTAGACGGGTAGAAAACCGGATGTCAGTCATTTCAAAGTCTTTGGAAGTAAATGCTTTATTTTGGATATGTCTAATGATAAATGGAAAATGGAACCTAAAGGATTGCAGGGATTCTGCTAGGATATGATGATCACTCTAAAGGATATAGAGTCTTTGTTTTTGAGAGGCAGAAAATTATTGTAGCAAGGAACATCGTTGTCAAAAAAGAACTAGACTCGATAGACTTATTTAAAATGACAGAGCAGCAGAAGTAGCAAAAAATACATGAATATGTCATCTTAGATAGCATCCATAATATTGTCCCACATATGCAAAATTCACCAGTGGTAACACATGAGTCGGAAAATAATCGGGTTCCTTGACAAATTCATTTAGAAGCGGACCAACAACAGTCACTGCCTACGTATCGTAACCAGCGCAACAAGCGCAATGCACGGGATCCGACAATTTCAGCCTCATAATTTCCGGGGGGAAGAAGATCTAGTAGCCGCTTGCAAGCAAGTTCTCACTTCGCCTACTCGGCAGCCTGAAGGGAGCCTCTGACTATCCGGGAAGCCTTCTTATCACCGGAGCGGAATCACTGGATCGAGGCGACAAACGATGAAATGAAGTCGATCATGGAAGCTGAAACATGGGAGCTTGTGGACCTTCCTCCGGACCGAAAAGCGATCAGCAGCAAATGGGTATTCAAGGTGAAGTTAAATCCCAATAACACTGTTGAACGCTATAAAGCTAGACTTGTGGCGAACGGGTACAATCAAAAGGAAGGAATCGATTTTGAAGAAACATTTTCTCCGGTGGTAAGATTTCCAACAGTTAGGATTTTGCTGTCCCTAGCTGCTATAGAAGATATGGAAATTCATCAGATGGATGTAAAAACGGCCTTTTTGAATGGAGAATTAGAAGATACCATTTATATGCAGCAGCCTGAAAAGTATGTGGAACCACGAAAAGAGCACTAAGTATGCAAGTTGCTAAAATCTTTGTACACCCTAAAACAGGCCCCCAGACAGTGGAATATAAAGCTTGATGAATTCTTGACTAGTCTAGGATTTCAAAGGATAAGTTCTGATCACTCTGTCTACGTTCTAAAGGGTGAAAATGGGATAGTGTATATAGCGGTGTATGTAGATAATTTGCTATTAGTTAGCAAATCAATGGTTGAAATTAACAAAATTAAAACTACTTTAAACTCACGGTTTGAGATGAAAGACCTCGGTGAGGCAAAATATATTTTGGGTATCCAGGTAGAGAGGAACAGAAAAAGAAGATTAATAAAATTGACTCAAAAAGAGGCTATTGGAAAGATGTTAGATGAATATGGAATATTCGGGGCAAAAGGATGTGTAACACTAATGGAGTTTCCACATAAGATAGAGGGGGAACAAACAAACCGGGTGTTATTGTCAGTGAAATTTTTGAGTTAGGAGAGGATGATCTTATGACAGTGATACCTTCCAGACAGATAGTGGGAAGCTTAATATATTTTATGAACTGTAGCCGTCTTGACATTGCTGCAACAGTAGGGGTACTGAGCAGAAGTCTAGAGAATCCGAGGAAATCTGACCGTGATGCAACAAGAAGAGTTTTAAAATACGTGTCAGGAACTAAAGACCTCAAGCTCACACTAGGCGGAGGAGAAGTGAAGCTGCAAACATGGAGTGATGCAAGCTATGGCGATATTACAAGCCGAAAATCCACCACGGGATTCGTTCTGCAAATTAGGAACGGGACTTGTTGTTGGAGCAGCAAACTTCAAAAGGTCACGGCACAATCGACGATGGAGTCAAAATATATTGCAGCGAGCTCGGCCCTCAAAGAACTCTTATGGGTAAAATCGATGTTGCAAGAATTGGGATACATGCAGGTTGGTCGATAGGTGATCTAGTGTGATAACCATGCTGCTATTGCTATTGCTTCTAACCCGTATCACCACTTCAAAAGCAAGCATATGGATGTAAGATTACACTTTGTAAGAGAAAAAGTGTCCTCTAGAGTGATTAAATTATGCTATTTGCCAGATGCAAAAATGATTGCTGATATGCTCACTAAAGCTCTTCCTGCTACTAAGCTGAAGTATTGTAGGGACGCAGTGGGATTATGTGAATAGTTGAATTTCTCAACTGCTTTAGTGCCATGCTACGATAGTCCAACATTGAAATGTAGTGGGACTGGGTGACTTGCTAAAATTGCTACGTTGCTATGCTGTGATGCTGCGCTAGTTCATCATCGCAGCTGCGTTGGGATACTGAGTCTAAAGCTTTAGGGGAGTGTTGATTTTGGAAATCTTTCAGTCTCAGTAAATTAGTAGGACGGTGGAAATATAGATCTATAAGGACACGCGTCGTCGTCTAAAACACAGTGCGGGTTCTCGAATGGTACCGACACCAACATGTACGTGTCACACATAGAGTGGAACAACGCAGCTGCGACGCAGACGGGACAAGCGCAGCTGCGGTTAACTTTAATACGATCTGTACGGACAACACTGATGCGACGCAACGAGACAAAACGCAGCTGCGGCTAATTTGGTATAGGACAACGCAGCTGTGACGAAGATACAGATAATTTGAATATGATTAAGAATTGAACTGCGCAGCTGCAGTTGATATGAATGAAGTCAACGGACGAGATTCATAAGAGGATAAACAAAGGACTGGCTGACAGGTGCTCTACAACATCCGGATGGACGTATCCAAACATGTATCACTAAGCCGACGACAAGTATTTGAACTAATCACCTGTGTAGGATTCTCAGTAATATTGAGTGTATAGTGATAGATTAGTTTTAACGTGATTAGGAGGACTTGACCTTAGTGGAAGTTTAGTTCTTAGGACGTATATCTTAGGGACACTTGTATTGGCGGTACAACACTATGAAGTAGGACAACTGAGTGTAGAGTATAAGACTTAGGATGTAGAACATTTTATGTATCTAGACTTCCAGACGTTGTAATTTGCAAAATGTTTTTGGGAAACTTTTGAGTTGCATATCTTGGTGTATGTTGGATCAATTAGGCTGAAACTTTGGGAGTAGTCAATTTTTGTGATATTCTATATTGTGATATAATTTGAAGTAGTTTGGATCTTTGTGTCAGATTTGGTGATCTGTTGAAAACAACAGTTTGGTAGGATTCTTGATAGTTTTCTGTAAGTGAATTATGTCTAGTTCTACTACTACTCCTCTTGCTCCACCTGCTCCAATGGTTGTAGAACAACAGTCAGTAGGGTACTTGGGACATAAAATTTTGCTCTTCTACACTGAGTTCGTTATCTATTATGACTCCAAACTCATGCTCCATTCCTTCAAGGTTTTGCTTATACTCCGCAAGAGTTGCACAACCTTTGGCATCAGCCAAGCCAAATTTTTCCAGCATGTTTCCTATCGTTTCTTTTTCAGTTAGCCTAATGATTTTATTTTCTCTATTTCTTTCAACTTGTATTCCAAGGATATATTTTGCCTCACCCAAATCCTTCATTTGAAATTGTGAATTAAGAGTGTGTTTTATTATAGCAATTCCTTCTTTGTTCCTACTAATTAGTAGCAAATCATCAACATTACAGCAATGAATATCCCCTTATCAAGATTATCACCACACATTACATATACCAAATGATCTGAACTAATTCTAGTTAATCCTAATCCTGTCAAGAACTCACCTAACTTTCGGTTCCATAACCTAGGGGCGTGTTTTAGGCCATACAAAGATTTTGAAAGTCTGCACACAAGATTTTCTTTTCCTGCTTCCTCATGACCCTCAAGGTGCTTCATATAAATGACCTCATCTAAATCACCATGCAAAAAGGCAATTTTGACATCTATTTGGTGGATGTCAAAATCCTTTATGGCAGCTAAAGTAAATAAGATGCGGACAGATAGAAACCTTACAACTGGTGATAATGTTTTTTCATAATCTATCCCCTTCTTTTGATTATATCCTTTAGTAACGAAGCAAGCCTTATACCTGTCTATGGTATTATTTGGGTTCATTTTTAATTTAAATACCCATTTACCTCGATTAACCTTTCTTTTTGGAGGAAGTTCCACTAGATCCCATGTTTGGGCCTCCATGATGGACTTCTTTTCTTCATTGACTGCTTCCACCCAGTGTACCCTTTCATTACTCGAAAATTCTTCCGTTAACGTTAGAGGCTCTTCCGTGTGTGCTGAGTGAGCAAAGGCTGCAATTTCTCCCTTGAGTCGCGCAATTCGCCTAACTCCACCTGGAAATTTTGTTGCTGGTATAGATGGTTGGGTCCTCCTCCTCGTTACATGTGATTTTTCTTGTGATTCACTTTCGGCTTGAGGTTGAGGAAAGTCTGCAACTCTTTCGGGCATAACACTTCTTATTTCTGGTGAAGAAGATGATTGCAAGTCACTTTGAAATGATGACAATGCATTTTCTATATTTTTTTTGAAAAACATGGGATTTTCCTCTAAAAAGATATAATCAACACTTCCATCTTTCTTTTTATCGGTACGCTGACTAAATACATCTACTCATTTTCCCTCATCTTTCACAATGATGTTTTTGGCTACCACAACTCTATTTCTCTTAGTGTCATATAATTTATAACCCTACGCATGATCATAATACCCTAGAAATATCCCTAGTATACCTTTTGGCTCTAATTTCTATTTTTGTGGATCATTATGTAGCAAAAATATCTTACTTCCAAAAACTTTAAAATGACTTACATCTGGTTTGTGTCCTGTCTAGATTTCGTAGGGAGTTTTATATTTTAGTGCCCTTGTTTCTAGTATGTTTCTCATCTAAGCTACACAATGCATAGCCTCTGCCCAAAATTTGAAATCTATGTCCATATCAGCCATCATTGTCCTAGCACACTCTGATATGGTCTTATTCATCCTCTCTAAAACACCATTTTGTTCCGGAGAATAAGGAACGGTTAGCTGACGTGAGATTCCATGTAATTGTAGGAATTTTGCAAACTCATTAGAAATGTACTCCCCTCCATTATCAGATCTGAACCTCGCTATCTTTCTCTCATGCAGATTTTCAACCCAAGCTTTATGCTCCTTAAATTTTGAAAAGACTTCATCCTTACTTTTCAAAAAATAAACTGCAGTAAATCTACTATAGTCATCAATAAAGGTAAGCAAAACTTAACACCTCCCACAGATGGATACGTAGCACCCTACTACTTGTAAGATCAGTTTGAGAAGGGAAAGGCATCTTATGATTTTTTCTCATTGCACAGCCATCATATACATTTGATTTGGTTTTTGACTAATTTTTACACCTTCCACCATTTTTTGATTTACCATCTTTTCTAATCTATCATAATTCACATGTCCTAAACGTTTATGCCATAAATCAGAATCACTGATTACACTTGAGTACATAACATTATTGTCATTATCATTTGCAAAACTCAACCGATACAAATTGTTTCCTCTAGCAAATCCGTCTGCAGCTATTTTCCCATTCTTACTCATTGTTTTATTTCCATTCTCATATATATTTTTAAAACCTTACTTTTCTACCACTGACGTAGAGAAAAATTTTCTTTTAAAAGCTGGGACATGCAACACATCTTCCAAGACCATTTTCACAGGTTTTCCCTCTACGTTCAACATAAGTGACACCTTCCCCTTTGCTTTTGACTCAACAAAGAATCATCACTAAAATAAAATTTGATGGGTGAAATAGATTGAATACTCTCAAACATATGGCAATTGCGGCACATGTGTGCAGATGCACCGGAGTCCATTATCCATTCGTCTTCCTCCACGCCTTCCGTTGCTTATGCCATCGCAAAGTATTTATTTATCTGTTGATGGGAAAGCTGCTCACGTCCTCCTCTTTAAGTTCGTTGAAGAGAGCAGTTGGTCGACCAGCTGATTGAAGGAACCAGACTTTCTTCCCATCCAGAGCGAAAACTTTTTGTGGCTTTTGCTCTCTTGTATGCATTACACATTTTGAACACATGCCTAAAACTCTGTCTGCTCCATTGCCCACATAAATTCTAGATCCAAAAAAATCTTATCTAGATAGTGCCGACTCCAATTTGATATAAACCCAAATGACTGACCCCTTTACAATGAAAGACCTATTATAGTTTTACCCCTCTGAAATAAGACTTTCTGTGTGAAACTCTGAGACCTCCATTGGTCCTCAGAATGGACAGCTTGGAAGATGCCTGTAGGATATCCCAGACCCCTTTGTGTTTCAGCAAGAATAACAGCCACCCTGGCAGACAAAATCTCTGACCTTCTCACCCCGATGAAGACAAGAATCCATTGAGTTGATAGCAAAATGAATCTCTCAATTTGCTCCCCTGAGCAGTAAGTTATGGAGGGTCAAAGTTGACCTTTTGTACAGAAGCTCTCTTGGAGAGAGGGTCCTATCTACCAATTTTTCTAAGTCATATCTCTCAAACTCTATCTACTGATCTACGAAACCAATCATATTACTCTTCTGTACACAAAAGTACAGTTGCCGATGTACTTTATGTACGAATATTGTACGACATGGCCTAAATGTCGACACGTGGTATATCCGGATCTGCTCCCTTAATCCCCGGGGATGCCGCGATCCAATCTCATTCAGCCACGTGTCATCCGATTTGGCGATGACAAAAAACCGCCAAAATCCTCTTCGCGATCTCGACATTCATTGCGGCTGTCCGATTAAATGCAGATTTAATCGTAGCCGAAACAAATACATGCGCGGTATTCGTTTCGCTATTGAAACAAATGCGCGGTACTAGTTTTGTTGTCCGTACCCTAATTCGTACATTTACATAACCGAACCTATGTATCTTGTAAATAGTTCCGTTAAATGAATTTGTCAGTGTAGTAATATTTAAGTATTTATCAAACACAGTAGTTTCTAACATTAGTCATAGACCAAATGGATGAAGCAACCGACTACCAGCGGCTTTAACGGCCGGTAGGTTGAAGGATCAAATCTTGTATCCGACAGCCTCAATTTTAGTAAATCAATTAATCTACTACCCGTATATCTCCCGATAGCATAGGCAGCCATGGCTCTAGCTTTATCTCCGACTTTCAGTGATTGCAACAAGTGAGGGAGTTGAAGAGAGAAGTTAGAGGCAGACTGCATTGGCTTCTTTTTTGCATTTTATTTTAGACCTAGAAAATACTAAACGAACCATCAATTTCTTCAACCTCTTTATTTTCTAGTCAATCTTCAATTTCAGACCACACTTCTCCCTGCAAAAAAATAGCTTAGGGGAAGGCTCAAGTTTGGTCATCATATCTGTTACCATCTCGCTATCTGGTCGGTACTCTAAACTGATTATTTTGTTTTCTACTTTCTCTCTTACAAAGCTGAGTCTAATGTCCATGTGTTTGGCTTTAAAATGATGTTTAGGATTGGCAGAAATAGCGATTGGTGCCTGATTATCACAAAAAATTTTCTGCACACCACTCTTAAGGTGACCAAGCTCACCAAGCAAAGACTTGACCCACATCAATTCTTTTACAGCAGAGCAAGAGGCCATATATTCAGCCTCTATGGTGGACTAAACAATAACCTTTTGTTGTTTGCTACTCTTACAGCAAGCCCCATCACCCAGATATAATACATATCCAGAAGTACATCTTGTCATCGGAGCATCACCATAACTGGCATCACTCCAAGTAGTGATGTCAGTATTCTCCCCACCCAAATGCAACCATAGATCCCTAATTCCTATCAAATATCTAAGTACTCTCTTAGCTGCCTCCGTATCCCTCTTAGTGGGAGCATTTAGACTTCTACTCAGCACTCCTACAGCTGCAGCTAAATCCGACCGGGTACAATTCATAAAATAGATTAGACTTCCCATTACTTGCAAGTAAGGAATAGTCTGCATGAACTTCTATTCTTCATGAGATAATTCCTCGTCTAAGACTAGGACTCCTTCTTCCTCACTCCCCTCACTTCCCTTTTTTAACTCCATTGGAGTTGTATAGTTATTAGCTTTATCCATCTGAAATTTTTCAAGCATGTTCCTTATTGCTTCTTTTTGAGTTAAATTTATAATCTTTCTTTTTCGATCTCTTTTTACTTGAATTCCCAAAATATATTTTGATTCCCCCATATCCTTCATTTCAAATCTCCCCTTAAGATCGGTTTTCAGTTTAATTTTTTTTCCATTGATTTACTTAAAACAAGTAAATCATCAACATAAATTGCAATAAATATAACACCTTCCTCATCTTCAAAAACATAGATTGAGTGATCTGAGTTGATCCGGATGTATCCCTGACTGGTAAGAAACTTATTAAGCTTCTTATTCCACTGTCGAGGCGCCTGTTTCAAACCATAAAGAGATTAAATCAGCCGGCATACCTTACTCTCCTCTCCTTCCTCCACAAATCGTTCGGGTTGTCGCATGAAGATCCCCTCTTCCAATTCTCCATGTAAAAAGGCTAGCTTGATGTCCATTTGGTGCACCTCCATGTCTTCCGTTGCTGCCAGACTGAGAAGTATGCGGACGGAGGGAAATCTGACGAACGGGGCAAAGGTTTCCTCGTAGTCAATTCCCTCCTTTTGTGTAAATCCCTTTGCCACTAATCGGGCCTTGTAGCGCTCAATCGTGTTATCTGGGTTCAGTTTTAATTTGAAAACCCACTTACAACCGATTGGTTTTCGGTTAGGTGGACAATCCACCAGCTTCCAAATATCAGGTGCCATAATTGAGGCCATCTCCTCATTGATGGTTGTCTTCTACCGGTTCCTTTTTGGACAGGTCATCGCCTCTCTATAAGTCTGAGGTTCATCTTGATGAGATAGTTTTGTTACCTTGTTATTAACCTTTTTTTCTTGCAATCTTTTGCTACTTCTCCTTCCCCCCTCAAAATTTGTGGTCGGAATAGATGGTTTTCGTGGGTTTTTTCGAACAATCTTGGCTTCTCCCCTGTCCCTTGATTCCGAATCAATTTCCACCATGTCTTCCGCTGCGGGTAGAGTTATCACTAGAGTTTCCACAGCCGAGTCCTTTTCGGTCTGATTTGTACCTGCAAGAATGTCATCTTCTTTAAAACTTGGATAGTTAGAAAGCTCAAAGTCATCGGAATTTTCTGACCCAAATCTGATTTTTACTCACTTTGTATACTTGAAGGGATCCACAGACTTTCCCTCATCCATAACTACTACATACTTTACTAAGAATATATCTTCCCTTTTTAGATCATAAACTCTATATCCTTTAACATCCTCATCATATCCTAAAATGTATCCCGGTTTTCCTTTAGGATCTAACTTCCAATTAGATCGATCTGTATCTAGACTGAATACTTGACTACCGAAAACCTTTAAGTGAGATTTGTCTGGTTTTTGACCTATCCATCTCTCATAAGGTGTTTGATCTTTTATAGCTGAAGTAAGAACTCTATTTTTGAGGTAATTAGCACAGTTCATTTCTTCTGCCCAAAACCTTTTTCTTATCTTCTTGTCCAACAACATACTTCTAGCACTATCACTTAGTGTCCTATTTAATCTTTCAGCTACCCCATTGTGTTCTGGGTTTTCTGGAACTGTCTTTTGGTGTTGGACTCCATCTTCCCTTAGAAAATCCTCAAACCGGTTAGAAGTATAGTCTCCACCATTGTCACTCCTTACTCTATTGATTGGAGTTTCATGGAGTTGTTCGCTCCATGCTTTATATTGTCTAAAATAATCCTGAGCCTCTGATTTGTTTTTCAAAAAATACACCCTGGAATACCAAGACCAATCATCAGTGATAGTCATCATAAATCTCTTCCCCCCGGTGAAGGCACTTTGGCCGGTCCCCAAATATATCTGTGTACTAAATCTAGAATTTTTTCTCCTATAAGTGGTTATTTTGGGAAAGGATAATCTGTGTACTTTACCTTGAGCACATCCACTACAATCACTTATATTATCACTCTCACTGAAGTGAATCCCTTCCACCACTCCCATCTTTTTCATCTCTCTTAACTTATCTAGATTCACATGCCCAAGCCTCTTATGCCACATCATAATAGCATGAACACCAGCATAATAAAGTTTCTTCGTTTCATTACTTAAGATCAACCTAAATATCCCTTGGCTACATTTCTCAGCAATGAAATAGACCTCTTCCTCAAAACTAGCAGTAAAGACTCCTTCCCTAGTGCTAGTAAAAAAACCCTTATCATCTAATACAGATGTAGAGATGAGGTTTTTGTTCAGCTCCGGAATAAACAATACATCAGAGAATGTTACTATAGATGTCTTTTGTTCTACTAGCAATTTTAGATCTACCGATCCTACAAGAGTAGTAGTGACTATCCTCCCATCCTCGTACTCTATCTCTACGGTGGGAATCTTTCTTATCTTGGTGAACAGGTGCTTATCCTTACACATGTGCATGGAGGCACCTGAATCTACAATCCAGCCTGCTTCACCTTTCAATCCATCGTAAGCAAATTTTTGCCTTCGTGGAATTTTGACATCGTTTTTCGCCTCCAACTCCTCATCCAATAGAAGCTCATCGTCCTCGTCCTCAGATTTTGCCTCATGCACCTGTGTCACAAGGGCCTTTTTCTTTCCTCTCAGAGTTCTACCGGTCTGCCCCTCCTTTAACCGAAGCTCGGTTAGCTTAGTGCACTCCGCCATATAGTGCCCCGGTTTCTTACAAAAATGACATAAACCTTTGGGAGCCCTTGGTCCGAACTCGTCAGTTTGATTTTTCTGCTCCCTCCCCCCATAGTTTCTGATCGGTGTTCGGGAATCCTTGTTCCTCCAATCGGTCGCAGTTGCCAAGGCTTGCCCACTCTTTCCTCCCCTTTTGGATCTCAATCGTATTCCCCCGAACAAGAATCATCCCTACCACTAAGTTCCATATCCACCTTGAGTCCGGCAAGTTCGGCACACGGTTGACTATGTTATCGAACTCATCGGGTAACTTCATCAGTAAAGAGTTAACCTTTTATTTTTCACTAAATTCTTTTCTAGCACTCTCTAGCTCTATGAAAAGTGTAGCAAGCTCATTGCAAAAATCGAACATCTTCCCCCCTTTGTATACATACTCCTTAACTTTGTGATCAGCCAACTGTTGTTGTGAATCGTACCACTTTGGTACATCTCTATGAGAGCCATCCAAAGATCGGATGCTCTTTCTACCTGAAAATGAGGACATGCAAGCCCTTGAGTAAGATGGCGGAGGATGAAGTGCTTTGCGGCTATATTGTTGAAGTCCCTGGTATCAGTATCATTCTCCTCGTTCCTCGGAATCAGTGACATGAATGCTGAACCAGTTGCTATTGGTGTGGTCGTCTGCTTCTCCGTTCCTTTGTCAACCACCTCTCCTTTCTCTGTCTCTTCCGTTGAAGATGGATCTGCTTTCCTTGTGAATATGCTTCCTCCAAACCTTGGAGGGATTCCAAGACTTGATGGACGCCCGACTTGTCCACTCACTATCCCCCAAAACCTTTTCTCGCATAGAGCTCTTGTCATCATACTTTCCCAGTGGATGAAACCAGTTCCATTAAAGATGGGTACCCTAGAGGGTGGGCACATAACCTGAAACTTTGAGACCTCCATAGGTCCTCAGAATGGACAGCTTGCAAGAAGCCTCTAGGATATCCCGGACCCCTTTGTGTTTCAGCAAGAATAACTGCCACGGTGGCAGAGAAAAATTCTGACTACCTTCACCTTTGTGAAGAGAAGACTCCCCTGAGTCGATAGCAAAATGAACTTGTGAATTTGCTCCCGTGAGCAGTAAGTTATGGAGGGTCAAAGTTGACCTTTTGTATAGAAGCTCTCTGGGAGAGAGGGTCCTATCTACAAGTTTTTCTAAGCCCTATCTCTCTCACAAACTCTATCTACTAATGTACGAAACCAATCATATTACTCTTCTGTATAGAAAAGTATAGCTGTTAGTGTACTTTATGTACGAATACTGTACGACATGGCCTAAATGTCGACACGTGGTATATCCGGATTTCTTCCCTTAATCCCCGGAGATGCCGCGATCCTATGTCATTCAACCACGTTTCATCCGATGTGGCGATGACAAAAAACCGCCGAAATCCTCTTCTGCGATCTCGGCATTCATTCCGGGCGTCTGATTAAATGCAGATTTAATCGTAGCCGTAATAAATACATGCGCGGTATTTGTTTGGCTATCGAAACAAATGCGCGGTGCTATGTTTGTTTTCCGTACCCTAATCCGTACATTTACATAACCGAACCTATGTATCCTATAAATAGTTCCGTTAAATGAATTTGTCAGCGTAGTAATATTTAAGTATTTATCAAACACAGTAGTTTCTAACATTAGTCATAGACCAAATGGATGGAGCAACTGGCTACCAGCGGCTTTGACGACCGGTAGGTACAAGGATCAAATCTTGTATCCGACAGTTTTAATTTTAGTAAATCAACTAATCTACTACCCGTATATCTGAGGATAGCATAGGCAGCCATTCCTCTAGCTTCATCTGCGACTTTCAGTGACTGCAACAAGTGTGGGAGTTGAAGAGAGAAGTTAGAGGTAGACCGCCTTGGCTTCTTTTCTGCATTTTATTTTAGACCTAGAAAATACCAAACGAACCATCAATTTCTACACTGTGTGCTCAGTTTCACCACAAAATGCAAAGTTAGAATATGAGTTTTGGACACATTCACCCACTTTGACTTTCCCTTATAAATGCAGCCATCCTGGCAGGCAAAAACTCTGATCGACTACACCCTTGTGTAGCGTGGACTCCCTTGAATCCGTAGCAAAAATAATCACTGAAAATGGTCAAGTAAATTGATAGATATGAATGGTCAAAGATGACCCTTTTGTACAGGAGCTCTGTCGGAGAGAGGGTGCTACCTACTAAATTTTTTGAGTCCTATCTCACTCTAAAACTCTATCTATTGACATACGGAACACATCAGATTATTGTGTTGTACAGAAAAGTACAGGTGCCGGTGTACTTTCTGTACGGCCATCGTACGACATGGCCAAAATGACGACACATGTCATCACTATATTCGTTCACGTAATCTCCGGAGATGTCGCGATCCAATGTAATTTTGCCACGTGTCATCCTATGTGGCGATGACCACAAACCGCCCAAATCTTCTTCCGCGATATCGGCATCCTTTCTGGCCGTCCGATCGAAATCAGGTTTTGATCATAGCCGTCATAAATACGTGCGCGGTATTTGTTTCGCGTTCGAAAGAAATGCGCGGTATCCGTTTCATAACCTTACCGTACTCCGTACTAAATTAAACTGTATCTATGCACTAAGTATTTATATCCGTTAAACGAATTAGTCTACGTGTTAATATTTATATTTTTATCAAACAAATGACATTGTAATATTATTTATAGACTTAACGGATAAAGCCAACGGCTACGGGTATTTTGACGGACGGCAGGTACCACGATCAATTCCTGGGTCCATCAAGTAATTTTTGGTAAGTTTACCTAATTTACCCCATGTCTTCTCTAGAGAGCTTAGGCAGCCATGGCTTCAGCTCCCTATCCAGCCTTCAGTGACTACAACAAGTGTGGGGGCTTGGAGAGGGGAGTTAGAGGCTGCCTATGTCTTTTTTCTATCCTATTATAGACATAGAAAATACACAAATATCAACACTCCCCTTATTTTCTAGTCTATGTTCCTTTCAACTGCCACACATAAAAACCAAAATACCCCCTTCCCTTTTTTCCTTTTTCTTTTCCTTTCCAATTTATAAACCTTTAAGTCAATACCCTCATATTTTAAAAGGTCCATTAGATGAGCTGAAATAAACATTCCATCTTGCTGATCACACATTGTATTAAGCATCCCAATTTTCATAACTCCGAGCAAAGATTTTATCCACCTCATCAGTTTTCCATCCACACACAAACTGATTTCCCTCTTGCAATCCAAACAACCAACCCCATCTCCAATCTGCAACATAAGCCCAGATGCTAACCCTTTTACAAGCACACCTTCATAGATGGCATCACTCCCATTAGTGATGTCAAAACCATTACTCCCCAAATTTATCCTTAAATCAAGAGTCCCCACTAAGCTGCTCATAAAAACTACATCTTTCGAACTTATATTTCTATCCATGATAATTACCCCATTTTCTGAACTTTCCTCACTCTCTCCCATGGATTTCTTTCCACTCTCACTTTCTACATTTATTCCCAATAAATATTTCTCCTCCCCTATACCTTTCATTAAATATCCCTCTTCTAGTTTCACTTCTCCCCTTCCCTCGGAATTCGTTGAAGTCTCCCTTTCCGACCAGTTTTCTGTTTCCAAAATATCTATAAAATAATCCTCATTAATTTTATCTTTTCCGTTTTCACTTATGGATCCTAGATCTGACTTTCTCATTTCTAAGTCTTACACTCTACACTTCTCAACATCCTCAAACACCTCCTCTCTCTTTACTTCCTTTATACCTCCAAAAGCACACTGTTGTTTCCGTGGAATTTCTGTGTGCTTTTCTTTTTTTCCCATATTACCGATGCAGAGAAGCTCCAACATATCTTCATCCTCTTTCTCCTCTTCCCCTTCTTCCTCCTCATCCACATTCCAACTTCTAAGTTATTCTAAACAAGGGCATTCCTCCATATAATGACCTGGTTCCCTACAAAAGAAGCAAACCCATTTTTTCAAAGCTCCCGTTTCTTTTCCTCTACCTCTCTTTCTACCAAAGTTCCGATAAGGTTTACCTTTGTCTTTCTTCCTCTCATCACGCTTCCGCTCGTCACCATCGTTCCTCTCATCACGCTTCCGCCAATCACCACCAGCTGTAAATGCATTCACCCTGTTACATCCCCTACGAAACTCCAAAGTGCTTTCCCTCACAAGAATTATCCCCATGGTAAAGCTCCAAGTCCACGAGGAGCCCTCCATTGCCTGCATACGACAAGTGATGTTTTTGTACTCATCTAGGAGTTTCATGAGTAGTGTATTAATCTTCCTCTCCTCAGATTCTACATATCCCGCACTAGCAAGCTCAACATATAATGCAGCAATATCATTGCAAAACTGTATCATGCTACCGCCTTTATAAACATAGGCCTCTATTTCCTGTTTTACTAATTGCTGCCTCTGTATGGTCTCACTCTTATAAATCTGAATTAGTGTTTCCCAGATTTCCGAAGACTTAGTTAGACTTAAAAGAGTGATAGCTATGGACTTAGACACATATCTAAGTATGAGATGTTTTGCTATAGTGTTTTTATATTCCCATTTTTTTTTGTCATTTTCTTCAATTTTTGGTTCGGTTATAACCCCCACAAGTGGAACTGTAGCAAAGAGCCTAGCTCCCCATACCATATGTGTCCCTTTATCCTTCTCCCCTATTTCCTTTTCCACGACAATGATTTTCCCTTCACCTCCCGTTGCTTCTGAAATACGGTTGGTTTTCTGGGAAGGCCTTCATGAACCGCTGTAGTGAGTTCCACCAAATCGTGGTGGCGGACACCTCACTTTTCCCGAAACGATTTTCCATAAGTGTTTTTCTAAAAGCAATCCCTCCATCGTAAACTCCTAATAAGTGAAGTCTGTTCCATCAAATATAGGCACCCTAGATGGTGGGCCCATAACGTGAAACTCTGTGTGCTCCATTCCCCACAGAATCGCAGATCTAAAAGAAGCTAATCTAGATAGTGCCGACTCCAAGTTGATATAAACCCAAATGACTGACCTCTTGACAATCATAAACCCGTTATAGTTTTAACCCTGTGAAATAAGACTTTCTGTGTGCTCATTTCCACCACAGAATGCAAAGTTAAAATATGAGTTTAAGACACATTCACCCACTTTGACATTCCTTTATAAATATTGCCAGCCTCGCAAGCAAAAGCTCTGACCGACTACACCCTTGTATAGCCTGGACTCCCCTGAGTCGCAACAAAAAGAATCACTGAAAATGGTCAAGTAAATTGATAGATATGAATGGTCAAAGATGACCCTTTTGTACAGGAGCTCTCTCGGAGAGAGACTGCTACCTACTAAATTTTCTGAGTCCTATCTCACTCTAAAACTCTATCTATTGACGTACGGAACACATCAGATTATTGTGTTGTACAGAAAAGTACAGGTGCCTGTGTACTTTTTGTACGACCATCGTACGACATGGCCAAAATGACGACACATGTCATCTCCAGATTCGTTCACGTAATCTCCGGAGATGGCGCGATCCAATGTAATTTTGCCACGTGTCATCCTATGTGGCGATGACCGCAAACCGCCAAAATCTTCTTCCGCGATCTCGACATCCTTTCTGGCCGTTAGATCGAAATCACGTTTTGATCGTAGCCGTCATAAATACGTGGGCGGTATTTGTTTCGTGTTCGAAAGAAATGTGCGGTATCCATTTCATAACCTTACCGTACTCCGTACTAAATTAAACCGTATCTATACATTAAGTATTTATATGCGTTAAACAAATTAGTCTACGTGTTGATATTTATATTTTTATCAAACAAATGACATTGTAATATTATTTATAGACTTAACGGATAAAGCCAACGGCCACGGGTATCTTGACGGACGGCTTGTACCAGGATCAATTCCTAGGTCCGTCAAGTAATTTTTGGTAAGTCTACCTAATTTACCCCATGTCTTCTCTAGAGAGCTTAGGTAGCAATGGCTCTAGCTCCCTTTCCAGCCTTCAGTGATTACAACAAGTGTGGGGGCTTGGAGAGGGGAGTTAGAGGCTGCCTATGTATTTTTTCTATCCTATTATAGACCTAAAAAATACACAAATATCAACAGCTGGAGGGGAGTGTATCAAAATTGGGCATAATGGTTAGTGAAAGCTTAGAGTCAGGGGAGGAAGAATTTGAGGCTAAAAAGCCACACAGACAGGTAGTGGGGAGACTTATTTATTTTATGAACTGTAAGAGACTTGATATTGCAGCAGCTATGGGAGTCCTAAGTAGAAGTCTTCAGAATCCTAAAAGAGCAGATTGGGAAGCAGCAAAGAGGGTTTTGAGATACTTGGCAGGTACTTCAAACCTGAAGGTTATACTCGGGAAGGAGAGGTAAAATTACAGATTTAGAGCGATGCCAGCTATGGAGACATGCCAAGCCGGTAATTAACAACCGGTTTCGTTTTGAAAATTGGGAATGGAACTTGCTGCTAGAGCAGCAAATTACAATAGGTCACGGCTCAGTCCACGATGGAGTCGGAATATATGGCAGCCAGTTCTGCCCTCAAGGAACTCCTATGGGTTAAAGCCACTTTGCAGGAACTTGGGTATATGCAAACTGGTCCTCAGGTTATTTGGTGTGACAACCAGGCAGCAATTGCCATTGCCTCTAACCGTGGTCATCATTTTAAAAGCAAACATATGGATTTCAGACTACACTTTGTGAGAGAAAATGTGCTTGCAAGAGTGATAAAAATGAGTAATTTACTGGATGAAAAGATGGTGGCTGATATGCTGACTAAAGCTCTTCCAGCTCCTAAGTTGAAGTATTACAAAGAGTCTATTAGGTTGAGTGAGTAAGTGAGTCTAAAGATTTAGGGGAGTGTTGAAATAAGAAATCTTATTACTCAGTAAACAAAGCTGTGAGGAGAGATCAAGTACTTAGAATATTTTTGGTCTAGGTAAGTTGTAATCGTTACCTCATTTAGTGTGACAGTAGTAGTAGTACCTTTGAGTGTATTGTACTTTTGCAGGGACACGCGTCAGAAAATGAACATCATACGGGTTTTACGGAAAGGCGCCGACACACTTTACCACGCGTCACAAATCGAACGATTACTGTTGAAGAATCTGACGGACGGAGACTCAACCGATTGTCCTCAAAGATGGTCGTACAACATTCAACGACGACCGTTGATGTGAATCGAGTGAACGGACGAGATTCACGTGGGACCACAAAATGACTCATCACTTTGTACGACCTCAGGTGACTTCGAGCACTTGATCAACAGTCGGCTGGACGCTAGCATCCACTGCTGACTAAGCACCTTGAACACTACTGTACGGGAATCTATTTGCATATCTGAAACACAGTAGTTTTTGCTTAGCGGATTAGAATGTAGTGTTCCACTAAGTATATTTTTGTCTAGTAGTCAAATAGGGTTTGGACGTACTCACAATACAAATAGCGTAATGATTCGGAACCTTGTCGTAGTGTAGTACAGTACTGTTGTTCCAGGTGTAGACATCAGATTAGTTAGTTTTCACTAGATACTCTCTGTGAGTATAAAGTTAGGACTTAGCCAAAATTGTATCTATCCTGTATTGAGATCTAACTCTCTAAGGGACAGTTTTTGGGAGACTTCCAAGTGTTACATCTTATGGTTTACTGGTTCAATTAGGCTACAATTTTGGGAATTGACAGACTCTATGTGATACTATATTAGTGTGGATCTTTGTGTTATTTGAACACCTCTAGTGATTTATGTGTTATATCAAAGTTGGCTTTTTGATAGGATTTCTGGTAGCTTTTGCTAAAGACTATGTCTACATCTACTACTACTCGTGATCATCCACCTGCAAATGTGGTTGAAGAACAACATCCATGTCTTCTGCTGCTGCCAGACTGAAAAGTATACGGATGAAGGGAAATCTGATGACCAGGGCAAAGGTTTCTTCGTAGTCGATTCCTTCTTTCTGTGTAAATCCTTTTGCCACTAATCGGGCTTTGTAACGCTCAATGGTGTTATCGAGGTTCAATTTTAATTTGAAAACTCACTTACAACCGATTCGTTTTCGGTTAGGTGGACAATCCACCAGCTCCCAAGTATCGGCTGCCATAATTGAGGCCATCTCCTCATTGATGGCTATCTTCCACCGGTTCCTTTCTTGACAATTGATCGCCCCTCCATAAGTCTGAGGTTCCTCTTGATGAGATAGTTTTGTTACCTTGTTATTAACCTGTTTTTCCTGCAATCTTTTGCTACTTCTCCTTTCCCCCTCAAAATCTGTGGCCGGAATAGATGGTTCTCGTGGGTTCTTTCAAACACTCTCGGCTTCTCCCCTGTCCATTGATTCCGAATAAATTTCCACCATGTCTTCCGCTTCGGGTAGAGTTGTCACTGGAGTTTCCGCAGCCGAGTCTTTTCGGTCTGATTTGTATCTGTAAGAATGTCATCTTCTCTAAAACTTGGATAGTTAGGAAGCTCAAAGTCATCGGAATTTTCTGACGCAAATCTGATTTTTATTGACTTTGTATACTTGAAGGGATCCACAAACTTTCCTTCATCCATAACTACTAGATGCTTTACTAAGATTATATCTTCTCTTTTTAGATCATTAACTGTGTATCCTTTAACATCCTCGTCATATCCAAATAAGTATCCCGGTTTTTCTTTAGGATCTAGCTTCCAATTAGACTGATCCGTATGTAGACTGAATACTTCCCTCCCGAAAACCTTTAAGTGAGATATGTCTGGTTTCCGGCCGGTTTATCTCTCATGAGGTGTTTGACCTTTTATAGCTGAAGTAAGAACTCTATTTTTGAGGTAATTAGCACATTTCATTGCTTCTGTCTATAACCTTTTTCCTATCTTCTTATTCGACAATATACTTCTAGCACTATCACTTAGTGTCTTATTTAATCTTTCAACTACCCCATTTTGTTTCGGGTTTTATGGAACTGTCTTTTGGTGTTGGACTCCATCTTCCCCTCAGAAAATCCTCAAACTGGTTAGAAGTATAATCTCCACCATTGTCACTCTTTTCTCTCTTGATTGAGGTTTCATGAATTTTTTCACTTCATGCTTTATATTGTTTAAAACATTCGTGAGCCTCTGACTTATTTTTCAAAAAATACACCCTGGAATACCGAGACCAATCATCGGTGACAGTCATCATAAATCTCTTCCCCCCGGGTGATGGCACTCTGGTCGATCCCCAAATATCTGTGGGTACTAAATCTAGAATCTTTTCTCCCTTATAGGTGGCAGTTTTTGGGAAGGGTAACCTGTGTGCTTTACCTTGAGCACATCCACTACAATCACTTAGATTCTCACTTTCACTGAACTTAATCCCTTCCACTACTCCCATCTTTTTCATCTCTCTTAACATATCTAGATTCACATGCCCAATGCTCTCATGCCACATCACTATATCATGAACACCAGCATAATAAAGTTTTTTTTTTCATTGCTTAAAATCAGCCTTAACATCCATTGGCTACCTTTTTAAGCAGTGAAATAGACTTCCTCCTCAAAACTAGCAGTAAAGACTCCTTTCCTAGTGCTAGTATCAAAACCCTTATCATCTAATACAGACGTAGAGATGAGGTTTTTTTTCAGCTCCGGAATAAACAATAAATGTCTTTCCTTCTACTAACACTTTCAGATCTACCAATTTTACAAGAGTAGCAGTGACTATCCTCCCATCCCCGTACACTATCTCTACGGTGGGAATCTTTCTTATCTTAGTGAATAGGTGTTTATCCTTACACATGTGCATGGAAGCACCTGAATCTACAATCCAACCTGCTTCACCTTTCAAACCACCGAAAGCACATTTCTGCTTTCGTGGAATTTTTACCTCGTTTGTCGCTTCGAACTCCTCATCCAATAAGAGCTCATCGTCCTCGTCTTCAGATTCCACCTCATGTACATGTGTCATAAGGGCCTTTTTCTTTCCTCTCGGGGTTCCACCGGTCTGCCCCTCTTTTAACCGAAGCTCGATTAGCTTAGTGCACTCCGCCATATAGTGCCCTGGTTTCTTACAGAAATGACATAAACCCTTGGGAGCCTTTGGTCCGAACTCGTCGGTCTGATTTTTCTGCTCCCCCCCTCTGTAGTTTTCGACCAGTATGCGGGAATCCTTGTTCCTCCAATCGATCCCAACTGCCAAGGCTTGCCCACTCTTTCCTCCCGTTCAGATCTCAATCGTATTCTCTCGAACGAGAATCATTCCTACCACTGAGTTCCATATTCACCTTGAGTCTGGCAAGTCTTGCACAAGGTTGACTATGTTGTGGAACTCATTGGGTAACTTCATTAGTAAATTGTTAACCTTTTCCTTTTCACTAAATTATTTTAAAGCATTCTCTAGCTCCATGAAAAGTGTAGCAAGCTCATTGCAAAAATCGAACATCTTCCCCCCTTTGTATACATACTCCTTAACTTTCTGATCAGCCAACTGTTGTTGCTGAATCGTACCACTTGGGTACATCTCTATGAGAGCTATCCAAAGATTAGATGCCTTTTCTACCTGCAAATGAGGACATGCAAGCCCTTGAGTAAGATGGCGGATAATGAAGTGCTTTGCCGCCAAATTGTTGAAGTCGCAGGTATCAGTATCATTCTCCTTGTTCCTCGGAATAGGGGACATGAATGCCGAACCAGTTGCTATTCATGTGGTCGTCTCTTTCTCCGTTCCTTTGTCCACCACCTCCCTTTCATTTGTCTTCTCTGTTAAAGATGGATCTGCTTTCTTTGTGAATCTGCTTCCTCCAAACCCTGGAGGGATTCCAAGACTTGATGGACGCCCCACTTGTCCACTCAATATTCCCCAAAACCTTTTCTCGCATAGAGCTCCTGTCATCATACTTTCCCTATATATGAATCCAGTTCCAATAAATATGGGTACTTTAGTGGGTGGGCCCCTAACTTGCGACTCTGAGACCTCCATACGTCCTTAGAATGGACAGCTTGCAAGAAGCCTCTAGGATATCCTTGACCCCTTTGTGTTTCAGCAAGAATAACTACCACCATGGCTGACAAAAACTCTGACCACCTCGACCCCTGTGAAGGCAAGGCTCCCCTGAGTCGATAGAAAAAAAAATCTCTGAATTTGCTCCCCTGAGCAGTCAGTTATGGAGAGTCAAAGTTGACCTTTTTATACAGAAGCTCTCTGGGAGAGAGGGTCCTATCTAACAAAATTTTCGAAGTCCTATCTCTCTCTAAAACTCTATCTACTGATGTACGACACCAATCATATTGCACTTACGTACACAAAAGTACAGCTGCCGGTGTACTTTATTTACGGATATTGTACGACATGGCCTAAATGTCCACACGTGTAATATCTGGATTCGCTTCCCTAATCTCCGGAGATGCCGCGATCCAATGTCATTCTGCCACGTGTCATCCGATGTGGCGATGACCAAAAACCGCCGAAATCCTCTTCTACGATTTCGGCAATCATTCTGGCCGTCCGATTAAATGCATTTTCTTTTTGTGCAAATAATACTTGTAATTCAATACAGTGTTTCTCCATACTACCTCCTACATACTTGTGTTCAACTATTTTGGTAACACTACTAAGCCAATAATATAAAGATGTCTTTGCATACATACATTCTAAGCTCTTCCATAATTCAGCTGCCCTTTTGAAACTTTGGTATGACATAACCAAATCCTTAGTCAAGGAGTTCTTGATAACCCATAGACGCTCATGATTTTTCCTTTTCCATCCGTTTGATGTTTCGGCCAAGGTACCGTCCAACACATCCATTAGCTCCATCATCTCGAAGTAGCTCTCGAGCGCACACTTCCTGTAGTGATATTTTGATCCATCAAATATAGGTAGCCATGGGTGTGGGCCCATAACCTGTTGTCCATAGCCTATTTCAGCCATGGATTACTCACGGAAACACCCACAAACTACCTCAAAAACAGCTGTGTTTCAGACAACACAGATTACTCCACAATAATCAAAATAACCTCAAACTGCGCCAATGTGCATTATACTATATACACTGTAAACTCCGAAAGTTACAGCCAAATCCACCAAGGCATCTAGAAGATATAAGCTCCAGAGTTTCCCAAAATTAGCTGACAGCTTCACAAACTAACCACTTAGACTGTTCACAGAATCTTACACAGATACCGGAACACAATGAAACTTTACACACATATAGATTCTATATCATATAATAACTCCACAAAGTTTCACATGAAAGAACCAAACAGAGTGATCACACCAACAGGTCAAAGATGCAAAAAACAGTCTGCCATTACTTTGATTAACTTGACTGCGATTCATAAAATAATCTAAGTCCTTCAAGTTATAGTCAGACTACTGAATGTACGGAGGCATACCAGCCGTACTGTATCTACTCTAATAAACCAATTAGTCAAAAGGACAAACCTCTGTTTTACACAATATTTACACCGCACTCTTCGTATGTTAGAAAACAAGCTACCGCTAAGCAACTACTAAGCTACCACTACCGTACAATCATCATTACTCGAAATCTATCCTAGTCATATCATCTGCAGCTGCGCTAGCTGCGCTGGCTGCGCTTTTCCGTACGGATCATACAAATAGCCGCAACTGCGTTGAGTTAACTGCGTCGCAGCTCCGCCGTACCGGCGGCGCCTATTTCAACATTCCGTTTATTTTACATCAGATCGCTTCGCGATCCGCCGTCCATTTGTCACAGCTTGTTCACACCACTCAACGAGTCTTTTACGTCACTTTAATTATATCAATCCGTTCGCTCCCCCAATCCGTGAATCTATTCAAACCTCCATATTAAATCTAATTAGCAGTTACGCCCGAACTGTCTCGTACGCACGAAACTGACTTTTCAAAACAACAAGAGAGAGTAGTGGAGCCATGGCTCCCTCAGCTCCATAGGCAGGACTAAAGAGTGACATAAGTCATTCTAAACAAAAGGTTGAGTCCGGCAGGACTCGAACCTCTGACCGGCAGAGCGAGGCGTAGCCGTCAGCTTTAACCGGTCTGTCGTAGGAGTTCGTTAAATTACATAGGGTGTGATAATTACTTAAACTGTGTTACGATCTTTAATGATATTTTATGGAATTACGAATGAGGAGACATAGAACTAGTTAATATATAGTGCGAACATGTTCTCACACGAAACAAATGAATCGGACATTTGTTTCGACGGCTAACATTAAATGTCTGTTTTTGATCGAAAGGCACAAATCGCCGCCGAGATCCTGGAATGGTCACTCAGCGGTTTTTCGAAACGTGGGTGCAACTCTACGACCTCCAAAGGTCCTCAGAGTAGGCAGCTCAAACGGAGCCACTAGGATAACCGTGACCCTCTTGTGTTTTAGTAAGAATAACTACCACCTTAGCAACAAAAAACACTCATCAACTTCACCCGTGTGAAGGTAAGACTTCACCGAGTTGATAGCAAAAAGAATCTCCAAATTTGCTCCCTTGAGCAGTATGTTATAGAAGGTCAAAGTTGACCTTTTGTATAGAAGCTCTTTGGGAGAGAGGGTCATATCTACCAAATTTTCTTAAGTCGTATCTCTCTTTAAAACTCTATCTACTGAAGTACGACACCAATCATAATACTGTGTCGTACAGAAAGGTACAGGTGCCGCTGTACTTTTTGTACGGCCATTGTACGACATGGCCAACAAGTCGACACAGGTCATATTTGGATTCGTTGCTATAATCCTCGGAGATGCCGTAATCCAATGTGATTGTGCCGCCTGTCAATCAATCTGGCATTGACCGCAAACCGCTGAAAATCCTATTCCGCGATCTCGGTATTCTTCGCGGTCCTCCAATCAAAACTGGTTTTCAATCATAGCCATTATAAATATTTGCGCGATATTTGTTTTCGTGTTGAAACAAAATGCGCGGTATCCGTTTCGAAATGATCCGTATCCTGTACAATACAAACTTTATCTATGTCCTAAAATACCGTTAAATGATATAGTCTATGTGTAAACATTTATAAAGCTATCAAACCATATATCATGTAACCTTGGTCTTAGACTAATTGGATAAAGCTACCGGCTACCGGCGACTTTGTCGGACGGCAGGTACTGCAATTCTGTGTCCTCCATTGCACTACAGAATTTAGGAAGCCTCTAGATAGTTTTAAACTAACCCACTTCAAGCCACAACCACTCCTGCCCAACAATAGAAACAGACATTCCGAGTGCACCTTTGTGCAGGGTGAACTCTCTTGAGTCCGTAGCAAAAAAAATCTCTGAAAACGACCAACCAGCCGATAAGTCATGAGCCGGCAAAAATGCCAATTTTATACAAAGCTCTCAAAGAGAGAGGTGGCTACCTACCAAATTTTCCTAAGTCCTAAACCCCCCTTACAACCTTTATCTACTGAAGTACGAACCAATCACACGAGTGTAAAGTACTGAAAGGTTCTACGGCCGACGTCATTTCTGTACGGCCCGTGTACAAGAAGGCCACTGAATGGACGCGTGTCATCCTTCTTCTCGTCCGTATGTTCTCCGGAATTCTTGGGACCAAACGTTATCCCTCCACGTGGCGCCACATTATGCCACATTCCTAAACGCCAAATTGACCATTCCGCGATCTCGGTAGTGATATATGCTGTCGGATTAAATCGGACATAAAATGTCGACCGTCGACAAAAATGTCCGATTCATTTGTTTAGTGTGAAATGACGCCCGCACTAAAAATTAAACTAGTTCTATGTTCCTTTGTTCACATTTTAGTGAATCGGTTTCAAGTTAATGTATATGTTTAAATATGAATCAAACCCCATGTACTTTAACGCACTTGTACAACAGACTAGTTAGAGCTAACGGCTGCGCTGTACTCTACCGGTCGGAGGTTCGAGTCCTGACAGACTCAACCTTTTGTTGAGAGTGACATAAGTCATTCTTTAGTCCTCCCTGTTGAACTAAGGCAGCCATGGCTCAACCACCCTCTTTATGAAACTCTGAGACCTCCATAAGTCCTCAGAGTGGACAGCTTCCAAGAAGCCTCGAGGATAACCCTGACCCCTTTGTGTTTCAGCAAAAAAAACTGCCACCCTGGCAGACAAAAACTCTGATCAACTTCACCCCTGTGAAGACAAGACTCTCCTGAGTCGATAGCAAAAAGAATCTCTGAATTTGCTCCCTTGAGTAGCAAGTTATGGAGGGTCAAAGTTGACCTTTTGTACAGAAGCTCTCTGGGAGAGAGGGTCCTATCTTCTTATTTTTCTAAGTCCTATCTCTCTCACAGACTGTATCTATCTATGTACGAAGCCAATCAAATTTCAGTTCCGACACCAAAGTACAGCTGCCGGTGTACTTTCTGTAAGGACACTGTACGACATGGCCTAAATGTCGACACATGGTATGTCGAGATTCGCTCCCTTAATCCTAGGAGATGCCGCGATCCAATGGCATTACGCAACGTGTCATCCGATGTTGCGATGACCAGAAACCGCCAAAATCCTCTTCCGCGATCTCGTTGTTAATTACGGCTGTCCGATTAAATTAACATTTAATTGTAGCCGTAATAAATACATGCGCGGTATTTGTTTCATTAAAGAAATAAATGCGCGGTATTGGTTTTTTATTCGTACCGTAATCCGTACTTTTACATTACTGAATCTATGTATCCCGTAAACAGTTACAGTTAAATGAATTATCCTACCTGATAATATTTAATTAAATATCAAACCATATAGTATGTAACACTAGTTAAAGACTTAACGGCTAAGGCTACCGGCTACCGGCTGTCTGCTGTCCGGTAAGTACCAGGATCAAATCTTGTGGCCGGCACATACCTTTTAGTAAATAAACCCCTAACTAATATATATTTCTCATAAACCTCTGGATAGCCTAGGTAGCCATGGCTCTAGCTCCCTCTCCAATTCTCAGTGACTGCGACAAGTTTGAGAGTTGGAGAGAGAAGTTAGAGGTAGCTGCCTCGGCTTCTTTCTATATTTCTATTTAGACCTAGAAAATAATTAAAATGGACCATTAATTTCTACACTCCCCTTATTTTCTATTCAATCTTTAATTTGAGACCACACTTCTCCCTGCAGAAAATTAGCTTAGGGGAAGGCACAGGTTTGGTCATCATATCTGCTACCATCTCACTATGTGGTCGGTATTCTAAACTGATTATTTTGTTTTCTACTTTCTCTCTAACAACGCTGAGTATGATGTCCATGTCTTTGGCTTTCAAATGATGTTTAGGATTTGCAGAAATAGCGATTGCAGCCTGATTATCACAAAACATTTTCTGCACACTACTCTTAAGGTGACCAAGCTCACCAAGCAAAGACTTGACCCACATCAATTCTTTTACAACAGAGCAAGAGGCCATATACTCAGCCTCCATGGTGGACTGAGCAATAACATTTTGCTGTTTGCTACTCCAACAGCAAGCCCCATCACCCACATATAATACATATCCAGAAGTGCATCTCCTCATTGGAGCATCACCATAATTGGCATCACTCCAAGTAGTGATGTCAGTATTCTCCCCAACCAAATGCAACCATAGATCCCTAGTTCCTATCAAATATCTAAGGACTCTCTTAGCTGCCTCCCAATCCCTCTTAGTGGGAGCATTTAGACTTCTACTCAGCACTCCTACTGCAGTAGCTAAATATGGTTGGGTATAATTCATAAAATAGATTAGACTTCCCACTACTTGCCTGTAAGGAATAGTCTGCATGAACTTCTTTTCTTTAGGAGATAATTCCTCGTCTAAGACTATGACTCCTTCTTCCTCACCCCCCTCACTTCCCTTCTTCAACTCCATTAGAGTTGTACAACTATTAGCTTTATCCATTTGAAATTTTTCAAGCATGTTCCCTATTGCTTCTTTTTGAGTCAATCTTATCATTTTTCTTTTTCAGTCTCTCTCTACTTGAATTCCCAAAATATATTTTGCTTCCCCCATATCCTTTATTTCAAATCTTCCCTTAAGATCGGTTTTCAGTTTATTAATTTTTTCCATTGATTTACTTAAAATAAGCAAATCATCAACATAAATTGCAATAAATATAAAACCTTCCTCATCTTCGAAAACATAGATTGAGTGATCTGAGCTGATCCGGATATATCCCTGACCGGTAAGAAACTCATCAAGCTTCTTATTCCAGTGTCGAGGCGCCTGTTTCAAACCATAAAGAGATTTAATCAGCCGGCATACCTTACTCTCCTCTCGTTCCTCCACAAACCATTCGGGTTGTCGCATGAAGATCTCCTCTTCCAATTCTCCATGCAATAAGGCTGTCTTGATGTCCATCTGGTGCACTTCTATGTCTTCCGCTGCTGCGAGGCTGAGAAGTATGCGGACTGAGGGAAATCTGACCACTAGGGCAAAGGTTTCCTTGTAGTCAATTCCCAATTTTTGTGAAAATCCCTTTGCCAATAATCGGGCCTTGTAGCGCTCAATTGTGTTATCTGGGTTCAGTTTTAATTTGAAAACCCACTTACAAACGATTGGTTTTCGGTTAGGTGGACAATCCACCAGCTCCCAAGTATCGGCTGCCATAATTGAGGCCATCTCCTCATTGATGGCTGTCCTCCACCGATTTCTTTCTGGACAAGTCATCGCCTCTCTATAAGTTTGAGGTTCATCTTGATGAGATAGTTTAGTTTCCTTATTATTAACCTCTTTTTCTTGTAGCCTTTTGCTACTTCTCCTTCCCCCCTCAAAATATGAGGCCGGAATAGATGGTTGTCGTGGATTCTTTCAAACAAACTCGGCTTCTCCCCTATCCCTTGATTCCGAATCAATTTCCACCACGTCTTTCGCTTCGGGTAGAGTTGTCACAGGAGTTTCCACAGCCGAGTCCTTTTCGGTCTGATTTATATCTGCAAGAATGTCATCTTCTCTAAAACCTGGATAGTTAGGAAACTCAAAGTCATCGGAATTTTCTGACTCAAATCTGATTTTTACTGACTTTGTATGTTTGAAGGGATCAACAGACTTTCCTTCATCCATAACTACTAGATGCTTTACTAAGATTATATCTTCCATTTTTAGAACATAAACTATATATCCTTTAACATCCTCATCATATCCTAATAAGTATCCCGGTTTTCCTCTAGGATCTAGCTTCTAATTAGACCGATCTGTATCTAGACTGAATACTTGACTGCCGAAAACCTTTAAGTGAGATAAGTGTGGTTTACGGCCTGTCCATCTCTCATAAGGTGTTTGATCTTTTATAGCTTAAGTAATAACTCTATTTTTGAGGTAATTAGCACAATTCATTGCTTTTGCCCAAAACCTTTTTCCTATCTTCTTATCTGACAACATACTTCTAGCACTGTCACTTAGTGTTCTATTTAACCTTTCAACCACCCCATTCTATTCCGGGTTTTTTTGGAACTGTCTTTTGGTGTTGGACCCCATCTTCCCTCAGAAAATCCTCAAACTGGTTAGAAGTATACCCCCCACCATTGTCACTCGTTATTCTCTTGATTGGAGTTTCATGGAGTTTTTCACTCCATGCTTTATATTGTCTAAAACAATCATGTGCTTCGGACTTGTTTTTCAAAAAATACACTCAGGAATACCGAGACCAATCATCAGTGATAGTCATCAGAAATCTCTTCCCCCCCAATGAGGGCACTTAAGCCGGTTCCCAAATATCTGTGTGTACTAGATCTAGAATTTTTTCTCCCTTATACATGGTTGTTTTAGGAAAGGGTAATCTGTGTGTTTTACCTTGAGCACATCCACTACAATCACTTATATTATCACTCTCACTGAACTTAATCCCTTCCACCACTCCCATCTTTTTCATCTCTGTTAACTTGTCTAGATTCACATGCCCAAGCCTCTTATGCCACATCATAATATCATGAACACCAGCATAATAAAGTTTCTTCTTTTCATTACTTAAAACCAGCCTAAACATCCCATGGCTACCTTTCTCAGCAATGACATAGACATCCTCCTCAAAACTAGCAGTAAAGACTCCTTCCCTAGTGCTAGTAAAAAAACCCTTATCATCTAATACGGATGTAGAGATGAGGTTTTTGTTCAGCTCTGGAATAAACAATACATCGGAAAATGTTACTATGGATGTCTTTCCTTCTACTAACACTTTCAAATCTACCGATCCTACAAGAGTAGTGGTGACTATCCTCCCATCCCCGTACTCTATCTCTACGGTGGGAATATTTCTTATCTTTGTGAACAGGTGCCTATCCTTACACATGTGCATGGAGGCACCTGAATCTACAATCCAACTTGCTTCACCTTTCAATCCACCGTAAGCACATTTATGCCCTCGTGGTATTTCGACCTCGTTTTTCGCCTCCAACTCCTCATCCAAAAAGAGCTCATCGTCCTCGTCCTCAGATTCCGCCTCATGTACTTCTGTCACAAGGGCCTTTTTCTTTCCTCACGGGGTACCACCGGTCTGCCCCTCTTTTAACCGAAGCTCGATTAGCTTAGTGCAGTCTGCCATAGAGTGCCTAGGTTTCTTACATAAATGACATAAACCTTTGGGAGCCCTTGGTCCGAACTCGTCGGTCTGATTTTTCAGCTCCCTCCCTCCATAGTTTCCGACCGGTTTCCGTGAATCCTTGTTCCTCCAATCGGTCGCAGTTGCCAAGGCTTTGCCACTCTTTCCTCCCCTTCAGATCTTAATCGTATTCTCCCGAACGAGAATCATCCTTACCACTGAGTTCCTTGCAAGTCCTACACACGGTTGACTAGGTTCTCGAACTCATCAGGTAACTTCATCAATAAACAGTTAGCTTTTTCTTTTTCACTTAAATCTTTTCTCGCACTCTCTAACTCCATGAAGAGTGTAGTAAGCTCATTGCAAAAATCCAACATCTTCCCCCCTTTGTATACATACTCCTTAACTTTATGATCAGCCAACTGTTGTAGTTGAATCGTACCACTTCGGTACATCTCTATGAGAGCCATCCAAAGATCGGATGCCCTTTCTACCTGCAAATGAGGACATGGAAGTCCTTGAGTGAGATGGCGTAGGATGAAGTGCTTTGCTGCCATATTGTTGAAGTCCCAGGTTTCAGTATCATTCTCCTCGTTCCTCGGAATAGATGACATGAATGCAGAACCAGTTGTTATTGGTGTGGTCGCCTCCTTCTCCTTTCCTTTGTCCACCACCTCTCCTTCTTTTGTTTCCTCCGTTGAAGGTGGATCCTCTTTCCTGGTGAATTTGCTTCCTCCAAACCCTAGAGGAATTCCAAGACTCGATGGACGCCCCTACCGTCCACTCACTATCCCCCAAAACCTTTTTTGGCATAGAGCTCCTATCATCATACTTTCCCAGTATATGAAGCCAGTTCCATTAAATATTGGTACCCTAGAGGGTGGGCCCATAACCTGAAACTCTGAGACCTCCATAAGTCCTCAGAGTGGACAGCTTCCAAGAAGCCTCTAGGATAACCGTGACCCTTTGTGTTGCAGCAAAAATAACTGCCACCCTGGCAGGCAATAACTCTCACCAACTTCACCACTATGAAGGCAAGACTCCCCTGAGTGAATAGCAAAAAGAATCTTTGAATTTTCTCCCCTGAACAGTAAGTTATGGAGGGTCAAAGTTGACCTTTTGTACAAAAGCTCTTTGGTAGAGAGGGTCCTATCTCCTAATTTTTCTAAGTCCTATCTCTCTCACAGACTTTACCTACTGATGTATGGAGCCAATTAGAATATAGTTCCGTACACAAAAGTATAGTTGCCGGTGTACTTTCTGTACAAACAATGTACGACATGGCCTAAATGTCGACACGTGGTATGTTCGGATTCGCTCCTTTAATCCTCAGAGATGCCGCGATCCAATGTCATTCCGCCACGTGTCATCCGATGTGGCGATGACCACAAACCGTCGGAATCCTCTTCCGTGATCTCAGCGTTAATTCCGACCGTCCGATTTAATTCACATTTAATTGTAGCCGTAATAAATACATGCGCGTTATTCGTTTCATTAGAGAAATAAATGAGCGGTATTCGTTTCTTATCTGTACCATAATCCGTACTTTTACATTACCGGATCTATGTATCCCGTAAATAGTTATAGTTAAATGAATTATTCTATTTGGTAATGTTTAATTAATTATCAAACCATGTAGTACGTAACACATTTAGAGAAGCTTGGAAGGGTAGACTTGGTGATCGCTAGATGGCGTTGCCAGAGGTATTCGTTAGCGGGACAGGGCAAGGGACACCAAGATGCCCGTAGCAGAACAATTTTTCAAATGACTCAACTGATAATAAGGTTACATGAACGCGAAGACACACCAGTGGGGTACGTTTGGTAAAACCTTCACCCCATAGATGATAAAAGGAAACAGGTAGTCAACAATTACAACCAAGTGACCAAGGTTTTGGGGACTCCCATAGTTTTTGATGCAGCTCAGGTCGGATCAAGAGCCCACCGAGTTTGGGCTTATTGGACCAGCTTGGCTCCACTTCCCGTCCTCCAACAACTGTTGGAAACAAAGGTTCCGGATTCCCAATATCACAGTTCAACAAAATCTCGGACCAGGGTGAATGGCCACCCCTGTGACCACAACCGACCAAACACCCTTTTTCGGTTACAATAAACCCGAGAATCCACGAAGGGCCCTACCGACCCTTGTATCTTTCCCTAACAGCCATGCTTACCAAAAAAGCGCACCAGGAATGATTTTTGATAGTACGACCGCTACTTGGACGGCACCAAGTATTAAGGAACGGGAACAAGCAATGGGATTTTGACCGGCAACCACAGCAGCACTAGGGGTCTCGGCCTCAAAAATGTGCAGTTTAATCGGGCAAAGTATGGATTTGAATGCAATTTCATGGGTGCTGCAACATTCTTTGTTATTCTCCAGCCTCATGTCTTTAAAGTCACGGGAAACATACCTTCAAGCTCCACTGTTGTTAGTCGTGCAAGCAACTCTACAGCTTGAGGTGGGGAGAGAGACAAGAAGAATAAAATTCAGCAAATCACATTCAGAGAAAACACTGAACCCAGGAGTTTCCTCGGTGGGGGGGAGCGGAGGCACAGAACAGGGCAGCGTAGGGGAAGTTGTCAGCAGTAGCGTTTTAGCAGCTGGGCAAGGGGCAGACCCACAGGTAGAACAGGAATTCGACTTTCCACCTTTGGGGTTGGCCACCGGAAGTTTGGAGGTAGTAGAACCTAGTAAGAAGGACTGGGGGAACAGCTAGAACCACAACAAAAGGCCAAGTTCTCAAAGCTATTAGAGGAGAACGGGCAGGTGTTCTCCTGGTCTGACACAGATGTAGGGATCTATAAGGGGACCCCTTTTCTCATTGACCTTACCGATGAGACGGTGACTGTTTGGCAGAAAAAGTACCCTCTCACCTTCAAGGAGAAGGAGTTCATCACGGCCAAGGTGCAGACTTTGGTGGACGCGGCACTGGTGCAGGAAAGTACAGGGCTATATGGGTTTGCCTCTCCAACAATGCTTCCGCCCAAGAAAGACCCGTCCGGGGAAACGATAGATTTTAGGATTTGTGGGGACTATCGGATGCTTAACACGGCTACCATCTCTGACCGTTATCCCATGCCCACCCTGGAAGAGATCTTCAACTCTGTCGCTGGGGCCAACATTTACTCTACTTTGATATGAAGAATGGGTTCCACCAGATTGCTATGGAGCCTAGGCACCGAGAGAGGACTGCTTTTTGGGCCGGGTCCAGGTTGTATGAATGGATGTACATGCCATTTGGCCTCAAAAATACACCCGCCAAATTCCAACGAGCCATGGACGAGGCTCTCCGGGGAATCGATTGGGCACGGTGTTACATCGACGATGTGATAATTTTCTCCAAGACATTCGAGGAACACTTGGAGCATATACATATAGTTCCACGGGCTCTCGAAGCAGCGGGCTTGAAGTGTCACCCGGGGAAGGGCATTTTTGGAGTGCAGAAAATCATTTATCTGGGTCATGAGGTGACTCTTGGGATAGTTGGTCTCCACATGGTTAAGGTTGCAGCCCTTGACGCCCTTCCACCCCCGCAGGAAATTTCTGCTCTTCGCACTTTCCTAAGACTAGCCAACTATTACCGGAGGTTCATTCCCGAATTCAAAAGCCACGCCCAGCCATTGAATCAATTATTGCGAAAGGACCAGGAGTGGTAGTGGGCGGAAGAACAACAGACTGCTTTTCAATTCGTGAAGGATTCCCTCAAGCAACATCCTTGCTTCGGATGCCCAATCACCAACGGCCTTTCCTCCTTTATAGTGATTGGAGCAGGTTCGGATTGGGAGCAGTGTTGGCTCAATTGGACGATGCAGGGGCTGAGTACGTGGTGGCCTACGCAAGCCGGAGTAATAACAGAGCCGAGGGGGATTACAGCATTAACCATGGGAAATTAGTGGCTGCGGTGTGGGCCATCCAGCATTTTAGGCCTTACCTCTATGGAGTAAACTTCACCCTTATTACGGATCATCAGCCATTCAAATGGATAATGGAGAACAGTAAGTTGACCGGCAAGCTGGCCAGATTGTTTCTCATCTTACAGGAATATGACTTCAGCATTATCCACCGAGCCGAAGAGATCCATGGAAATGCGGACGGACTCAGCTGGAATCCAGACCCTTCCACCAAAGACTCTACAGCTCAGCCTGAGACTTATCTGGGCTTCATCTGCCTTTATTTGGCTGCCTCGAGCTGAAGGGGAACTGTCAACCTTTGCTGCAGACGTGGAGGGGTAGGCTCCCATTAGAGCCGGCCGCAAGGATATTTGGAATTCCCTTAGGTCTATCCAAAAAGGATCCCCTCTTCCCCACCTGGCCGGAATTCATTTGTCCCGGGTTCATACCCGGATGGCGGCGTATGAATGGGACCGAGGCATTCTTCTCAGAAAATGGGCCGATGGTACAAGGAAAGTGGTTCCTCCTCCGGCAGATCGGGAAACCCTCATTGTTCGTCTTCACCAGCAATGCGAGCACTTCGGACAGAAACGGACCACCTCACTGGTCACAAGGTTGTATTGGTGGCATGGGTTGCGGGCCCAGGTCAATCATGTGGTGCAGACGTGTCTTTCCTAAGACCAGATGAAAGTTGCTTTTGACAAAAAGGGGGGAACGGAACTTCACTCCCTCTTTATCCGGGGATGTTTTACAAATGGTCATTGGATCTACTGGGACCACTACCCACCAGCCGGAGGGGAAACCGTTTTGTACTGGTAATGATTGAACACTTCTCCAAATGGATCGAACTGGTGGTTCTCCCCGGAAAGGTATCTAAAGCAATCGCGGAAGCATTCTTGCAGAGGGTGCTGTCCCAATTTTGAGCCCCGTCCAAAGTTCTGACTGATCAGGGATCTGAGTTTGCAAGAGAATTTTCTAACCTTTTGGAGAAGTGCTTCATAGACCACCGGTTGACGAGCCGAGACCACCCACAGGCCGACGGTTTGGCCAAAAGGTGCGTCCAGACAGTGAAGAGGTCAATACAAAAATATGCAGTAGAAGAGGATTTAGGGGAATGGGACAGGCGGGTGCCTTCGATTGCTATGGGATATGGATTCACTATGCAAGCCTCCCTCCATTCCTATAGCCCTTACTTCATCCTCTTTGGCCGACATCCCATCTTTCCCGGAGCTGCATCGGCTCAGGTGGTTGTAGTTCCAGAGATGGACAACCGGGGAACTATGGAGAAACTGATTACGGACAGGGCCAAAGTATTCCACTGGGAAATGCCTCTGGCTATAGGCAATTTACAGGCTGCTCAGCACAAGGATCAGCTTTGGTATTCCCAACGCGAAGTGGCAATTTTGTCCCTCGGCAACGACGATTTATGCCCGGGGATTTCGTGTATCGCATGCAACAGAAGAATGACACTTTGGACATTTCGGCTGG
>JBBHKE010003248.1:232314-298283 GCA_037447655.1 Zygnema cylindricum
GTGAGGTTAACAGCTCTAGACGAACAGGACAACCAGCCTTTCTTAAGGCTTGTCGCTGTATTATAAAGCACCGATACCGACCCCACAGTTAGCATCTGTCGAAGCAGAATACTGTCTCCGAGCTCTACGCCAACTTGTCGCAGTCGCCCCAAATTAAAAAGTTTGTAGCGTTAAGGCACTTAAGTAACTAACGTCAAAACAAGGTAAGCCATATTTCCTCAGGGGTACGCAGGTTTTCTCACCACGTTCCTCAAGCCAACCGGTGGTAGGCCCACCGGCGGAAACGCCGGATAGCCGCCGCAGTATTCCCTCTTACCGCCACTTTCACTATGGACATGAAACTGCTGGCCCAAGGAAGAGCCTATGTTAACCTTCTGCAGGGAGGATAGGCCGCAAAGGCGGCCACCCGGATGGTGGCCAACCGAACTCCTTGCACCACTCTTTTGGACGCATGGGGACTCCTTTATACCGAATGGAACAAAACTGCAATCAATGAATTCACGGAATTGCGATGTTTGAAAAATTAAACCCCGCTGACGCTGTTCAACCGCATCTCGAGCCTCTGTCATAAGACGAAGCTGTCTACGATTGACACCCCAGCCATAGCCACGAAATATTATGTCGCTGTTCGGAATTCTTTCCGACCAACAGGACAAGCAGATCTCGACAATTGGAGTGCCATTCAGGCAATCCACGACTCGGAAACAGCAGGAGCGCAGGCACGGAGGAGGGGGAAGGGACCGCACGCCGGTCACAAAAGAAAATTATAAACCTACTCTTCGCTCCAAAACCACTAAAATGTCTCAATCTTAGTTAAGAAAAATCAGACTTCATAAATTTGATGATGCTTAGATCTCTAATGAGTTAAGAGAGAGGTACACCATTGAGGGGTCAAAATGTGAGGCTTGTGGGTTCATAGGCCATAAGAAAGGGCAATGCTTCCAAAAGAATAGGGTCCCCAAAAAAATGATGCAATATGCTTTGTTCACAAGCAAGGGGGAAACAACCGTTAATCCTTTGCCATTACAACTTTTGTATCCCTGTGGACTTCGATCTCCATATGAACCGGGACCAAGTAACATAAAGCCGGAACACATCATTCAGTAGCAAAGCACTCAACTGGTCGCCATGGCAGCAAAATTGGCCGCTCTCCGCTTAGGATCAAAAGCCCGCACATCTCCAACTCTAACGCACGCTCAAAAATTGCATAAACATAAACAAGAACTGCTACGAAAGCTAGCGGAGCTGGAACAGCACACCACGGTGGGTGGAGATGATAATGACCTCATGGGTTGGGATATGGAGCCTCCAAAGGCTCATCGTGCTCGAACATTTCTGTCCGGAGCTTGGAACGTAAGAGTCGAGGACAACCGCAGGCAACTCCCCTCTATCGCGTCTTCACAGAGAAAAGACAAACAGCCGATGGAACCAAAGGACCACAGTCGCAAGGCCACCGGTCCTTCATCCTTCACACCACGAGCTGTCTTGTTGAATAGTGACGTTGGGCTGGGTTGAAAACGGACCCATCCGCCTCCTCCGGCTCCAAATAAACTTCCTCCTTGATTCGAGGGTTACAAGAAAACACAACCGGAAAAGGATGCTTCAACCACCGAAACAGACAAAGAATAGTTCGACCGATACTTGGTTGAAAGACCAACAGTAGATCCACCAATAACACCTCCAATAGGGAACTCTAACGCAGAAGATGAAGAAGCAAAGGGGGGAGGGGGGACAGGAGAAATCGGAAGACGAGGACTCACCCATTTCATCACCTAAAGCTCACCTTCCTTCTTCCAAACCGGCACTTGTGTTAGTACGACACCTGATGCCCTACGCCTTGACCCACGTTAAAACCCTAGCTTCCTCCCACAATTTTCCCAAAAAAATCTTCATTCAGACACTAGGGGAAGAGATTCACACCAGGAGGGAAAGGGTCACGTTGGTAGAACCACCCAAGACAGTCTTTATGTCGGCAGAACCGAAAACTTCTATGGCAGATAGAGATTATAAGGCCCTGTCAGTGGCTCTTATTCTTAATACGACAAGAAATTTTAAACTTAATGGATACGGCGTGTATCAAGATGCAGTGGTGGATACGGGAGCCCTCCCTAATCTCATAACCACCTCAGAATTACAAAAAATGCCCAAATAAAAACGACCAAAAATCAGTCCCAGTAAAATATACCTAAGTACGGTCAGCAGTGGGAGCCAACCAATATATAGCATCATTAAAGCAATGGAAATCAAATTGGCGGATGACGCAAGCCAACATGTACAAATTCAGCTCCCCTTTCTCGTGGTGGAAGTTAAACAATTTGAAATTCAGTTGGGTATGGCTACATGGAAAAGGTTGAACATGGAGTTGAGCATGTGGAAGTACTTTCCCAGTATATGAAGCCAGTTCCATTAAATATTGGTACCCTAGAGGGTGGGCCCATAACCTGAAACTCTGAGACCTCCATAAGTCCTCAGAGTGGACAGCTTCCAAGAAGCCTCTAGGATAACCGTGACCCTTTGTGTTGCAGCAAAAATAACTGCCACCCTGGCAGGCAATAACTCTCACCAACTTCACCACTATGAAGGCAAGACTCCCCTGAGTGAATAGCAAAAAGAATCTTTGAATTTTCTCCCCTGAACAGTAAGTTATGGAGGGTCAAAGTTGACCTTTTGTACAAAAGCTCTTTGGTAGAGAGGGTCCTATCTCCTAATTTTTCTAAGTCCTATCTCTCTCACAGACTTTACCTACTGATGTATGGAGCCAATTAGAATATAGTTCCGTACACAAAAGTATAGTTGCCGGTGTACTTTCTGTACAAACAATGTACGACATGGCCTAAATGTCGACACGTGGTATGTTCGGATTCGCTCCTTTAATCCTCAGAGATGCCGCGATCCAATGTCATTCCGCCACGTGTCATCCGATGTGGCGATGACCACAAACCGTCGGAATCCTCTTCCGTGATCTCAGCGTTAATTCCGACCGTCCGATTTAATTCACATTTAATTGTAGCCGTAATAAATACATGCGCGTTATTCGTTTCATTAGAGAAATAAATGAGCGGTATTCGTTTCTTATCTGTACCATAATCCGTACTTTTACATTACCGGATCTATGTATCCCGTAAATAGTTATAGTTAAATGAATTATTCTATTTGGTAATGTTTAATTAATTATCAAACCATGTAGTACGTAACACTAGTTCTAGACTTAACGGCTAAGGCTACCGTCTACCGGCTGTCTGTCGGCCGGTAGGTAGCAGGATCAAATCCTGTGACCGGCATATACCATTTAGTAAATAAACTCCAAACTAATATATATTTCCCGTAAACCTCTAGATAGCCTAAGTAGCCATGGCTCTAGCTCCCTCTCCAATTTCTCAATGACTGCGACAAGTTGGATAGTTGGAGAGAGAAGTTAGAGGTAGACTACCTCGGCTTCTTTCTATATTTCTATTTAGACCTAGAAAATACTTAAAATGGACCATTAATTTCTACATCCTCCAACAACTATTGAAAACACATGTTCCAGATCCCAACATTATAGTTCAACAGATCCTCGGACCAAGGCGAATGGCCACTCCTGTGACCCTGCCGAGTGAACCCTCTTTTTCGGTTGCAATAAACCCGGGAATCCACGAAGGGCCCTACCGACCCTGGTATCCTTCCCTAACAGCCATGCTTACTAGAAAGGCTCACCAGGAATGATCTTTGACAATGCAACCGCTACTTGGACGCCACGAAGTATTGAGGAACGGGAAGAAGCAATGGGATTTTGACCGGCAACCACAGCAGCACTAGGGGTCTCGGCCTCAAAAAGGTGCAGTTTAATCGGGCAAAGTATGGATTTGAATGCAATTTCATGGGTGCTACAACATTCTTTGGCATTCTCCAGCCTCCAGTCTTCAAAGTCACGGGCAACATACATTCAAGCTCCAAAGTTGTTGGCCATGGAAGTTACTCTACAGCTTGAGGGGGGGAGAGAGGCAAAAGGGAAAAATTCTGCAAATTACATTCAGAGAGAACACTAAACCCATGAGTTTCCTCAGTGGGGGGGAGAGGAGGCTCAAAACAGGGCTGCTTAGGGGAAGTTTTCATCGGTAGTGTTTTAGCATCTAAGCAAGGGATAGATCTACAAGTAGATCTAGAATTCGACATCTCCCTTTAGGGTCGGCCAGCGGAAGCCTTGGCGGCAGTGGAACCCGGGAAGATGAACTAGACTTTAAAGGAACAGCTAGACCCACAGCAGAAGGCACGGCTCTCCAAACTGTTAGAGTACAGCAGGCAAGTGTTCTCGTGGTCTGACAGAGATGTAGGGATCTATAAGGGGACCCATTTTCGCATTGACCCGACCGACGAGACGGCGACTGTTTGGCAAAAATAGCACCATTTCAGCTTCAAGGAGAAGGGGTTCATCACCGAAAAGGTGCAAACTTTGGTGGACGCGGGGCTTGGGCAAGAAAGTACAGGGCTACATGGGTTTGCCTCTCCAACAGTGCTCGCGCCAAAGAAAGACTTGTCTGGGAAAATGGTAGATTTCGGGATGTGTGGGGACTATCAGATGCTCAACTCGGCAACTATCTTCGACCGTTATCCCATGCACACCCCCGAAGTGATCTTCAACTCTCTTGCTTGGGCCAACATTTACTCTACTTTGGATATGAGAAATGGGTTTCACCAGATTGCAATGGAGCCAAAGCACCAAGAGAGGACCCCTTTTTGGGGCGGGTCCAGGTTGGTTAAATGCCTGTATATGCCTTTTGGCCTCAAAAATGCACCTGCCAAATTCCAACGGGCCATGGCGAGGCCCTCCAGGGAATCGATTGCGCACGGTGTTACATCGACGATGTGTATATTTTCTCTAAGACATTCGAGGAACACTTGGAGCATATATAGATCGTTTTACGGGCTCTCCAAGAAGCGAGCTTGAAGTGTCACCCGGGGAAGGGCATTTTTTGGGTGCAAAAAATCATTTATCTAGGGTCATGAGGTGACTCCTGGGATAGTGGGTCCCCAAATGGTTAAGGTGGTAGCCCTTCACGCCTTTTCAACCCCGTAAGACATTTTTTCTCTTCGCACTTTCCTGGGCCTGGCCAACTATTACCGTAGGTTTATTCCCGAATTCATTAGCCATGCCCAACCATTGAATCAATTATTGCGGAAAAACCAAGAGTGAAAGTGGGCGGAAGAACAACAGACTGCTTTCCAATTTCTGAAAGATCCCCTCAAGCAACATATAGTGCTTTGGATGCGCGATCACCAGCGACCCTTCCTCCTTTATACTGATTGGAACAGATTCCGATTGGGAGTAGTTTTGGCTCAGTTGGACAATAAAGGGGCTGAGTACGTAGTGGCTAACGCAAGCCGAGGGGAATTACAGCAGTTACCATAGCAAATTACTTGCCGCGGTGTGGGCCATCGAGCGTTTCACGCCTTACCTTTATGGAGTACACATCACCCTTATTACCGATCACCAGCCCCTCAAATGGAAAACGGGGAATAGTAAGTTGACTGGCAAGCTGGCCAGATGGGTTCTCATCTTGTAGGAATACGATTTCAGCATTATCCACCGAGCCGGGAGATCCGTGGGAACGTAGACGGACTCAGCAAGAATCCAGACCCTTCACCACAAACTCTACAAGGGCGCTGCACGATGAAGACCCCGAGCTCAGCCTATGACTAATTAGGGCTTCTTTTCCCTTTATTTGGCTACCTCGAGCTGAAAGAGAACTGTCAACCTTTGCTGTAGACGTGGAGGGGCACGCTCCAATTGGAGTCGGCCGCTAGGATATTTGGAATGACCCCGATTCCCTTGGGTCAATCCAAAAAGGTTCTCCTCTTCCCCACCAGGTCGGAATTCACTTGTCTCGGGTTCATACCCGGATGGTGGCGTATGAATGGGACCGAGGCATTCTTCTCAGAAAACAGGCCGATGTTAAGAGGAAAGTGGTTCCTCCTCCAGCAGATCGTGAAAACCCTCATTGTTCGCCTTCACCAACAATGCGGGCACTTTCGACAGAAACAGACCACCTCACTGGTCACACGATCGTATTGGTGGCATGGGTTGCGGGCCCAGGTCAATCCTGTGGTGCAAACGTGTCCTTCTTGTGACCGAGTAAAAGTTGCTTTTGAGAAAAAGGGTGGAACTGAACTTCACTCTCTCCCCATCAAGGGGATATATTACAAATGGTTATTGCATCTACTGGGACTACTTCCCACCAGCCGAAGGGGAAACCATTTTGTATTGGTAATGATTGAACACTTCTCAAAATGAATCAAACTGGTGGTTCTTCCTCATAAGGAATCCAAAGAAATCGAGAACGCATTCTTGTTGAGGGTGCTGTCCCAATATGGAGCCTCGGTTGAAGTTTTGACTAATCAAGGTCCGAGTTTGCCGGAGAATTTTCTAACCTTTTGGAGAAGTGCCTCATTGACCACGCGTTAAGCAGCCGAGACCACCCCCAAGCTGACGGTGTGGCCGAAAGGTGCATACAGATATTGAAGCGGTCACTACGGAAACATGTAGTGGAAAAGGATTTAGGAGAGTGGAACAAACGGGTGCCTTGGATTGCCACAGGATACACATTCAGTAGGCAACCCTCCCTTCATTCCTACATACCTTACTTCATTCTCTTCGGCCGCCATCCCATCCTTCTTGGAGCTGCACCAGCTCATGCGGTTCGACTTCCAAAGATGGACAATCGGGGGACTGTGGAGAAGCTGACTGCCGACAAGGCCAAGGTATTTCACCGAGAAATGCCTCTTGCTTTGGGCAAGTTACAAGCTGCTCAGCACAAAGATCAGCTTTGGTATTTGCAACGCGGAGCAGCAATTATGTCCCTCGGCAACGGCGATTCATGCTCGAGGATTTCGTGTATCGCATGCAATAGAAGAATGACACTTTGGACATTTCGGCCGAACAGGTGATTCTGAAAGTAGTGGAGGTCTCTAACAAAGGGGCTTTGAACTTGGAAGGTAAGAATGGCCGCAAAATTAAGGAAAACTAGATCAATGTTGCTCCTTGCCATCTACAAGGGCTAGAGGACGAGCCCACTTTCCACATCACTTACTTTGTAGATCCACCCCCGTGCTCCTCTGCTTGCAATGTGACTTCTTTGTCTGGCTTCCTGTTGATGTGTGATCGCTGTCATCAATGGTGGCATGACTTCTGCTTGTCGCCGACTTGGGAGTACCGCTCTCAAACCACAAATGCGTGGTTCTGTGAGGAGTGTGAATTTGGCAGCTAATTTCTCTTAACCTCCTAGTCACGCGGGACTAAGAGGGGGGGGGGGTGAATTTGGGGGGGTACCGGGTACCTTCATACTTTTCACTCGCTCCCTCATTATTACCCATGCATATCCTTTGGGAAAGAAGGGACAGAAAAGGGCATGGTCACGCATCCGGAACAGCATTTGCATTTAGAGTGGATTGCATGTCTTCTATGCACGTCTTTTCGGACATCTCCCCTAAACCTCCCGGTTTTCAGGACTCTAATGCACTCTATTGTTGGAGGTAGGCCCTTCTCCTATGTTTCCAAGGCACGCTCGACAGCTGTTAAGCTCGTGTGCGTTACCGGCACACCCTTATATCACCAAGGACTTCCGAACCCTTTTGAACTGATACGGCCGTCAACGTACGGAGGAGTGAGTGCACCGCGCCAAACAAGATCCTTTTATTTACCAAAATAAGAGGAACGCACTTTATTTCTCGCCTAACGGAGGTTAGACGACGGGGTTATTTTGCTTCAAAGATTTCGATTTTGTTACATGCGACCAGTTTCCACCTGTCCTTGTGGGGAGTACATTGTGGAACACCACATAACTTTTGGGAAAGATCTGTAGATTTTGTTGTTGGCTGTCACTAGGATGTTAGTTCAAGTCCACCATACTAGCAAAGAATTTATTACTCTGGGTCAAAGTTAGACGTTTCACGTCAATTTAGGACTTTGTTGCTCAAAAGTGTATCATAGGAGAACATTTGGCTTCAAATCCAGCCAGAGCTTGTCCCTTAACTATTTGCCTGAAGTGAAGCACAACCTGCTTTGCCTTGTGTCCGTACGATAACATTTTTTGGCCGCTGATTGGCTTCTGGTATTGCTTTGACTTTGGCACTTGCTGTAGGACAAACTTTGATGGTATAAGGCACTTGGGGTCGAAGGAGACAAGTTGCTTTTTCAGTACTGTCTTCGAGAAAACCCCCAGAGAATACAATCAATCTTTCTGTCAGAGAACTCTTCCATTATGTCGTAGACTCTATTACCATTTGTGTTTTTGTGGAAATCGTAGCTCGGTGGGTGGTTCACACTATCGTCTCTTTGGGTGGTTTGGACTTTTGCTATTTGAAACTTAGAAGAGTCTGGTCGGATCCGTATAGCGGAACGAAGGGTTGAGGAAAATCATATCAGTCTTCGGGGCAATTTGGAGAGGTTTCTTCTTCTCAGTTTTTTCTTCGTTGCACTGTGGGTATGTGCGTATGCTTCACCATTTTCATTGATTTCTATCATTATTTCTATTTTCTGAGGAAAGGTGATATTGTTTAATTTGAAAGAGCCGATATTTGTTGTTTCTATATTTCTGCGTGGGAGTTATTTGCGCCCTGTTGTGGTCGTCTTTGCTTTTTGTCCGGAGCTCTTGTGGGCCAGACTTGACGACTAGCATTCCCTTTCAATCCTTTCGATAACATTTAGAGGGGTAGCATTTAGTGAGCTTCCGGCGGATCAACACAAAATTTGGGTGGGTACGTGGTACCTTCATACTTTTCACTCGCTCCCTCATTATTACACATGTATATCCCCGGGGGAAGAAAGGGACAGAAAACGACATGGTCACGCATCTAGAAGCGCATCAGCATTTAGGGTGGATTCCAAGTCTTTTATGCACACCTTCTTGTACATCTCCCCTAAACCTCCCGGTTTCCAAGACTCCAGTGTACTCTATTTCTGGCGGTGGGCCCTTCTCCTATGTTTCCTAGGCAAGCTCGACAAAAGTACATTTTGTGTCATCTTGGAACTTGAAAGGTACGGCAATTTGGCGTTATTATCATCGCGAACCACTTCCAGCTCATCTTCACACTTGCACTGGAATCAAATCGCGACTTGATTTTTATCAAAATACTACCTTATTGATGAATAGAAAACCGGGATTGCACGCGTCAAATGTTTTAAAAAAATTTGAGCGACAAAGAGTACACTCTATTTTTTCCCTTGCTCGTCACGCGTATGTTTGTACGAAAATGACGAGCATGTACTGAAAAAATCGTTGGGGTTTCGGACCTCTACTTTCATTCATGGGTCCTTTGCAAAATTTTACGTCGTCCTCGTCTCTCCCCCTTTTTCTCACTCGACCGCTCCTCTTTCTCTCTTATTTACACGAAATGCAGCAATAATAGTATCAAATGAAAGATGTATTTTTTTCCATTTTTTTTAATATTTTTGTTATAAGTTTGATGGCATATCGAATGATAAAAGATAAGAAAACGAAATCGGGAAGCCATGGTCGAAAATCTACGTACTGATGACGTCACATGGTACCATGACTTCGTTATGTCACAAAACCCTTAACATCTACAACGTCACAAAAACCTAGTCTACAACCATCGCCGTTTTTGTAGACGTCACCAATTTTTGGAAGTTTCGTAGTTTCGTGCAAGATTACAAACCAAATAAAATACACACACAACAATGGTGTTCCTTCAAAAACATTCAATATATTAAGCATAATGTAAATCCAACTCCTTTTCTTCCTTCATTTTACTTCTGACCTTTCTACGCCTCTTTAACAAGCTACGCCTCCAAAAGATAGATTAACCACTAAGTCCCAACAAGTATATATATGTACACAACTAAAACGTGTAGGAGTCAACGCGTCGAAACATACGACCGAAAACTGCGAACCGGTTTGAATAACATTGTAAGACTAGAAAAGGTCAGCCGTGGAACGACTTGAACTACACGGTACGACGAGACTTTACGTGAACCAAAACAATCAAATAATTTCCACGTCACTTGTACGGTACGACCATAACTTTCGTGAAACGAAACGAACAAACATTTTCTACGTCACTTCAAATATCTATCGACAAAACTACTTCGTTGCTAACTTCTACGTCACTTCAAATATCTAGCGACAATACTACTTTCGTCGCTAGTCGTCGCTCTCTCGTTGCTGAGTAAGTGCTCAGTACAATATCCTAACATTTCGTAGTCGTCTACATTTCGTTTCGTAGACTGTCGCACATTTTGTAGTTGTCTACAACTGTCTCATATTTGAAGTAATAAAGGCGCAAGTAATGATTGACATAGGCACACTTTGAAAAGTACACCGTAAAATCTGCGCTAAAATCCAAAGTAACGTTTCAAAGTTTCGGTTACATGGGGACACGCCCTAACTACGCAGCATTTTCTAACTAACGAAACACTACTTTTCACTACGTAACATTTTCGTACAAAAGTGCGCGCGAATCGAAACGCGGCTTCACAGGAACGTGCGTCACAAGTGTCACATGCGAAACTACCGACGAAATTACATAGAGTGACGATGACGTTTCGTACTGAAAATTGTACGAAACGAACCATAACGCGTACCAAACGACTAAATGATTCATTAGTACTTTATAGAACGTACGCCCGAAATTTAGCTACTAATTTGACCCTTGACCCGCTACAAGGAACACCCATTTGTTATTTTGACCTCGCGCTGTCGCCGAAATACGCCAATTGCTATCACTTTTTAAATTCAACTCCAATTCGTGCAATTTTTCGCGGACGTCTACTAAGTTCATAACTCTACATTACAAACTCTTAAATACCCATTTATGAACAAGCTCGATCCTTTATTAATGTTACACCGTGTTCACATAATCCACGTTTGAACATGTGAGAGCAAGTTCGCGTGATTTTCCCTCGTCTTTATCATTGAGGATTAAATCTGAGTGCGCTTTTCAGTGTTGACGCACTCACTTTCGCGTGTCGACGCCTTTATCTGACATTTTACTATTTAATATTAATTACTATTTAATATAGGTAATATTTCGTATACTATTTAAAAACTGTCCAAATTAAAGTTATTAACGCTAAATGAACAGTGCCTTTATTAACGTTGAAAAACAATTGAAGTCATTAATTATATTTTATGTTCAATAGCTATTTGTAGTGTAGCGTCAAACACACGAATTTTGGTCAGTTTTTAAATAGTCTTGTGTACAAAACGTGTCAGTTCGTTCGAAAAGTGTTCGCAATTTTCTGCTAAGGGTGAAGTTCCATTAGGACATTCTGTAATTGTACGGCCAACATTACAGGATGCTACAATTTGAACGAAGTTCCATTGCGCAGTGTAATCCACATGTTCATAACTCAGTGGTACCACGTGAGTTAAAATCGGATATTGAAAATCGTCAATGATTTTCACACCGACCAAAAATCTTCATTTGCTTACCAGGTACGTGTGTACAGGTCATCGTTCAACACAGCTTTTATACTCTTTGCTGACGCCTTGTCAGATACCACCTCATTTTTGTAGGGTTTCTGCTCTTTCGCGTGACGAATGACCGTTTCCAGATATAGTGTGACGAATGGGCGTTAACAGAAATATCTTGACGAAGTGCGGTACGACATTTCGTTTGTATTTTTTGTTGTATTTTTCAATGCGTATATCGTGTGCGAGATTTTTTGATTTCCGTTGGTTACCATTTTGACACGTATGCTCATTATCCAACGTGTCGCGGTTTCGAAGCGAATGCTTCGCGAAAAAGTATCCAACGGTCGTTGCTAACTCCCAGACTTTTGGAGAATATTGGCAAGATTCTCTGTAATGTTGTTTTCTTGATAAAAACAAAATAAGAAGTACGGCACAGTACGGAGAGGTCCGATTTTCTGTAAACTTCCTCACTTTTCGTATAATGGAACTTCACCCTAAATTAGTAAATTACAATAGTGCACGCTGTCGACACTAGAAATTGAGGTAAAAAAGCACTCAGATTCCCGGTGTAAAAGACGGGGGTAGATCGCGCGACCTGTTCTCACGTGTTTAAACCGTTTATGTGAGTATTGGCTATAGTGGGCCAACTGGGCCACACTATGGGGATTATTCGAACTAGTGTGTGTGTGTTAATTAATGTTTTGTTTGCTAGAGGTCATGAAACCTAATATAGCGTTAGTAACACTGTTTTTTTATTTACACTAATGAATTTTTAACTTTATAAACGATTCACGGTGTACTCTTTTGAGATAATCGGCCCGTTCGTGGTAACCCGACAGCGAACAAGCCCGTAGAGATGGCGATTGCAGGTACTTCTGGTTTCGGCAGAAACTGCCAATTGTCGCTCTGAATCACTAACAGACTTCTTGCTAAACAAGAAATTTCGCCACGAGTCCGATATTCGGCAGGAAACCGCGTAGCTGTACGGTACGCCTTTGACATCTTGTCACGTCAGAACTTTCTTGGCGAACAATTTCTGGATCATATATAGAGACGTTAAGGGTCCCAAGGTTTCCTTATTTCAAGTTTAGTGGAGAAAGTTCGCAAATATCTCCTCTCACCTTTTTAGGTTTGCAATTTATTACCTGTCTCAAGAAGATTTTCTCCTGTTTGAGCTTGTATTTTTCTAAATCTTACAGCAACCATGCCTTCAAGAGAAGTTGAAGTGAACCTAAATTCTGCGAAAGATTTGAAGCGCGGAAAACTTTTTGGCAAGCAGTCACCGGCAGCTCTTGTAAGTGTTTCTGGCAGCAGTCAGCGGCAAGCATCTCGAGCCTGCACAAAAGGGAACGCCGACCCTGTATGGAACGAGCAGTTCATTTTTACAGTTGACGAGAGTGTATTGCTTGGTCGCAGTCCCACCGTAACCATTCAAATATTTAGTTCTTCCAACTTTCACGAGTCTCCTTTAGGTACTGCCTACGTGTCTCTTACGTCTGCTGTCAACAAAACTGGAGAACTTCAGTTTGGCGATCACAGAGTATATCGGCCCAGTGGACGAGTTCAAGGTCATGTTAATGCTTCTGTAAAGGTTACTGGTCCAAAGTTTTCAAGTGAACAGCTGGAAAGTTCAAAGAATGCGAACCAGGCACAGCATCAGCCGCCACCACAACCTTATGGGATGTCAGGTTATGGAGCTCCATCGGCACAATATTCACCTTACGGTTCTGCTTATGGATATCCTCAAGGACCACCACCACCGCAATATTACCAACCTGGATATGGTCAGCAGCCACAAGTTGTATACGTACAGAGAAACGGAGGCGGCTATGGAGGCGGTTATGGTGGTTATGGTGGTGGAAGTAGGTTTGGAGGTGGACGAATGGGAGGTGGAGGAATGGGAGGTGCTGGCATGGGCATGGGTGCTGGTTTGCTAATGGGAGGTCTTGGAGGGTTAGCGTTGGGAGAAGCTCTGGACAATGATTGTGGAGGTTGTGGCGGAGGTGGATGTGGTGGAGGTGGATGTGGTGGTGGGGGATGTGGCGGTTAGGCCTAGTGATGCTTTGTTAGTAGGTGAAAGGGAAAGGTTATGTTATATCCATTATTAGGAGTAAGGTACGCCGTCTTGTGAAGAGTTAGGGTATATAGTGTAAACAAGATACTGTCCAGTCTGTATATTAGTAGCAAAAGAGTGTACAGGATTTTTTGAAGAAAATACCGTTTATGCCTCTCATCTGAGAAATTGATTTTGAACGTATGTTATAATTTTGCTGATGTGAGGGTTTATAGGTTGTGGTAGGGCGGGAATGGTAGCCTTTTGAATATATGCATGTTCGTAGAAGCTGGCAACTTTGGCTGTTCCTTCCCAGTATTCGATCATTCTAAAGCTGAATATTGAATTTTATAATGAGGTGTTAGCAAAGGATAATAAATACATGCCCTGAATAATTTGTTTTATGTTTCCAGGATATCTGAGAGATGTAAGCAGAGTAGAAATTTTGCCTTGCTTGGAGGCAAGTAAATAAATGCCTTTCACCTTTATTTAATCTGAGTGGTTGGTCTTGTTTGAAGTATACACTCTAAAGCTTGTTTGTGCCAGGCGTGATTGGCTTGCAAAAATTCACTACAAGTGCTTAACATATGGTAAAAAGGGCATGTATGTATCAATCTGTGACAATATCTCGGTTTGTGCTCTTTGTATATAGTAGAGAACATGTAAGTTTTGGAACAATACCATGTATGGCAGAAAAGCTTCCAAATTTTGCGAGATATGGGAGGCTTGTTAAAAGAAATAAGGGATAGATATCCGGGGTTCTTACTACTAAAGGGAATAGCTTCACAAGGCCGAATTAAACAAACATAGAATTTTCACTCGTCGTTGTTTAAGTTATGGATGAAGTGTTTGTTGTCCACTACACCGCCCATCGTTATTAGTGTTAAAGAAAAATTAGTGTAAATGCAAAATTAGAATTAATAATACTAATTTAGTGCAAGGTGATGTGGCGGATTTTGGTCCACTTCCTTAAATAATATTGTTAACTCTATTTTGTGATTTTTGGCCAAAAAAAGTTGCGACAGAATTAGTGTTATTAACACTATCAACGATGGGCGGTGTAGTCTCTCTTTGAGTAATTGACAGCTGTTCATATGGTTGTGTTTCACTGATTGCAGAAAATTAGTCTGGTAAGGAAGCAAGCATACACTAGTTTTCAGGCATGAATCGAATCTGTAGCGGGAATTATTGTATTTGTTTATGTAACAGTCAAACGGTTCCTTATATGCACAAGTCTATACACCGTTGTTATTTTAAAACCTTTTTTAAAATGAGCAGTCAGCAGAAGTCCGGAAATGGAGGGAGTTGACTAGTTCAAATATTTGGAGTCCAAGCTTCATAATATTCCTAAGAAACTAGTGAGATGCAGTATATTCGACATTATCTGAAGTGTTTGATCATATTGGCACTTAAAAATGATGCTACTGGGTATATAAAATTGTGGGGAGGGAAAATGTTTTTCTGTTCATTAAATTGAAAAATTAAAGAATAAGAACCTAAAAAAACAAGACATGACATAGTTCCACCATCTCTTGAGAAATTCAAAACGTTTATAAACAAACTTTGAACCCCAGAGCAAATATATGAAGATTTATGGAGAGAAATGACTGCAACAAGGAGGCTCAATCAATGAAAGTTAACATATAATATTAACAAATTCAGTATTTTACATGGACAAAATTACTTAATGCTAGCATTTACTGTCTAAGGATTGAAAAGGCCAAGGAAATACTAAATTCTTGTTCTTTACAGTCTTCCCTGAAAGAAGATGTATATTACTAACTACACTCACATATATAACAAATGATACAAAAAACCTAACAGAAAATCCTATACAGCGTAACTCTTTTACAATAAGATATTAACTTAAAAAAAAAAAAAACGGCACAATCTCCACAATAAAATCGAAACGACCAGTTGCAATGTCATAGAGAAAACAAAATCAACTTCTCCAGCGAGAAACAAAATTAACCACCACAACCTCCACCTCCACACCCTCCACCTCCACATCCTCCACCTCCACATCCTCCACCTCCACCACCTAAAGCTCCTCCCAAAGCAAGTCCTCCAAGACCTCCCATCATTAGACCAGGGCCCATTCCCATTCCTCCACGTCTACCGCCACCTAAACGGCCTCCATAACCACCATAACCACCATAGCCTGGACGTTGTGAAGCGTATACGACTTGAGGCCTCTGATTATAAGTGGGCTGATATTGTTGTGCTCGAGGAGCTTGAGAATATCGAGTAGGAGGAGGACCATTTTTGTACACTAGTGGATGACCACCAAAGACTGGTGAATTTCCTGAATTCATGTAATTTTGAGCTTGCTGAGGAACTAGAGGAACTTTTGGAGGTTTCATTCTTTCCAACTGCTCATTGGAAAATCTTGGTCCACTGACTTTGACTGAAACTTTAACCTTTCCAGTGATACGGTTTCTGGATTTGTACACATTATAGGAACCAGATTGAAGTTGATCAACATTAAGTACAGCTCCTGTAAGAGGTACAAGAGCTGCACCTATTTCCCTGTCTTTGAAGTTATCTGAGCCGTAGATTCTGACAACTAAGATAGGATTGTGACGTAACAACGCTTTTTCGTCGACTCTGAAAACGAACTGCTGATTCCAAACAGGATTGTTGTTGCCCTTCAAGCTTCCTACGCAATGATTTTCTTTTCCATTCAAGCAGGATTGTGAGTATTGCTTCACGTCAGTGCCAGGAAATTCGAGAAAAGCTGCCGGCCATTGCTTGTTGACTAGCTTTGACCAGCTCAGATTCGTAGCTGAGATCAAGTTCACTTCCACGAGTCTGGAAGACATTTGCTAAGGAAAAGTGATTCAGAATAATTGTAAAAAGGTGTGTTTTTGTCTATTTCCTTTTGTAAGTTCCTTGTAAGTTGTTTGGTAGAAACTCAGGGAACTCGAGGAACAATTGTAAGGCGTAGAAATTTAAAGTATGCCAATTCAATTTCTTTTCCTTTTATGGCTTTTTCGTTAGTCCAGCTGCTGGTTATCCACTTAATAGAGGGGCACATGCCTTCTTTCTCACGAACGAGCCTTCGTGCAGTTTGGCCCTGCCACGAGCTCACGCGTCACACTCGTTTTCCGTACACGTCGTACGCGTGTGCACTTGTAGGGCTACCTTGTATGAGCCACGTCAGAAAACTAGCGACGACGCAACACTACGTGGCGTCACGATATAGACAACCTTTTCCAGTTGCATGTAACCTAGTAAGGGCTTTCTCCGTGTTTCTTGCCATTCACTCCGACCCAAGCTCGGATTTGGATTCTTTGGCAGCGAACTTTGCATATCGTCACTTTTTATCGAAGCGAATCGCGTAAGAACGTGTCCCCATGTGCCAAAGTAGGTGCTCCCTTTTGTCGTTATCTTAAGAAATTTAACGCCGTACTGATTTAATTACAGCTGTATGAATAAGGGCGATTTCCCATGTAACTGAAGCTTAGTCTTGTTACTTTGCTTTTAGCGAAGATTTTGTTTTTAGCGAAGATTCTATGTACTACACCGTGAATCGTTATTAGCTTAATGTACGCTATATCGGCACCCCAAAATTTTGACATTGATACCTTAAATGTAATAAATTACACTATTTAAGGACGTGGACAATAATCTGCCACGTCTCCTGGCACTAAATTAGAATGAATGACGCTAATTTTTTCTTTAAACTAATAATTTCTATACGCTAATAACGATTCAAGGTGTACTTTCAAAGCATTCCGATGTAAAGAAATGAAATCGATACCTAAGATTGTGACGGATGTATACGTGGGTGCAATTAGCGACGGTTGTAGACGTCTACACCGCGAATCGTAATTAGAGTAATGAAATAATTAGAGTAAAAAAACAAAAAAAACAAAAAAAAAAAATAGAGTAATTGACGCTAATTTATGTGATAGAGCTTTTTCAACTATGAAGTTTACTCTAATTTATTTAGTTACTCTATATTGGGTTGTGTCGGCGAAAATTATGTGCGCGATAATTATGAACACTAAATTAAGTATACGTACAAAATGTGTTAGTCCGGTATAGTATTGACGTCATTATGACGCTAATAATATTTGTCTCATTGAATGTCAGTTAATGTTCACACTGACGACGATGCTGTCGACATTGTACCTTTTTACTTATAAAAGTACAATTTTGCACGGTTAGACATCGTCCGTACTCCACACTATTTAAAAATTACCTATATTAGAATTTTTTACACTAATTAAACCTCGCCTTAGTTAGAATAATGAAAAAATTAGAATCGATTACTCTATTTGATGTGATAGAGTCGTAATTTCGAGCGACCGAATTAGAGTAATTTACTCTAATTACGATTCGCGGTGTAGTTACTTTTGACATTATAGATGTTTAGGGTCTGTGACATTTGGACGTCACGCTCAACTATAATAGCGTCGACGTCACAAATTCTAAAACTTTACGCCATGGTTTACCGATTTTGTTTTTTAGTCCTTTCTCACTCTACTTTGGCACCAGCATACGCCCAAAGATAGTCAAAAGAAATTGATGTAGAGATCTTTCATTTGATACTATTATAAACGTTTTTCATTGCATTAATTGTGAGAAAGACGCGATAGTGGGAGAGGGAGAGAGAGAGAGAGGCAGAGGGAGAGAGAGAGAGGCGCTTTCACGGACTTCGCTTTTGCAAAATGGCGTCCGTTGGTCGAGAACCCTCCACGACCCCTATATGGAAAAAAGCGCACAGAAAAAAGTCACGCACAAGTTGTAAATGTGCAGTGGGTTATTTTTTTTGGTACTCCGCGCATAAAAGTTTTTAGAAACCTCCGATGCGTGCGACAACGTCTGCCTATTCATTCCCATAATGAAACTTTAGTCAAAATCACCTCACGAGGTGATTTGAGTATAAGTTTGAAGATGAGCTGGAGAGACGCGAAAGTGGGCCGAAACGCGTTAGACGACAAATTGTAGTACATTTAAAGTTTCAAAGTGACGCAAGTTGTACCGTGGTAATTTCAGTTTTTTGGTACGGCTGCGGATTTTCTCCTTGAGGGCTAAGTTTTGGAGGAAAACGATAGGAAAAACCATAAATTTATCACATGGGAAAGTGCCCTAAATTGAAAAAAGGGAAAGTACAATTCGAGTCATCTTCAAACTTGTAATGTATTACATATTGTTGTCTTTTGGAAATAATTAGTGTAAAATAACAATTAGTGTTATTAACTCTATTTTGAGTTCAAGGTCCTAACGCCAACAAAACATTAACGCTAATTTATACGTCTAACACTAATTTGGAGACACATCCCTATGTTGTACCCGCTATTGTCTAGGTTCACATAGTCGACGTTTGAACATGCGGAACAGGTTCACGTGATTTTCTACCGTCTTTATTACTAAAGTTTAAATCTGAGGGCGTTTTCCCATGGCAGCGCCACTCACTTTCCTTTCTCGACGTCTTTGTACGTTTGTACGGAAAAAAAATGATTTTAGTATGGACTATCACATTTCGTACACTACACCGCCAATCGTTATTAGCGTGTATGTTTTTTTAGCGTATAAAAATAATTACAGTGGTGTACGCTATTTAAGAATTTGAAAATTTTGGAAAAAATCATACATTCTAATTGTTTGATTATAGTAATTTGGATCTTTGAAAAACAAAATGTCGGTCGCAAACATGCTTACACTAATATGGGTCTCCGTACAAAATCTGACAAATCGTACACAAATCGTACATTCACACGGTCGAAACGCGTCTGTCGGACGAATATGTGCGAGCGGTATTTTTTACGACCTGTAATTTTTCCTTTTTAGAACGCACATTCTCATGCGTCCGCGGTTACTAACACTAATTTATTGTACTTTTTAACTTAAAAAGGTACATTTATGTACGGTTTGACACTGACAGTACACCACTCTATTTAAGAGACAACGTACTGAAAACAACCCTAAATAGAATAAAAAAAAAATAGAATGAACTACGCTAATGGAGAATAAAAAAAAAAACGTGACGGAATTAGTGTACACAACGCTAATAACGATTGGTGGTGTACTGTGCATTATTTACAAATCGCCCAAATTAGAGATGTTCATGCTAATCAAACCGTACCTATATTAGGTTAAAGGAAAAAATAGAATTATTAATTATTTTTTAGGTTCGAGGATCAAAATTTGGGGGCGCCGAAGTATAGTACAATGTGAATCGCTATTAGCGTTAATGTTATTTTTTTTCTCTTAAAACATTTGTTCCCCGTACACACACGTCCAATTGTGGATCCGATAGGTGCGATTGAAAGGTAAGGTTTCGAGCTTCTGGTTGGCGGTCTCAAATTGAAAATCGGACAAGTCTGTACGTAGAAAGGATGATTTAAGTGGCGAAAAAAATATTATTACTAACAACGATTCACGGTGTAGTGTTGTGTATCGGGTAGAAGCTTATCGTGATGAATACAACGTTGGATAAACTAAGTATCGAACAGTCAAAAGGGCTCGATATATCGCTCTAGGACCAACAAATTTCATCGCTATATATTTGGGTGGAGGTAGGTGTCAATATTGTACGGTAAATAGTATAGAAGACCCCCCCCCCCCCCCCCCCCCCCCCCCCCCCCCCCCCCCCGAAGGCTGGGGGTGCCCCACGGGGGGGGGGGGGGGGCTCTTGAACTTCTTAAAACCCGAGGTCGCTTCGATGTATTGCGGTATAACGCCATATCGAGCCGATACATCATCAAAATATCACGATATTTAACTTCTCGACATATCGAAGCAACATATCGATTATCGTGTACCCAAAATTAGGTACATATCAAATATCGAGAAGGGGCCTTCGATACACAACATTAGTTAAAACACATTGGAGAAATGTGAAGGAATGTAGATTAAATTATCACCATACGACAAATAGGAAAACATATTCGCAAGTGTCAAAGATTTTCAAAGGTTCCAAACAATTTTAAACGATGAAGAAAAGTACACGACCTGTTTTTTTATTGTCCATTCCGTTCAGTGCAGATTTATTTTAGCAGGGGTCTTAAGAATACAATGTCATTTCACTGTGAGAAAACAAGCCATGCAAAGGCAAAGGCATCTTCTTCAACCATGGATAACACTAAGGGTGGACGGATGTATGTCTACAATGTCACAAAAAGACATAAAACGCCACAACCATTTACGATATAATGCGGTGCAACACATATTGTACGTTGATAACCTTCACAAGAATTGTCAAGGTTTACAATCATCGCAGACTTAAAAATGATTTTGTTTCACCCATTGGGATACTTGAAAACCGTGTACGGAGAATTTTACCAACAATACAAAGTAAATTCACTAAGGGTCAAGTTCCATCAGTCGTTTTTGTAATCGTACGACCAACCCTACGGGTCGGGTTAATTAAGTCGATGTTCCATCACGAGGAGTCTGTAAACCACGTGTTATACATTGAGTGGCACCACGTGGATTTTGACCAGATGTTTAAAATCTTTTAAAAATCTTCACACCGACAAATTCACTTCAAATCTTCATTTGCGTACCATGTACCTGCGTTATTAAGTCATAATACGACAAAACTTTTATACTTTTTGCAAACGCCAGTCTTTTACGCCAGCTCATTTTTCAAGGTTCGTGTTTTCGAACATGACGAAATTCATTTGCCGGAAATAGTGTGACGAAAGAGCGTTGCCAGAAATAGCGCGACGAAGGACCGTTTCGAGATTACTTTTTTAAATTTTCAGTTGCAATTTGAAAAGTACATACCATGTGCAAATTTTGTCAATTTTCGTTGGTTTTCCATCATGACACGTAGCTTATTCGTCCAGTGTGTCACGATTTTTTTTTTCTGTATCTGCCAACCCACCTCCTACAGGTACGTTGGCAGCTACAGAGAAAAATGAAGCAAATGCCTCGCAGTTGAACATCCGACGGTCAATATTACCTCCCAGACCTTCGAAGAGTATTGGCAAGATTATTTGTAATGTTGTTTCGCATATAAAAACAAAACAAACGGTACGGTTTGGTAGGGATAGTCACTGATTTCTGTAAACTACCCCACTTTTCGACCGATGGAACTTGACCCTAAGTTATAATTATACGGGGACACGACCCAAGCTTTTACGTGACAAGATATCACGGGCGACGGGTACATTTTCGTTTTTACTAAGAATACAAAAGAAATGTCGGTAAACACAAAAGAAAAGCAACGTGGCCATGATACCCTACTAAAAAACCTATCGTGTAACGCTATTGTTGTTGTTATATCTCGCTAGCTAAGTTGAGTGCCCACATGTTCAAGTATCGGGTTTATTTTGTCCGTTTGCTCCAAAACTCAGTATGCGAGGGGCAAATCTTCTGCCATTTTTTACTGTGCAATGGACGTCATCGTAATAATTTGAATGTACAACACTTCATTTTTTTGTACTCAGTTTGTTGTCTTCCTCTTTTCCACCCAGGGGCACGTGATTCCTACTCGTCTACAGAATTTAGCCAAATCACCTCGCGAGGTGATTTTAGTTAAAGTATCGCGTGAATAACGAAAAACAAACCATACGCACATGTGCCACACAAATTAATGGGTCATTTGCAAAAGTCTGAACAACCGACTCTCTCCCCCCCCCTCTCCCTCTCACACTATTGCTCATATCTCACACTTTGGAATGAAACACGACGTTACCGGTAAGAACTTAAAAAGCTCTAAAAAAAAGATTTTTTTATACTTTTGAACTTAATTTGATGGCAAGTCGAGTGAGAAAAGACGATTAAAAATATATGGAAACCATGGCGGGAAGTGCTAGAATTAGTGACGTCGACACTGTCAAAAGTGAGCATGACGTCACAATGTCACAAAACCCTACACATCTATGATGTCACAAAAAACTAGACGGATACAACCGTCGCTAATCTTGTAAACGTCACCAATTGTCGCAAGTTTTGTAGTCAGCTACAACCGTCACACATTTTACCCACCGAACAACTGCATCTAGATGAATAGTGAAGATTTGACTTCGTGACCGTTTTTTATGATAAGAGATTCCTTACCTTCGAGAGTTTTTCTTGTATTATTCCCATGTTGTTTGCATCCCATGTGCAAATGCCCAGGCTTGAAGGAAAACTGACGGTGTCGCCAATGTGAGTCCTTCCGCCATCAACTCCGAGTGAACTCTTCAAAATTAAATACGAATCATCCCATCTTGCAAAAAAAAAACCAAAGAAAAAATCCAATCCATTGCATATATTTGATCCGCATATCAAACAAGTTCGATATTATGATACTTAATAAGATTTTTGTATATCAACCTCACCCATATACACCTTTTATCAAGATGGTCTTTCTTTAAAAGCTTTTCCCAATAATATTTGAAGTGTTAATACTAAAATAAAAATGGAGTTGATCTGATTGCATGTACATACATTCCATCAAGCAACACCATTCAATTGCCCTTTGGGAGTTCCCAATCACAAATTATGAAATTGTGTCCAACTACGAAAAACATGAACTAATTTTTGTCCAGCTGCTAAACCAAATGTTGTCTTTACAAGAAACGAAAGTGGCAAATGTCGATGTGTCTTTTCATCGTGCCATCGTTCACCTTAACTTTATCTTCTTTGTTCAAAGTAGCTTCTACAGTTTGCGGTCCGCCATTAAATCTGAGCATTCTCATAAGCACCTCCATTTCAAACAGCCCATATCCATTCTTGTCAAAGGTGTCGAATGCATTTATCTGCCTGTCAAATGCGTTATCCTTGATGCCGCAAATTCACTGTAAAAATTATTTCGTCACCGTTGATATCTGAATGGTGGTAATTGGAGGCGTTAAAAATAAGCCATGCTTCCAAGAACTTAACATGTTTTGGTGTACTATGAGGTTTCTTCATAGCTTCAACATTTTCCAACAGCAAACTATTGTAGCATGGCAACTTGTTAACAAACGATTTTTTTCCGATATACTAAACATGTTTAAATAGTTCCAGCAAAAGTCGTCAAAACTGAACCTTGTCTCCCACCACCTTATCTTCTCCTTCCTCATGGCCCAGGAACTGTGCACAATTTAACAACTGATGTGGCTTGTCCTCCGCTTGAAACTACTGACACTTATACATTTGGGTTAGCCTTTCATGTAACTCTGAGACCTCCATAAGTTCTCAGAGTGGACAGCTTCCAAGAAGCCTCTAGGATAATCCTGACCCCTTTGTGTTTAAGCAAAAATAACTGCCACCCTGGCAGACAAAAACCCTAACAACCTGCACCCCTGTGAAGGCAAGACTCCCCTGAGTCAGTAGCAAAAAGAATCTCTGAATTTGCTCCCCTGAGCAGTAAGTTATGGAGGGTCAAAGTTGACCTTTTGTACAGAAGCTCTCTGGGAGAGAGGGTCCTATCTTCTAATTTTTCTAAGTCCTATCTCTCTCACAGACTCTATCTACTGATGTACGGAACCAATCAGAATTGAGTTCCGTACGCAAAAGTACAGCCGCCGGTGTACTTTCAGTACGGACATTGTACGACATGGCCTAAATGTCGACACATGTCAAATCCGGATTCGGTGCCATAATCTCCGGAGATTCTACAATCCAACGGAATTTCGCCACGTGTCATCCGATGTGGCGATGGCCACAAACCGCCGAAATCTCCCTCCGCGATCTCGACGCTAATTCCGGCCGTCCGATTAAATTCAGATTTAATCTTAGCCGTAATAAATACATGCGCGGTATTTATTTCACTTCCGAAACAAATGCGCGGTATTGATTCGTAATCCGTACCGTCATCCGTACCGGATCTATGTATCCCGTAATCCGTAACAGTTAAATGAATTTATCGTACGTATACATCTTTAAATTATTATCAAACTATATAGTACGTATCACTATAGCTAGACCTAACGGCTAAGGCTACCGGCTATTTCCTATCTGCCGGCCGGTAGGTACAGGGATCAAATCCTGTCGCCGGCGCTTAACTTTTAATTAAATAAATAAACCCTAATATTAAATTCCCGTAAACTTCAAGATAGCCAAGGTAGCCATGGCTCTAGCTTCCTCTCCAACTTCTCAGTGACTGCAACAAGTTTGAGAGTTGGAGAGAGAAGTTAGAGATAGACTGCCTCGGCTTCTTTCTATTTCTATTTAGACCTAGAAAATACTAATAAATCCATTAGTTTCTACACTCCCCTTATTTTCTAGTCAATCTTTAATTTCAGACCACACTTCTCCCTGCAAAAAATTAGCTTAGGGGAAGGCACAGGTTTGGTCATCATATCTGCTACCATCTCACTATCTGGTCTGTACTCTAAACTGATTATTTTGTTTTCTACTTTCTCTCTAACAAAGCTGAGTCTGATGTCCATGTGTTTGGCTTTAAAATGGTGTTTAGGATTGGCAGAAATAGCGATTGCTGCGTGATTATCACAAAATATTTTCTGCACACCACTCTTAAGGTGACCAAGCTCACCAAGCAAAGACTTGAACCACATCAATTCTTTTACAGCAGAGCAAGAGGCCATATACTCAGCCTCAATGGTGGACTGAGCAATAACCTTTTGCTGTTTGCTACTCCAACAGCAAGCCCCATCACCCACATATAATACATATCCAGAAGTACATCTCCTCATCGGAGCATCACCATAACTGGCATCACTCCAAGTAGTGATGTCAGTATTCTCCCCACCCAAATGCAACCATAGATCTCTAGTTCCTACCAAATATCTAACGACTCTCTTAGTTGCCTCCCAATCCTTCTTAGTGGGAGCATTTAGACTTCTACTCAGCACTCCTACAGCTGCAGCTAAATCCGGCCGGGTACAATTCATAAAATAGATTAGACTTCCCACTACTTGCCTGTAAGGAATAGTCTCGATGAACTTCTGTTCATCAGGAGATAATTCCTCGTCTAAGACTATGACTCCTTCTTCCTCACTCCCCTCACTTCCTTTCTTCAACTCCACTGGAGTTGTACAACTATTAGCTTTATCCATTTGAAATTTTTTAAAACATGTTCCCTATTGCTTCCTTTTGAGTCAGTTTTATAATTTTCCTTTTCCGGTCTCTCTCTACTTGAATTCCCAAAATATATCTTGCTTCTCCCATATCCTTCATTTCAAATCTCCCCTTAAGATCGGTTTTCAGTTTGTTAATTTTTTCCATTGATTTACTTAATACAAGCAAATCATCAACATAAATTGCAATAAATATCAAACCTTCCTCATCTTCAAAAACATAGATTGAGTGATCTGAGCTGATCCGAATATATCCCAGACCGGTAAGAAACTCATCAAGCTTCTTATTCCATTGTCGAGGTGCCTGTTTCAAACCATAAAGAGATTTAATCAGCCGGCATACCTTACTCTCCTCTCCTTCCTCCACAAAACCTTTGGGTTGTCGCATGAAGATCTCCTCTTCCAATTCTCCATGCAGAAAGGCTGTCTTGATGTCCATCTAATGCACTTCCATGTCTTCCGCCGCTGCTAAACTGAGAAGTATGCGGACGGAGGGAAATCTGACCACCGGGGCAAAGGTTTCCTCGTAGTCAATTCCTTCCTTTTGTGTAAATCCCTTTGCCACTAATCTGGCCTTGTAGCGTTCGATTGTGTTATCTGGGTTCAGTTTTAATTTGAAGACCCACTTACAACCAATTGGTTTTCGGTTAGGTGGACAGTCCACCAGCTCCCAAGTATCGGCTGCCATGATTGAAGCCATCTCCTCATTGATGATTGTCTTCCACCGGTTTCTTTCTGGACAAGTCATCGCCTCTCTATAAGATTGAGGTTCATCTTGATGAGATAGTTTAGTTACCTTGTTATTAACCTGTTTTTCTTGTAGTCTTTTGCTACTTCTCCTCCCCCCCTCAAAATCTGATGCCGGAATAGATGGTTCTCGTGGATTCTTTCGAACAAACTCGGTTTCTCCCCTATCCTTTGATCCCGAATCAATTTCCACCACGTCTTCCGCTTCGAGTAGAGTTGTCACTGGAGTTTCCACAGCCGAGTCCTTTTCGGTCTGATTTGTTCCTGCAAGAATGTCATCTTCTCTAAAACCTGGATAGTTAGGAAGCTCAAAGTCATCGGAATTTTCTGACTCAAATCTGATTTTTACTGACTTTGTATATTTGAAGGGATCCACAGACTTTCCTTCATCCATAACTACTAGATGCTTTACTAAGATTATATCTTCCCTTTTTAAATCATAAACTCTATATCCTTTAACATCTTCATCATATCCTAATAAGTATCCCGGTTTTCCTTTAGGATCTAGCTTCCAATTGGACCGATCAGTATCTAGACTGAATACTTGACTACCGAAAACCTTTAAGTGAGATATGTCTGGTTTCCGGCCTGTCCATCTCTCATAAGGTGTTTGATCTTTTATAGCTGAAGTAAGAACTCTATTCTTGAGGTAATTAGCACAGTTCATTGCTTCTGCCCAAAACCTTTTTCCTATCTTTTTATCTGACAACATACTTCTAGCACTATCACTTAGTGTTCTATTTAACCTTTCAGCTACCCCATTCTGTTCCGGATTTTCTGGAACTGTCTTTTGGTGTTGAACCCCATCTTCCCTCAGAAAATCCTCAAACTGGTTAGAAGTATACTCTCCACCATTGTCACTCCTTACTCTCTTGATTGGAGTTTCATGGAGTTTTTCGCTCCATGCTTTATATTGTCTAAAACAATCCTCAGCTTCGGACTTGTTTTTCAAAAAATATACCCGGGAATACCGAGACCAATCATCAGTTATAGTCATCATAAATCTCTTCCCCCCCGGTGAGGGCACTCTAGCCGGTCCCCAAATATCTGTGTGTACTAGATCTAGAAGTTTTTCTCCCTTATAGGTGGTTGTTTTAGGAAAGGGTAATCTGTGTGCTTTACCTTGAGCACATCCACTACAATCACTTATATCATCACTCTCACTGAACTGAATCCCTTCCACCACTCCCATCTTTTTCATCTCTCTTAACTTATCTAGATTCACATGCCCAAGCCTCTTATGCCACATCATAATATCATGAACACCAGCATAGTAAAGTTTCTTCTTTTCATTACTTAAGATCAGCCTAAACATCCCATGGCTACCTTTCTCAGCAATGAAATAGACATCATCCTCAAAACTAGCAGTAAAGACTCCTTCCCTAGTGCTAGTAAAAAAACCCTTATCATCTAATACTGATGTAGAGATAAGATTTTTGTTCAGCTCCGGAATAAACAATACATCGGAGAATGTTAATATGGATGTCTTTCCTTCTACTAACACTTTTAGATCTACCGATCCTACAAGAGTAGTGGTGACTATCCTCCCATCCCCGTACTCTATCTCTACGGTGGGAATCTTTCTTATCTTAGTGAACAGGTGTCTATCCTTACACATGTGCATGGAGGCACCTGAATCTACAATCCAGCCTGCTTCACCTTTCAATCCACCGTAAGCACATTTCTGCCTCCGTGGAATTTCGACCTCTTTTTTCGCCTCCAACTCCTCATCCAAAAGGAGCTCATCGTCCTCGTCCTCGGATTCAGCCTCAAGTACCTCTGTGACAAGGGCCTTTTTCTTTCCTCTCGGGGTACCACCGGTCTGCCCCTCTTTTAACCGAAGCTCGGTTAGCTTAGTGCACTCTGCCATATAGTGCCCCGGTTTCTTACAAAAATGACATAGACCTTTGGGAGCCCTTGGTTCGAACTCATCTGCCTGTTTTTTCTGCTCCCTACCCCCACAGTTTCCAACCGGTTTTCGGGAATCCTTATTCCTCCAATCAGTCGCTGTTGCCAAGGCTTGGCCACTCTTTCCTCCCCTTCGAATCTCAATTGTATTCTCTTGAACGAGAATCATCCCTACCACTGAGTTCCATATCCACCTTGAGTCAGGCAAGTCCTGCACACGGTAAACTATGTTCACGAACTCATCAGATAACTTCATCAGTAAACAGTTAACCTTTTCTTTTTCACTAAAATCTTTTCCCGCACTGTGTAGCTCCATGAAGAGTGTAGCAAGCTCATTGCAAAAATCCAACATATTTCCCCCTTTGTATACATACTCCTTAACTTTCTGATCAGCCAACTGTTGTTGCTGAATCGTACCACTTCGGTACATCTCTATGAGAGCCATCCAAAGATCGGATGCTCTTTCTACCTGCAAATGAGGACATGCAAGTCCTTGAGTGAGATGGCGTAGGATGAAGTGCTTTGTCGCCATATTGTTGAAGTCCCAGGTTTCAGTATCATTCTCCTCGTTCCTCGGAATAGGTGACATGAATGCTAAACCAGTTGCTATTGGTGTGGTCGCCTCCTTCTCCTTTCCTTTGTCCACCACCTCTCCTTCCTTTGTTTCCTCCGTTGAAGGTGAATCCTCTTTCCTGGTGAATCTGCTTCCTCCAAACCCTGGAGGAATTCAAGGACTTGATGGACGCCCCAATCGTCCACTCACTATCCCCCAAAACCTTTTTTCGAATAGAGCTCCTATCATCATACTTTCCCAGTATATGAAGCCAGTTCCATTAAAGATTGGTACCCTAGAGGGTGGGCCCATAACCTGTAACTCTGAGACCTCCATAAGTCCTCAGAGTGGACAGCTTCCAAGAAGCCTCTAGGATAATCCTGACCCCTTTGTGTTTAAGCAAAAATAACTGCCACCCTGGCAGACAAAAACCCTGACAACCTGCACCCCTGTGAAGGCAAGACTCCCCTGAGTCAGTAGCAAAAAGAATCTCTGAATTTGCTCCCCTGAGCAGTAAGTTATGGAGGGTCAAAGTTGACCTTTTGTACAGAAGCTCTCTGGGAGAGAGGGTCCTATCTTCTAATTTTTCTAAGTCCTATCTCTCTCACAGACTCTATCTACTGATGTACGGAACCAATCAGAATTGAGTTCCGTACGCAAAAGTACAGCCGCCGGTGTACTTTCAGTACGGACATTGTACGACATGGCCTAAATGTCGACACATGTCAAATCCGGATTCGGTGCCATAATCTCCGGAGATTCTACAATCCAACGGAATTTCGCCACGTGTCATCCGATGTGGCGATGGCCACAAACCGCCGAAATCTCCCTCCGCGATCTCGGCGCTAATTCCGGCCGTCCGATTAAATTCAGATTTAATCTTAGCCGTAATAAATACATGCGCGGTATTTATTTCACTTCCGAAACAAATGCGCGGTATTGATTCGTAATCCGTACCGTCATCCGTACCGGATCTATGTATCCCGTAATCCGTAACAGTTAAATGAATTTATCGTACGTATACATCTTTAAATTATTATCAAACTATATAGTACGTATCACTATAGCTAGACCTAACGGCTAAGGCTACCGGCTATTTCCTTTCTGCCGGCCGGTAGGTACAGGGATCAAATCCTGTCGCCGGCGCTTAACTTTTAATTAAATAAATAAACCCTAATATTAAATTCCCGTAAACTTCAAGATAGCCAAGGTAGCCATGGCTCTAGCTTCCTCTCCAACTTCTCAGTGACTGCAACAAGTTTGAGAGTTGGAGAGAGAAGTTAGAGATAGACTGCCTCGGCTTCTTTCTATTTCTATTTAGACCTAGAAAATACTAATAAATCCATTAGTTTCTACATTTCACATCATATGGAGCCCACATTTATTTATATGCTTTTATATCCAGAATCGCTTGATTTCATCCAGAAACACAATATTAGCTTTGTTAAAAATTATAGTTTTTGTATTAGTAACTGTCCATTCATTCTCAATATTTGCCACTAAACGGGCCTGGAAAAGCTCCCTGCGAGTAAAAGTCAACGCCTTAATGCTTCACAATATCTTCAGGAAACAGCTCGATTCCCTGCGGCTTTCTGACCTAAGATCGTTTACTGTGACTATACCTATGACTTCGTTGGCATTACAACATAGGAAACGAAAATCGAGTCCAAATGTGAAAAAAGAAAGTAAACTTCACCAGATTGAAAGAAGCAAGGAGAGAGCGATAGTAAAAGCAAGGAGAGAGCGGTAGTAAAAACAAGTGAAAGGGAAATTAATGACTTTGGTTCCACTAGCGATCATTTTATTTGATGTCCCATTGAAGCTGGATAAAATTTCAACCAGGGTGAATCCTCCAAGAAGGAATGTTCAAAACTTTTTGAGAATTCAGTTCGTAATGAAAGAAATATTCGATATACTTGCAGAGGAAAATGTTGAATAACAATGATTGGTTTGAACACTAAAGCTGCAAGATACTTGTGAACTCAATGGTTCACTGCCGCGAACAAAATCATTTGCCAATCCCATTCCTGTCGTCATCCAACAGTCCAGCAGAGGAGTATTTCTTTTGTTTTCTTTTTCTCTTTCTTTCTTTTCTTTTGCAAGAGCAACAGGTAGCCAATTTTAACATCGTCTGCTAAAGTAGCAACTGAAAATGTCCAGACCTCACCTACAATTGTACAAAGAAACTCAAACCAGTTTCTGTACAATGAGAAAAATTCTCCAATTAATAAATGAATGAAAACGAATAGTGACGCAAAAAACTTCTAGCTCATGGACAAAGTCAATTGGTGTCCGACGGCTAAACCTGCCTTCATTCCATCTACTGCAGCGCTCATGATCCCGCCGGCATATCCAGCACCCTCCCCAATAGGATAGAGACCGGGGAGAGATACTGATTCATATGTTTCCTTATGACGCTCAACACGAATAGGAGCACTTGTTCGAGTCTGCGATATTCCATTTCATTTGCCCTCCGTCAGTATGGACAATTGGTTAACAACCGTTCAACAACCATTCTTCATTAATCCAAGTCTAGAGCCACGTGAATTATTACACTGGCCACCACTGTTAGTGAAGTCTATGTTAAATATGGACATAGTCAAATCTATGACATTTTAACGATCAAAGTGTCTCTTTTTCTAGCACAAGACGTGAAACAAATATGTGGAGCACATGAGATGTGGAAATTTGAGAGACAATTGTACGCATCGGTGGATTGGTGTAGTATGGATTTGTGAGGTGTGCTTGACCAAACAGGTATAACCTTGTCAATGTGTAACTGGTATAATAAAGCACTATAGCATTAGCTCTCATTTCTTCCATCCTGGAATCACTATGAACAAAAGAAACATACGGCAAAAATATCCTCACCTCAACTCCATGCAGCAGAGCCTCTTTGCAAATAAAGCCGGGCATCTGCATCATCAACCAAGTAGTAAGCTCCAGTTAACTCACCCGCCTATCACAAGCTCTTGCAGAGGGCTTTGAAAGCGACTTAATCCAAAATGTAACCGGCATATGTAACAGTGGCATTGTTTTGCATCTACACTTCTCCATCGTAAAAATGCAATCATCAAAGCATCTCACACACAGGTTTCTCCAAAGATTTTGTTTTCAACTGGACTTCTTGCATCGTTTACAAGAATTCGCTCATTATAGGACTTTCCCAACATTACCCGTCTGTCGAAAGCGAGAAGAGCCTTGTGAAGAGCGGCACTGATGTCGGCCGGATAGAGGTCATCGAGACGTCCCGGCTGAACTCCAAGGCGGTAGCTTGAAGAAGGGAGAGGAGCCTCTGGGAATTCACAAATGTGCAACTCTCAACTTGAGTAACGACATCAAAAGCTATCTCAAAAAATACATATCAATACTCTTCTCATGTCCTTAGCCTCAACACGTGTGCTGGAAGCTGCACTCCTGAAGCATATTTTTCCCATACATTTTAAAATATAGAACTAGTGACAGAGGACTACAAAGAACCCCACTCACACAAGAATACTCGGGCAAACACAAGTTTTTCTCGTAACCAACTTGAACGCCTTTGTTACCTGCATACCTGAAAGCCTACCATCGAGAAAATCTGTTACTCTTTGAACAGGAGCTTTAAAAGCTCCTCCTCCTCTTATGGCTGCCTCACGCTCCATCGCCCTCTGCATAAAACCGTCTAGAAACCCTCAGACCCCTCAATCGAACCAATCAGGAGGCAGTAAAACCCTCCTTTCTGGTTCATAACAACACAAACAATCTTCTCCTCCTTGCAATTGTCATACTCCGACAAAACAGAGTTGTTCGGCTAAGAAACAGGAGAAGCACGGATTCAGGAAAACAAAAGAGGCACAAGCTCACCTGGAAACTTATTCCAGCCATTGCACCATCGGTCTTAACAAAAGGAGCAAAATCTGCAGAGGAGACTGTTGCGACCAACGCCGAATTGGCCCATTTGGATCCTCGTTTTGAAAAAGACATTCCATTTAGACATAATTCTTCTTCACTGGTACTTGTGCATACCACCTGCGCAAAAAAATACCATCTCAACACCTTCTATAACTACAAAATACAACAAAATAGGGATAGGTACAGGACAAAGTAGCAAAGCACTCCTACCTAATCACTCCTACCAATGTTACAGTATTAAAGCAGAGGACAATGCACATCCATGATTGCATGCTATAGACAGGAATGTAATGCATGAGAAGATTTAAAAAGTTAAAACCTGTCCCTACCTGTCCGCCCGGACACATGCAGAAGGAATAGCAACCGCGCTTGAGATCTCCTTCATCAGTCCCTTCAATCTCCGTTACAAGGCTGTAATCTGCAACTGGTATCTTGCCCTTACCCCTTTCAACGGCAGATTCCCACTGCCCATACTGCACAACAGCACATGGAAACAGATCATCATTTTCTTCTTATTCTCCTTATTCTTCTTATTCTTCTTTTTCTTCTTATTCTTGTTATTCTCCTAATTCTGCTTATGACTTTAGAGGTAGGTCCATATCACTAATTTTGGTGGGTTATACTTAAACACGCAGAGTTTTAGTTGCCTATCTTTTTTGGGGAGGCAAAAAGTCCATCGGTACCAAAAACAGACGCGAAGTCTCATCAGGAATCCAAGGTGATCATCTGTCACCAGAACTACAAGTTGCAACATAAGCGAGAAAAAACAGATAAACTATTTGAAAATTGACTGCACTGCAGCCTGACATTTTTCACAGAAACAGAGACGGAGGCCCTTATGTGAACCGGCATGAGAGTAGAAAAAACTAATGGTTTAATCCCCACAATAAGTCAAAGCGCCATAGACTTTTTAGTCATCCACAAAGTCAGGGCCCAATGGAATGAACAGAGAAGTACAAACCGTAGACCGTAGCTACGGTCTTGTGATATAGACTGTAGCTATTAGCTATTATTAGTTATTATTCTTTTTTGTTGGTATAGACCGTAGCTTCGGTCTTGTCTTCGGTCTTGTGTTCATTCTTTTTTTCACAAGTTTCACAACTACAAGGAGCTTCATTCACTGGAACCCACTATCTAACCTGTCTTCAATGGCCTGAAAAATAATTGAACATTAAAGCAACACATCAAATCCCAGGAAAAGTTTGTTTAAGCTGTGACCGACATTAAACATATCAACACACTCCCTCGTGAGCACGAGACACCTTACATGAATTTGTCAGTGTCGCATAATACTTTCATCAGGTTGTGGTTTTGTTTGCTTTGCTGTTTATATAACAAACGTAACACCTTTCAGCTTCTGAAAAAGCTGCTGTGAATTTTTGCCTATGCATCCTATCTGCCTTTTGGTCACAGCAATGGTAAAGAAAAACTCACCTGAAGATGATTAATTAAATCTTGGGGATGCTCCACACGAAAGCCAACCTGGGACCCCAACCCCATACCCCATTAAATGAGAAATCGTACTGAAGTTACTGTGAGGCATTATCTTTTATTTTATCAATAAAGAACAATATATTGCCAAAATATCACTGAATCGCCACTGTTTAAAAAACTGTAGTTTTGCTGGAATAATACATTTCTGATCATTGCAGAATGGGAAAAATTTAACCCTACATTCTGTAAATTGTTCTCTTTTAAATTTTCCCAAACGAAATTCTGTCAGGTAGCCAATCTATTTGCTGCAAGGTTGACAACTAAAAACCCAGCAAGGTCCCTTTTCAGTACTGACCGCAAAATCTTTGAGCGACATCTCCACTCCATGTTGTTGGAGAACGCTGTATGCCTCTCGAGCAGAGTGTCCAACAGCAAGGATGACTTTATCTGCCTTAATCAAACCATTCATGCCGTTACGATAACTACGAGTTCCTTGAACGGCACCATTATCAGGGATGCTTCTTGGAGGGGGAGCAGGAACGGCTCCTACTCGGACTCCCAAAAGGCGTCCATTCTGTATTTCTAAATCCTCCATTTCTGTCCCAAAATGGATTTCCACCTGAACAAGGGACAAACTTGACCAGAACAGGAATTAACACTTCACAACCTTCTGGGAATCTTCACTTCCAAGTTGAAGACTGCAAGCATAGCATCCTCAGCTTCCTTTTTCTAAACACTTCTCGCATCTTCACGTTTCCTTAACACAATCGCAATAACTAACAAATAATAAGAGGAGAGTTCTGTAGAATTCTGTAGAGAATATGACAGACTAAAATTCAGGGAAACAATGTGTGGCATCATTCCATCTGCCCCATGGTTCAACAAGATCTATGCTGCTAAGGTTGAAGACTCTTTAAACAAAAAAAAACAAAAAAATGCCTAAAAGAATCCAAAAAGTATGACAAGGAGTAGGCTAGCCTCACCCCAAGCTGCAGGAGATGGTTGCGAAAATTTCGTAGAATAAGCACAAGGCGGTCAGTCCCAAGGTGAGGCTTGCCATCCACACAAATGCGCTCCGGTGCTCCAAATTGTACCAGAGTTTGCAAAACCTGCCAAACAACAATTGCTTCATACTGTGAACCGCATGCAGACAAGTGACAGTGGTCAAGAACCTGCCTTTCACATACCATGATTTAAAGTGTAAAATACACCACTTTGATTACAAATATTGTCGTTTCTTTCCACTGTGAATAAAATACAAGTTCCATTCAAGACAATATCTGCTTGAAATGTACAGAGCTATCATACAAAGACAGCCAAAATGTTTTTTTCCAAGATGCTAAGAACCTCACCGCCTGTACATCGGAGCTGTTCTTCCCGATGCGTGTAGTGAGCTTACCATCACTCCATGTACCTGCTCCTCCCTGAGCCCTTCACTTGCCTCATCAACTGTTTCTCCTGTGTTCACAGAGACTGTACATATACCATCATGCGCGAAGCATAGGTTCAAAATGTGTACCATATGTACAATGCAAGGAACAATGTTCAGCTAATTCTGATTTACCTGTAGAGCTGTAGAAGTGTGACAATCGACTATTTCTTCGACACCCATCCCAAGCATTGAAAGTGCCACTTAGTTTTTGATGAGTGATTATTTTTTATCAAATCCAATAAAAGTTAGGTTCACCTACGAAACTATAACATTGACCAGAAAATACCAAAGAAAAAGTGTGTTTTTGTTCATGTAAAATAAGAGCCAAAGTAGACAAAAATGATGAAAAAGCATTGTGGCTTTGTGGTTGCAAATAACTGAAAATTTGACAATATGTTACATCCTGAGAGTACGAGGTTCCTGCAACACTTGCCTCCCCGTAGCAGAAATTGCTGTGAGAGTCCAAGTGTCGCCTCACCACAAATGCCCCTATATCCCGGCCTCTGACCTCCACTGGCTGGCCCCTCTCCAAAAGCACCACTTTGTGTCCACGCTTTGCAAGTGCAAGGGCCGCAAAGAGTCCAGCTGGCCCACTTCCCACTACAATCACTTTGCCCTTCTCACTCTTCACTGAATTTCTGGTCGTTCCTGACAGATTCGCCTTTGAGTTTTGACGTCCTTCCTTCATACCCCTCTGACCGCTAGACAACAAGCGCTCTGTTTCATCTTTCTCGTTAACAAGAACCCCATGCGAGTCCACCTTGTCGCAGACATAATTTGTTGGAAAACCGACAGAGCTTGTCTCCGCATGAGACGAGCGTCTTGTAGCCAATTCCTTTTCATCACCGTTGAGCTGACCCATGGCGGTATATGGTTCCAAACCGAAGATAGCAGAAAAAGTAGAAGGAACTTGCACTTTAGGCACCACAGCAAAATGCTGAGGAGATCGATTCACCTTCGAAAAGGAAACATTGGCAGCCAACATGGCTGACTTAGCTTCTTTCTCATCCACGTCCACAGCATAGACAAACTTTGGATCCTGCAAGGAGGCAAAAAAAAAACAGGGAGAGACAAAACCCCTAAGTAAGATTCATCACCCACTATAGAGACTATCAGCAAGCAGTTTACGTGAATGTTACACTTTCCACAAATAAAGGAGATGGTCCTACTTGATTAGAAACATACATTCACCGTCCAGTGTGTTTAAAAGAAACCAGTTTCATGTTCCATAAGCTTACCTTTCTGGCATCAAACGACTTCCGGAGAACTTTGATTACAGCTGATGGGAGATGATGTGCCTGTCCTGCCCTACCCACGTCTGTCAAAAACACCTAAACTTTCAACCCGATTGTTCAATACATTACAGCAAATTCAGCACAAAAAGAAGGGAGTTAAAGGAAGATCAATCCTAAACTGGACTGAAGCAAATTCAGCACAAAATGAAGGGAGTCAAAAGGAAGTTCAATCCTGAACTGGACTGAATTATTATGCCAAAAAAATTATGCATACGCACATAAGTTCTCCAGACTTCATCGGAAAAAAGAGAGTCAACAGCATACCTGGCAGCCCAACCGAGCCGCCACAGCAACATGTAGTGCCTCATGAAGTGACACGTCATCTTTGCCAGGGTCAGCTGACAGAGGCACCTCCACATTGAAGAGGCGCCAACACATTTCAACTCCTGGAGCTGATGTCAACTTACTTGAAAATTCCCCATTCTTGAAGTATCTAACATCAGCAGTCCCGGACGTAGAAGAGGATTCCTTTGGCACAATGCCTTGAGGACGGGAAACAGAATCTCGATGAGCAAATTTCTGAGAGATCCTTTTGGAATTCCTAATTTCCTTAAAAGGAACTGCTTGCTTTTGACTTTGTGAAGCTCCATTTCCATGTGATTCATCCCCTCCTCTGGTTCTAATTTTGTTCTTAAGATTTTTGATGGCTGGCAATGTCTCAGAGCGCATGCTCTCTTTTTCCATTCCACAGTTAACACTTAATCTTTCATTCGAAACGCAACCTCTTCGAGTGGCCTCTAGCGACAGCCCTTGTGAAAGGAGCTTCACTGTGGCATCTGAAATTTCGGTAGGCCTAAATGATGCACAATAAGAACCGTCACGAGGAAGTAACCACCTGTTTTGCAAAATACCTGGTGGAGAGTATGGGTGACGCATATTGGCAGCCGCCATGCTATGTACTTCCATCGCAAGACCTTAAAGAAGCTTGAAGAAGAACATAAGCTGGCGGTATCGTGCGAATTGCAGACCTAGCAGGAGGTAATAAAAGGGAAACCTATTCCTCAGTTGAAAAATGCACAAAAAAGGCTACAACTTCAGTAACTTCAAATACGAAATTGCCGCCTTTTTGGAAATGAAACGTAGTCAGCTTTTGACCTAAAGCCGTTTATTTGTGCCTCGCGTGTTCAATCTTGAAATTTACTCTTTCGAGCTTTTGCCAGTTTACTGCTTTTGTACCGTATGAAGGTACTGTAGCTTCTGTATCTCCAAACACGAGCCAGAACATTCCTCTATTGTTCTTGTAGAAAATTAGAGTGTTTGAGAATAGGCAATTCATTAAGTCATCTAAAACGCTCGTCATTGTATGGCATTTCTGATTTTTGAAGCAGAATTTTGAGGTCTTAACAGACTAGCGTCTACTATGGCGCACAATCCAAGCCACCTTATGCCAACAGGTTTGAACATTTCTATTAATTTTTCTTCTTGCTGTCAGAATGTCGCTTTAATCCGCTAGCGTTCACTAACTCATGGAAGCAGTGATTGCTTTTTGCCAAAAAGTACTTGGGCAGTTTTTCATCAGCCTACTCCGTATATGTGACAAAATTGTGTAACTGCTTTGTTTTTATTGTCTTTGCTTCTAGGTTTTTCATTTTTCTTTATGGTGGGACAGAACTCATTGACAGATGTATTGGATCCAAAATTTGGGTAATTATGAAGGGAGACAAAGAGCTGGTGGGTACATTGCGTGGCTTTGATGTTTACGTCAACATGGTTCTTGAAGACGTCACCGAGTAGTGAGTAAACATCTCCCATTGCCCTCGGCTGGGCTGCAATAGATATAGGTTTACCTTTAAATGCAACTTCGCCTTGAAACGTATTTGGCCTATTTTCTAAGCAATGAATATTTCTATTTGTAGGAAGTGTCAAGGACATGGAAGCAACATTAGAACTAAGAAAGTGGATAAATTTGAAAATTTATGGCTCAGAGCAATTTTGTGTCTTTCAAAAGAAACAACCAGGGTCAACAATTATTAACTTATGGAAGTATAGAGCACCTTCGAATAGGAGTTGGCCGTCTGTTGGGTACTATGCCTCTTTGTACTAGTTTACATTTTGGAAGATGCCCACGAATTTCTTAGATAATCCAACGAGCTGGAAATTTTTGACCTATGGTTTTGGAAAACCAACTTTTATAATTGAGGATGAATGGCCACCATAGCTATCTCAAAATCAGCACTTTAGCCAGTTTCCTGTGTTCATCCACTTCTTAGAACGAAGACACTAACTAAATTTTGAGACACTGAAGCATGTATTCAACAACAAGAGGAAATGTAGGAAATTGAAGAAATTTTACAGGAACTTTTCTTTTGTTTTCTGGCATACTAGACATGCTCTTCAATAATGACAGGTGGCGCATTTAAGCATGCCAAGTATCCACGAAAAGGATGACTCTAAGAAGCTTATAAGTTTCTGTTCATCAGGGCAGAATGAGACAAATCAACAGCTTTGGTTAATCCATATAAGCACGTAAAGAAGTTACCATTTGAAGGCCGAGGAAACAAACTTGTCAGTTGGCTCTTCGTTGAAAAAATGTTTGCGCTAGAAAGTTGTCAGAGGTTTGGACATGATATGAGACTGCCAAACTTAAATGTGACCTCTAGACACCTAAAACGTGCATATGTTGGTGTACATTTTGGGGGGTAGTTTAGCTAATACTTAAGTTGACCTTTCCTTGGCTAAGAGCTAACACGATTGAGTACATTGCACCTATCCTCCTTGAAAAACTGAAATTTGATGGAAGACATGATCTTCTGTTGGCGATTATGAATTTCTTATGAGCTCAAGTGATGTATTTGACACACGCAATGTAACTTTTAATGAGTTCTATAGGTTGTGGAAAGTGTCAACACTTGGTTTTGTAGTGTAATTGTTCAGCGGTATGTTCTGTTACAGTATGGCGTATCACATTTGGTCATGCCACAACTAGGACGGGAAGTAATTTATAAGATCGTAACTGTTTGTAACAATGTGTTTAAGGAACACGATTCAAATGATTTAATGATTTCTTGGCATTTATTTTTGGGCATAGAGTTTCGTCGACTATTTGTAACGAGTTATGAAGAACCTATCATTCTAAAGGTTCTCTTTATTGGTGTCCATATTTTTGCCAATTGATTGTAGAGATCTTTTATAGCCGCAGCCTCGACCGGTCACAATTAATATGAACTGCAGTCGATGATCTCCTCAGTCCACTTGTTTTTTATGAGTTAATGCTAAGATTCTTGTTATCTTGTGTAAATATACTGAAATGATATAGATTAAGTTCAGAACATTGTTCTTGCATTTTGTGTTTACAAATTTATCTAATGGTTGATTGTGTTGAAGAGAAGGAGCTCTTTTTCTAAAATCGAAAAGGAAGTTGTTAGGCCTTTCATTTACATGGTTTTCTCTGTGAAAAAATGCGGGTTATTGCGTGACATTTAAATTTCAGGGGCCATGAAGTTTGTGCATGACTGGTTAGATGCGCTTTTTCGCACCCTTAGCATTGGCTGCAATAATAAAGAAAGTCGGTTCTTCAACAGTCATTAAAATAAGTTCCTTTCCTAAAAACATTTGTGTGAGTCGCCACATTTGGGAACCGCACATATGAATCAAGTGGATTAGCACTATCAGCTTGTCTATGGGCATGCCATCAATAGTACACCATTTACGTGGGCACCTTAGCAAGCTTGTATACAATTGTTTGGTTGTATGTATTCCTTCACTGAAATTCTGGAAATAATTCTTCAAACGAAGTGGATTCTGGGGTTAATGCAGTGAAAATACTCCCGAGGGGAGCAGAGTCACCAAACTGGACAGGATTCTCCTTAACGGCAATAACATAGCCATTGTAAGTCTCAACTTGGTATTTCTCTAGTGGGTCCGTGTTGGCGTAAGTTCTTGCATGGTATGCAGTACACGTGATAAGTTCCAAAAGCGCATTATAGCTCCTTTGTGTATTGCCAGTATGTCTCAAGAACTGAGCTTTATCAAGAAAGCACGATGGTGAACCCGTTGGGGTACCTGGGAATAAAAGAAACGAAAAGCCAAAACGAAATTGAAAAACCGAACGTGGGAGGAAGCAAACTGAAAAGTAAAACAGTTCGAAAGAAAGGACTAAAAAAAAAGGAGCCTGCTTCTTCTAGCCACTCTGTCCAGTCGACCTCTACTTTCGCAAACATCCAAAAGTCATTTTTTACTCGACGGTATACAAAATACCGGATACTGATTGCCTCTTTTTTTGCAAACTAGGGGCTTACTCATCCTCGTTTGGCATTGCGTCCTGTGCCTGTTGTCTTTTTGGGCTCCCAGGGTTCACCACATGAAAGACAGGAGCAGTCTTGGGGCATTGACCATAGCCGGCCTTCAATCACTATTTCTTTGTATGTGAAGTGATGATAAACCATACCTGTATCTTAGTGGTTTGGGCACACTGTTGTGTCTTTCCTTTGGTGGTTGTTGCTTCTTTGAGTGTCTTTGTTTTACCTGTCATTTTTCTGTGTGCTAGATTCTTTTGCCTTGCTCTTCATTTTTGCTTGCTTCTCTCCCTATGTAGTTTTTCAGTTTTGGCGTGGCCGCCCCTTTTTGTTCCCATGGACTCAGATAGTTTACTATGGCGCTTTTTAATAAAGTCTTGCCATTCTTGTATCTTAGCCACATGTTAGTTTGTTATTTTTGCATGTGGTGGATGTGTTTATGCCTGAGAGTCCTCAGTATGCACTCACACAGCCAACCTTTATTATCATGTAAAGCAATCAAACTCTATCATTAATGGTTTTCCGGTTTCCTGGGAGTTACACTTTTAATCTATTGATAAATATTGTTTGAACCAGGAAAACTTAAATAACTATTTAGAAAATAGCATAACATATATCTGGTCAAAAACTTACATATTCAAATGATAAAAAAACCAGCTTAATGTTCTTTATTCTGAATAGTAGGGGAAGGGTAAAAAACTTTCAAGAATAGTGTGTATCCTACTAGCGAAGGTATTTTCCTTTTATCTTATATTCACGCCTCTTGTTGCCCACTGTATGATGCGCTAATGACAGTGATGCAGTGCTTATAAGAATTCCTTTGTGTTAAAAAGGTCAGTGAAATTGGCTTAAATAAAAGGTTAATCAGAGACATCCATTTTTAGTGAAGTACACCGCGAATCGTAATTAGAGTAATGAAAAAATTAGAGTAAAAAAACAAAATAAAAACAATTAGAGTTATGAACGCTAATTTGTGTGATAGAACTTTTTCACAAAGGAAGTTTATCTAATTTATTTAAGTACTCTATATTGGGTTATGTCGGCAATAATTATCCGCGCTGAAATTATGAACACTAAATTACGTAAACGTACAAAATCTGTCAGTCCATATAGTTTTGACGTCAGTATGACGTTAGTACTATTTGTCGCGTTGAATGTCAGTTAATGTTCACACTGACGACGATGCTGTCAACGGACGAGAGTTATGCGAACGACTTTTTTTTGATGTGATTGATTACTTGTTTAGTGCGATATCACGTGCGAGCGCGATTCTATTAAATCATTATTTGTACCTTTTTACTTATAAAAGTACAATTTTGCACGGTCGGACGTCGTCCGTACCCCACACTGTTTAAAACGAACCTATATTATAAGATTTTATGCTAATTAAACCTTACCTAAATTATAATAATGAAAAAAATAGAATCATTAACTCTATTTGACGTAATAGAGTCGAAATTTCGAGCGACCGAATTAGCGTTATTTACTCTAATGACGATTCGCTGTGAACTGTAGATGAAAGCAATAAACGCTTAGAGTTTATTGCCTAAAAGCAAACATAAAATCTTCAGTAGCATTTTTTTTCTACAAAAACTACAAAATCTGACCAACAATCTGCGTAGACAATTACGTTTCGACACTTGTCCCATAAAAGTTCTAGATAGACGTAAAGAGAAAAAATGTAGTGGTAAAACAATTCAAAGAGTAAAAGGTAAATTATGGAAAATATTGCGATTGGCTCAAAATGATTTCATTATTTTCCTCGATCTGTCCTTTGTTTCGTGAGATCCCTTAGCGTAAAAAAAATGGCATCCTTTCAACTTCGATGAATGCAAAATTTTAGTTTGGTTTTGAATGACGTCATCTGAATGGCGTCACCATCTCATTTACGAAGAATATGATTCGATCAGATCCTTGTTGACTCGCAATCATTTCGTCATAAAACCAGTTTTCCCAAAAGAGATATTTTCGTATCAATTGATCAGAAATACAATTACATGGGACAAGTGGTTGTCTAGTTAAGCGCAACCCAACCCTGAATTTATATTTTTATAATGTAGCTCATATAATATGGATGTTGTGTCGATTGAACCATAGTTCAAAAGTAGGTGAAAGTAGGCCCATACAATATGCCTATTGTACGCAAAACATACAATATGACCTTAAGACCCATATTGTCTTGGTCGCAAAATGAAAAAAAAAAGTAATAGGGTTGAGTTGCACATCGATCGATAGAGAATTAAAACGTCATGTCTAAATTCTGAAAAACATTCGACCATTTTTCATTTTTTTTTCTGTGAGTTTTGAGGTATTTTTATTTAAACTGTCAGATCTGGACGATCGGACAGTCGCTGATCAAAGTAGCGATCTAAGAAGATCACATGAAAAGCCCATAACACAACTTACGATATAACTATCCGTCAGATTTGGACGATCGGACGGTCGCTGATCAAAGAAGCGATCTAAGAAGATCACATGAAAAGCCCATAACACAACTTACTATAAAGGCGCCTATAAAAGGCCTACGATAAAAACGCCTAATTTTGAACTATGGATTGAACATTTGAAACCATAGTTGTTCAAAACGCATTTTACGCACGATTCAAACGCGCGTACAATACGTAGAAACTGGAGAGGTCGATTTGAAAAAATCGTAAAAAACGTTAATGATTTTTTTCCGTACAAATCCGTACATGTTAAAAAAATTGACTTGAACATGTACCGCAGTTTGTACGCTTTGTCATAATAAAATTGTCTGTCGTTCACAAAGGCAGCCATGGCCAACTTCAAAAAAACATAGTACAGGAGATGACATTTTTCATCATTCAACATTGCACGACGTAATCCTCGAACTCTAGGCGTGGCTGCCTTTTTGGAGGTCCATGACTTCTTCGTCGACGGCTTCAACGGCAGATTACTAACTACTGCCGTGGCGTCGGTAATGGCGTCTTCCTTGAATTTTCGTTTCAACTGTTAAAGTATTTATGGCGGCTTCTTTTCGAAAATTTAAAGAAGACGCCCGTACACATTTGGAACTTACGGCGCTCAAATAGTGTGACGCCGCAACGTCTCTTTTTGTAAATGTCCGTAGACGTCACGATAAATTTCCGTACATTTCTGTGTACATTCTGATCAGTTTACTGAACAGAAAGTACTGATACGTGCATCGAATCTTTTCGTCAATTTTTGTACAGTTTCCGTAAATATTCGTACAATTACCGTAATTATTATATAGGTTTCCGTAAATTTCCAGTTTCAGTTTACAGTAGATCGTTTTTTTGCGATTTTTTGAAAAGTCACGTACAATACGTAGAAACTGGAAAAAATGAAAAAATCGCGCGTATTGAACAACTAGGTTTGAAACCATAGTTGTTCAAATCGCGCGAGTTTTTCCTTTTTTCCGATTAAAACGTACAATTGTGACTTCTGAATAAATCGGAAAAAAACGCGATGTACTTTCTGTCCGGTAAACTGAACGGAGAATCTACAGTAACTGTACGGTTTTGTACCAAAAGAGTACGGAATTTGACTAAAAGATACGTTGCACTTCGTAGTACTTTCTGTCTGTTAAACTGAACAGAAATATAACGGGAAACGTACGGAATTGTAACAAAATTGTACGGACTATGACGAAAAGAGACGGGAACTGTACGGGAAATGTACAAACTGCGGGATATGTAAAATTTATTTTTGTTTACATGTAAGGAATAGTACGGAGAAAAATTCATTGACGATTTTTACGATTTTTTCAAAAGGTTCAATGCGTTTGTTACGTATAATTCGTTGCGATTAAATCGTTCGCACTAAACGCCGTGAACAACTATGTTTGAAACCATAGTTGTTCACGGCGATTAGTGCGAACGTACCGTACGTGACGAATTATACGTAACAAACGCATTGAACCTTTTGATCAAATCGCAAAAAATCGTTAATGAATTTCCTTCCGTACTATTCCGTACATAAAAAAACAAAAAACTATTTCATATAACAGAGTTTGCAAGTTTTTCGTGTTAAATGAGCGGTAAAAAAAATAAACTTTTTAAAGTTTTATAACAATCTTTGTTAGCATAGGAATGACTTTACCAAATGGTAGTCCTGTCGTTATCCTTAGAGAATACTTCGGTAATAACATACCCGGGTTCGAATGCTACGAAGATAGCATTTATAGCAATTCGTCTTCTTTCAAAAAAAATTGAAGAAGACGCCCGTACAAATTTCAAACTGAACGCGCGAAATTATTGTGACGTTCGTCTTTTTTTTCCTTTTTTGCGATTGAAACGTATAATTCGTGACTTTTGAAAAAATCAAAAAAAAACGTGTACTGTAAACTGAAATTGCAATTTTACGGAAACCTGCAAACTAATTACTGTAACTGTAATCGTGCGATTTTTTCCTTTTTTGCGATTGAAACGTATAATTCGTGACTTTTGAAAAAATCGAAAAAAAACGTGTACTGTAAACTGAAATTGCAATTTTACGAAAACCTGCAAACTAATTACTGTAACTGTACATTTTTTTACGGGTATGTACGGAATAAAACGGGAAATATGCGTCGCACTTATTGGTACTTTCTGTTCAGTGAACTGAACAGAAATACCACGGAAGTTGAACGTTATATAATCGAAAATGTACGGACATTTTCGAAAAGAGACGTTGAACGTCACAATAATCTCGCGCGTTCAGTTTGAAATTTGTACGGGCGTCTTCTTCAATTTTTTTTGAAAGAAGACGCCATAGAACAGAGACGAAATTGCTAAAAATGCTACAGAGACGAAATTGCTAAAAATGCTATTTTCGTAGCATTCGACCCCGGGTATGTTATTTGCGAAGCATATCCTAAGGTGAACGACAGGACTACCATTTGGTAAAGTCATTCCGTTACCCAAAATAATTGTGATAAAATTTTAAAGAGTTTATTTTTTTACTGCTCATTAAACGGGAAAAACTTGCAAACTGCGTTATATGTAATAGTGTTTTGTGTTTTTATGTACGGAATAGTACGGAAGGGAATTCATTAACGATTTTTTGCGATTTGATCAAAAGGTTCAATGCGTTTGTTACGTATAATTCGTCACGTACGGTACGTTCGCACTAATCGCCGTGAACAACTATGACTATGGACGAAACTATAATGCCGCAAATGAAACTGAAACTTATTCAATCAAACGTAACAAAAATTCAGCCAAACGTAAACTGAAATGTAACTTCAAACCAAACCAAGTGAGTCGTAACTATAATGCAACGCGAACATAAATAATATTATATCGACCAAACCCGCCGATTCTCCCAATATTCCAACAATCCCCCTCTTAGGGTATTTTCGCATGTGGTAAAGTTACAGTTATTTCGTGTCGTTTTCCTTCATAACTTAGAAAAAAACGAGAAAATCCGCAGCCGTACCAAAAAATTGAAATTAGCACCGTACAAGTTACATTTTTGTGTTCCCTTCCCCTTCCTCCTCTTTTTTTTCTCTCTGCTGTTGACCCTGGCTCCCTCCGTCTATCTCCTTTGGAGAACTATCCCTGGAATTCCTCTCCAGCCATCTACTCTTTCAGTCCGGATGTCTTCCGCCATGGAAACTGCAGTCCCAGGCGCCACGTTCAACAAGCCGCGGACCATACTTCGAAAACTTTTATCTCGGGAACAGTCTGAAGGTGATGGCGCACGTGTGAGGCGCAGCATTGGGAGGTGTGTGCGCGTTTTGTCGTCTTTTTGTTTGCCTTCAATTCAGTTTGATCGTTTTGAGTAACTGAGCTAGTTTCAGGTGATAGTGTCAAGTTGCAGGTACGACGATTGTGTATCTTTTTGCCTCTTTTTGCCTGAGAAGTTCGGCTGCCCTGAAACCTTCTGATTGAGTGTCCCGGAGTTGTTTTTGCAGGCCTGAAATGAAGACTCTGGATCCTTTCCTTTTGCTCGACGAAGCCAGAGGTGTGTAATGTGGTGCGTGGAAATTGATGCCACGTGGCTGCCTGATTACTCTTGTGCAGATTGAGACGCAGCCATTGGCTGTTGTGGGAAAGTCGTGCTGTTGCTTGCCTGGACTGCACAAAACCATGAAAATATTTTAAATTAACAATGAATTCGAGTTAGGAATGACATTAGGTGGAAACCTTTTCCCCATAGCTGTCCTTTTCCCTCCCAATGTCTACATAATGCCGTAACTCCTCCTAGTGGGTTAGAGTACGGAGGCGAACCAAATGTTGTCAAATGATTCGAGAAACGTGACATGTTTGGAAAAGTTATAAAGACTAACAGTTGGTTCTCTTGTGGCTCCATTTTTCTCTCTTCAGTTTCAGCTCCAGCCGGCTTCCCCGACCATCCTCACCGAGGTGGGTAAATAGACAGCAGTTGGGCGCTTTTTATTTGGATTATGATATTGCTTTCAATTCAAGAAATATCAGCTCAAAGCTGCAGTGTTTCAAGTTCAAATGCGCATGGCACTCACCGACACATTTATGCAATTGGGCATTTTCTGACTTTTTTGATGTTTTCTGATTCTTAATGGTATTTGACAGGCTTTGAGACTGTGACCTATATGCTGGAGGTGTGATCTCCTATCCTTTTACCATATGCAAATAGTCGAGTCATCTTGTATTGGAACCATTTGACTTTTTGTGTTCAAATGCTGATGTCTTCGGGTGAAGATCTACATTTATGACAGTGATTGTAAGCTGGCAGTAACTTCCAAAAAGCTGACTGGTGCTGCTTATAAGATGAATTCTTATCATACTTCTACTTCATCGTTGCTAATGCAGGGAGCTGTCACCCACGAAGACTGTGATGGCCACAAAGGCACCATTAAAGCTGGAGATTTACAGGTCAGACATTGCAACAGCCCTCTACTTTTAAGTGACACAAAGTGGGAGAAGCCTTCCATTCTCTCCTCATCATCACCATCACATATATTCTGTAATTTTGTTATCGTTGTTTGACATAGAATCACTGCATTCTCATCCATTTGACATGTCCAGCAAATATTTTTACGCGAAGCTGGTCAATTGTCTCACGATTCTGCGTGTTTCAACTAACTTGAAACACAATGTCCACAATGTAAGACTTTTAAGCTTGTAAGGACAGATAAGAAGGAAAAGTGATGGACACATTTTACTTCTCTTCCCGCATCATCTGCCAAAGGAGCCCTATTTTTTTCTCTAGATGAATGGGTAAGGAAGCGTTCAAAACTAATTTACGTCTTGCCTTACCTTGGGCCGCAGTGGATGACTGCTGGGCGTGGCATTGTACACTCGGAAATGCCGGCTTCGAAGGGAGAGAGCCACGGATTACAACTGTGGGTCAACTTGGCAGCTAAGGACAAAATGTGAGTATAGCAGGTAGAGAGCGTGATAATGAAAGGACTCAATTGATAAACGTTTTGCTACATGCTCAATATGTCGTGAGCTCCACCACTGCATTGGAGCAGATATTAATTCCTAATTTTCTCGCCATGAAACCTGCAGGATTCCCTCTAATTACCAAGAACTGGAAGCAAAGGATGTTCCTAAAATTGAGAAAGACGGTGTGAAAGTTGCAGTGATAGCCGGTCAGTCCATGGGTGTGACTTCTCCAGTGTACACGCGGACACCGACAATGTACCTCGACTTCACAATGCAACCGGGTGCCTCGCTTCACCAAGCAGTGCCTGAGGGATGGAATGGCTTTGTGTATACTTTGAAAGGCCGAGGTATATTCGGAAAAGAGACTGCAGAGAGTTTTGGGGCTCATTATACACTGGAATTGGGACCTGGAGATGGGCTGAGCGTGTGGAACAAGAGTGAGGAAGTACTACAATTTGTTCTAATTGCCGGGCAGCCGATCAACGAGCCTGTGTCACAGTATGGACCGTTTGTGATGAACACACACGAAGAAATTATGCAGACATTGCGTGACTACCAAACCGGGAAAAATGGTTTTGAAAAAGCTCGGAGTTGGTTGTCTTCTAGAAAGTAGTACGCAGGATATATCTCGAGACTTAGTAGGATTGGGCAAACTATTATATGTTTAATGTGCAGAATACATCTGGAAGATTTAGTAGGATTAGACAAAAAATTGTATATTTATGCAAAAATGTACTGGCATACAAGGTGCTTATACCTGATGTTATAACTAGCAAATGTTTGGAAATAAAAATTGCATTACCTGTCGGTGAAATACTGACGCTGATTGTATTTTTCAAGTTTTTCTGGTTTATGTTGCCACTTTGTTCTCACATGTCTGGTTTACAACTTCCTTTCACCAATCATGTGAGTATGACTTTGTTTTACTACAACGCCCATCGTTACTAAAGGATTAATTTGTGTAAATGTGAAATTAGAACAGTAATTCAGTGTAGAGCGACTAGGCAGATTGTCCCTTAAATAGTGTTATTTTAACACTATTTTATGAGGTAGCGAATTATTAATGTGAACAAATCTAAGAAAATTAACTAATGACGTCTTGCAACGTGGCTCACTAGGAGCCTCTCAATTACTGTTATAAATGCTAATTATGATTTTGGTTCGAAAGAACACTCTGGTACTGTAGCTATGGACACTGTACATCAGTATTAGAGTTAGTGAATTATGAGCATTACCACTATTAGAAGTAACTTCACTTGTACTTTCTCAGGTCACAGTAATACGCGCAAGGTACAAAATGGTAATGGAGACGCTTAGTACGTTTAAATACCCAAAGCGTCCGTGCACATGTCAGCTCGCCAACAGCTGTTAGACAGGTGACTATGCACTGACCAAGTACTGACTCTGACCAAGTACTGACTCTAATCAAACGCCCAGTGAATCGGACGTTGGGGGACGTTGGGGATCCTACGTCTCCAGTGAAACTAAATGCCTGCAGAGGATGTAACTACGCTACATTCAACTGAACAATGTGAAGCCAAAAACAAGATGTTGAATCCGAATCTAAAGCGGATTGTACCGTGCCACGTAAGAGGGGGCGGGTTTCAATGGAAGATGTTTTCGAAAGTAGGCGTTTTATGGTATGCCTTTGGTAGGCGCAAGTTGTGTTATGGGCTTTTCATGTGATCTTCTTAGATCGCTACTTTGATCGCCACTTTGATCAGTGACCGTCCGATGACGTTTAATTCTCTATCAAACGATGTGCAATTCAACCATGATACTTTTTTTTTTCATTTTGCGACCAATGCAATATGGGTCTTAAGGTCATACTGTATGTTTTGCGTACAATAGGCATATTGTATGGGCCTACTTTCACCTACTTTTGAACTATGTTTTCGACCATTCTGACTTCGTATAGCTTTGTTTTTCACGCGTGTGAAATGCTCGCACACGAGAAATAATGTTTTCTAGTGTTGTGTATCGTGTAAAATCTTATCGCTATAAATTCAATATTCAACATACGAACGGTCAAGGGGCTCGATATATCACTCGGGGACCAACAAAAACTATCGCAATATATTTGGTGTGAGGTGGGTGTCCGTACAGATTTTGTACGGCGATGTTTTACGTTAATTGTCGGAAGATCCCCTCACCCCCGCCCCCCAACGGTTGGGGGGCCGCCACAGGTGGGAGGGTTGGCTCTTTTGAAACAAATTTTTAAGTCCAACATCGCCTCGATAAACAGAGGTATAAATTTATTTGCATATCGAGCCGATGTATCGGCAAAATATCGCAATATTGAGCTTCTCGATATATCGAGACACTTTATCGGTTATAGGCAACCCATAATTATGTGCATATTGAATATCAACAAGGGGTCCTCGATACACAACACTAATATCTTCAATACATATGGGATCGCTTTAGGCGAGATATCATGCATTCATTTTCACCTTTTTCGATCTTGGTGTAACAACGGGTTACATTGCACTGCATCGACTGAGATCTTGGTTTGCAACGCCTTTGGCAAACTCTATCTTCGTACATATCGGTCTGTCTTACTGTAGGGTAACCTACACGCTACGCCATTTGGCAAACTCATTAGACTTTAGCAATGTTTTACGCCTCTTTCGAGTTCGTCTATGTATGTTTATGCTGTTCTCCTTCTTTTTTATTTTAAAAATTATATAAACAACTTGAAAACGTTAAGCGCTCATGGAAATGCATTTATCAAATTTTCGAGTGTTTTTCTAGGATGTAGTCCTTGTCATAAGATTTTTTTTGCGCACCATGCCGGTTTTTGTTTGGTTTTTATGCTAAATAAAAAAAATATGTAACCAATAAAAACAACCTCAATCTAATTTGCTGCACGAACGTGTTCCGCCGAAATCACAAGAAGTGTGATAATTGCGTAACGGCGAGCATGGAAAACATCTAAGGCGGTTAGACTCCTATAGAAGATTGTACTATTTCCTAACTTGCGATGGAAAACCATGAAGTTACAAAAAGAGTAAGAAAATAATAAATACATATTTAAATACTACAATAGTCGACAAATAATATAACATATAGAATATTCTAAAACTCAAAGCGAAACTAAACAAGTAACCACTAAAACAAATTAAATGTACTAAAGTGATTACCCCACAAAGATAATAAACCTATAGTGTATGGTTATCCACGACCCTGACAACTAAAAAACCACACCTTCAAAGATCATGGATGTGGACTTAGATCGTTTGGTGGAAGATCTAAAGACCTCATACATTATCTGAAACTGTGGTTCCATTAGCGAGAGACTAAACTCACACTCTTTGAATGGCAATTGTGAAATGCTTCGACTACGAAGTAATGAATGCTCGTCGAAGTAGTCTTGAACCACTAGTTTCAATTTTGTTTTGGGCACAATTGAGAAGGGAATTATCTAAAGATTTATCCAACGTGCAAAATATAATCACCGCTAAAAAATCTTAATTTTTAATAAGACAAACTGATCTTATGATTCTCAGTGTGCGTGACCTTCCAAAGCAACTACGCTCGAGCCGACAGTCTCGTGTGGAATGACAACATGAATAAACATGGCTTCTAGTCAAATCCGTGAGGACCACGTCACACATGGTCTTCCATACTTGTGGAGGACAACCAAGACAATTTGAGGCCTTTAAAAACTATAAAATTAAGACCGAAGGGAGAGTATATCACAAACCTCTCATTTCATAATGTAACCTGCTTTCACAACAACTACCATAATTATATCACGCACCAAATCTTATGTCAACATTATAGTTTATCGTGCCGAGCAGCAAAGTAAATGAATCCTTTTTGAATGAATAGTTTGGTTGCAAACGTAAAGCGAGAGCCCCATCAGTGGTGGGTGAAGCAAACCCAAATGCAAACGCAAGATAGACGTAAACTAGTTATATATTAAATGAAGTGTCAAAATTTGTTGTGTGGCGTGCAACCACGCACAGACACTCGGTTTGAAAAAAGAAGGTGAACGAGCACGTGATTGAGAAAAAGGTACCGTGTTTAACAAAATACGAAATTCATCGGTTGGGAACCACTCTCATATATTGCAAGTGGAAGTTCTTTTGGACAACAGCAAACGTTAAATGTGGAACCTGAGGTTGAGTGACCCGCACCAACGGAGAGAAGAGCCTCATGAGACGTAATTAGGCATTCCTCCACTTCAAGGACCAGTAAGCTAGAATAGGGATATCATCAACAATGAAACGAGAGGTGATGGTAGGCCCCAACAAATCCTAACTTTATAGTGAAAATCTAAACTAGAACATGGAGTATAGGAAGCTACGTGTTAAATCATTTGTTAGAGGCGATGAAAACAATATTTTTCTCTTTGAACAAGGCAAATGATAACATGGAATAATCTTATAACCCCCTAAATTCAGCGCGAAGGTACAAACTGCGAACGGTCAGCAGCGCACAAGATACAATGGTCACATGTGTTGTTGGCGTACTTCAAAGGATATGAAGCCCTAAAATTGTTGTTGAACAGTTAAACCGAACTGTTGCCTTCGTTAACCCATAAATTTAGCTGTATGGCATTTACTGTCATTTAAGGTGAATACTTGTACGATATTTGTACGACTATCATAGTTCAAAAGTAGGTGAAAGTAGGCCTATACAATATGCCTACTGCTTGTAAAACATACAATATGACCTTAAGACCCACATTTTATGGGTCGCAAAATGAGAAAAAATAGTAACATGGTTGAGTTGCACATCGATCGATAGAGAATTAAACGTCATGTCTAAATTTTGAAAAACATTCGGACAAAAAATAATTTTATGTGAGTTTTGAGGCATTTTTTATTTAAACCGTCAGATTTGGATGATCGGACAGTCGCTGATCAAAGTAGAGATCTAAGATCACATGAAAAGCCTATAATACAACTTACGATAGGACTATATGTCATATTAGCGTCTGCAACTTTGAGGGCCACACTAAATAAAGCTTCAAATTGACCAACCAGGCAATATGGGACGATAAAAAAAAAGCATTCCACACTGCCAAAAATATTACCAAAACCTACCCGTTGGTGGGTGGTGGTTCATTCACGGTAGAAATTTTGTTTGGTTGCCCGTTCGCGTTTTTTGTTTGCCGGGTTTCCTTTCCCGCCGAATGTCATCCTACGCCGTGTCAGTTCGCTAAAAAATTTCGTCCGGCGGCGTGCGCTGTACTATGATCATACGTCAGATTCGTACGTTCGCACAAGAGTGTGGCCAACGCACACACATACAGTATGCCTACTCTTCTCGAGTTTTGTGCCAAGTTTTGTGCGCCTACCAAAGGCCTACCATAAAAACGCCTACTTTTGAACTATGGTACGAATAATGAAATTTCCGCACTACTCATTTGGTACTCTTCTGCTTATAACATGGGCGCACAAAACCGTGCTCGAGAAAGTACACCGCGCATCGTTATTAGTGTCAAAGTTTAAATAGTAAGTAAATATACCGTCGATTGGTGTCGTACTTCAGTAGATAGAGTTTTAGAGAGGGAATAGGACTTAGAAAATTTTGGGTAGGTAGCTGCCTCTCCCAGAGAGCACCTTGTATAAATGGCAAACTTTGGCCAGCCATAACTATCAATTTACTTGACCATTTTCAGTGATTCTTTTTGCTGCGGACTCACGGGAGTCCAAGCTACACAAGGGTGTAGTCGGTCAGAGTTTTTGTCTACCAGGGTGGCGGTATTTCTAAGGGAAAGTCAAAGTGGGTGAATGTGTCCAAATCTCATATTCTAACTTTGCATTCTGTGGTGGAACTGACCACACAGAAAGTGTTATTTCACAGGGGTGAATCTATATTTGGGTTTTGATTGTCAAGGGGTCAGTCATTTGGGTTTATATCAACTTAGAGTCGGCACTATCTTGATAAGCTTCTTTTTTGGATCTGCATACTCTGAGGGCCAATGGAGGTCTCAGAGTTTCAGGTGGAAAGGCGGTATTGGGTGTAGAAGAGGGGGGGAAGGAGGCGACGGTAGAAGATGGTGGGGGAAGTAATGCTCGAGAAAAGGTAGAGGAAAAAGGTACGAGAATAAAACGAAAATTAATAATTTTTGATGAGGGTAATGAGGAGGAAAAAGGTGAGGGATTTAGGAAAAATATATTGTTGAGTGAGGAGAGGGAGGGGAAGACGACATTGGGAGAGGAAAGAAAGGGAAAAGATGTGATGGTCGAAGAGGGTGGGGGGAGTAAGGTTAGGGGAAGATTTGGTAGAAAAAGGAGGATAATAAAAAAAAATCATAGATTTTTGTGAAACCGTGGAGGAGGAAGGAGTGGGAAAGGAGGCGACGGTCGAAGAGGTTGGGGGAAGTGATGCACGGAGAAAAATAGCTAGGAAGAGGGAGATAGCAAAGGGTAAACGGAAAGTGGATGATTGGGCTGACGACCTATATGTCCCCTCGTCTTTGGGTAGCGACGAGAGCATCGAGGATGGCGAAGAACCGCCGAAAGAGAAGCGTATTTCCGAAATTATGCAACCCACGGGCATTTTGGTGTAGAAGAATGAGGATGATCCCACCACCGAGGACGAGCAAACTCCGGATAGCGAGGAGAGGCAACGTGAGGAGGAATTTGATGACGACGACGATGTGTTCGGGGCGCCTCCAACGCCGAATAGGAAGTGAGCCATTGTATTGGCTCATCCGCATCCTCTACCTCCATACCCGCTTGAGCACTCGGATTGGTATTTTCCTCCTCCCACGGGAGAGGAGGAAATTGACAGTTTTGTGCCTCGGCCCGAACATTATCTCCCGGTTGCCGAATGGCCAGAACATTGGAGGTATGGCAAACCAAGGCCCCTAAACCCGAGCATGATTCCCTTTCCGCAAATTCTCGACACCCCCCCCGATGTCACCGCACATGCAACATGACTTTTTATATCGCTTGAGGATCGAGGCTCCACCTTTGCCCACATAAGGCAATTTGATCGAGCGGATCCCCGGCTAACGTGGGTGGTTCGTGGGGAACACGGTTTTTGGGTAAATGATCCGGAATTATTGCGTCATCATCATCCGTGGGACCGCCGGTTATACAATATCCTCAAATATTGTCGAATAACTCCCGAGGTACTCGCTCTCCGAGATGCTCGTACTTTGGTATTGCAAAAGTTTTGCAATGTCGAAGTGCCACGTTCTCATTTATGGGAAATACAAAGGGTTCTGCCTCCGATTAGGCCCCCCTCACCACCAAGAGGAGAGGATTTGCCACTAATAATCGCGGCACTCACTCGACAAGTGGCGGCCCAACAAGAACAAATGAGAGCGGATCGAGAGCAGTTGACGAGGCTCACACGGGAGTTTTCCAAAAAGAAAAGCGGTAATTGGTATGTATTTTTAACTCCGACAATACTCACCCTAACTCTATCACTTCTCAACTCTAACCCACTCACTTACTTTGTGTTTTTGTTTATCTCTTGTGGTTTGTTTGACATAGCGACGACTTTGCTTCGTCGCTGAAGTAGCGACGACTTTCTGTCGTCGCTGAATCTTGAAAAGGCACCAGCTTCCTCAACCAGCGACGACTTCCTGTGGTCGTTGAATCTTGTATAGGCATCAGTTGCTTGAACCAGCGACGACCAACATTCGCCGTTTTTTTTAACGACGACTGCTGCTCGTCGTTGAATTGTTTTTTTCTTTATAGTATATACTTTTTCCTATATGAATTAAGACTGACATATTCTTGTTTTTTTTTCCTTTCCTCTCGTTGCAAAATACCAAAAGGCAGGTCGGTGGTGGAAGGGCACGGTTGCGACACTGAGAAGCATACGGGCGACGAAACACACTTTGTCGTCTGCGGGATTTGGAAGACGAAGTGTGGTGGTGACAAAGGCACTCCTGGGTAGGGGGAGGAAGGAATTACCGTGGGTCACAGCGGTGCACTCGGAGTTGGTGGATGAATTTTACCGGTTCAAGAAGGCGGGAATGAAAATGTCGCAAACCATTTTAGGGACCACGGCAGTTCATATCATTGAATGTAAGAAGGAGGAGAATAAGAGACTATTCATAGACAAAAAGGGTAAGGAGATAAAAATGAAAATGACAAAACAATGGACTTAACGATTTTGCGAAAAACACAGTATTGTGACGAGGGCTCAAAAACGAAAGTTACAATTAAGCCCGGAGAAGGAGGAATACATCGAAAAAACTGTAGCATATCACATGGGCGAATTAAAAATAGGATTTTTATCGGTTAAAATTTTTGAACCTTTGTACAACTCTTTGCTATATGTTACATATATTATTTTAAAATTTATTTTCTAGGGATATAAATTCAAATAAGCGAATGAAAGTAGTTTCCCCTACCATCATACTTTTTTGTGGTGTGTTTTTTTTACAATTTTATGTGTTATTGTGATTATAGGTCGCTACAACAAGGATCTAGTCGAAAACATGGACGAGACCCTCATGATTGTAAACATGGATAACAAAAAGACGTTGGGTTTTTGCGGGGACGAGGTGGTAAAATACGCGGATGTTGCCGGAGGTGGAGAGTCGATGACTTTGATCGTTCGACTCACGGGCAGAGTGAACGCCCGAATTTAATCTCCTATGTTAATCTTCGCCAACAAGCTTCTTAGTTACCCCATCAAGGGTATCTAAGATGACATACCAGGTGTTTTTCTTTCCCTATGTGTTTTCTTCCATGTAAATATTGACGCTATTGTCTAACTTTTTCTCCCTTGTACTCCACACCCAAAATATTAAATATGGGGTGATATGTTGTTTATATTGATTTCTCCACATACACTTCTCGCCCTCTCTCTCCCTCCCTCACTCTTTATCTTTTCCCACTTTTTTGTAGGAGTTTGTTACCGTACCGGGCCGAAAGGTTGGAACGAAAAGACGGTCTTCCCGCAATGGATCGCAGAACCGAGGTCATACCAAGGAGACCGTGATGGGCGTGAAAAAGTTATATTTTTGGACAATTGTGGCAGTCACAATATGTCCGAGGAATTAAACACCGCTTTATGCGCAAAGAGAAAAACACTAGAATTTTTTCCTTCGTGTGCAACGCATTTAGTGCAACTTTCCGATTCATTTGTAATTTCTAAAATCAAAGAGGTGTGGTCAAGAAAATGGGAAGATTGGAAGATGAAGGGGGTAGAGAGCCACAAGTGGTCTTTACGTAAGGGCAAAAAATGGTCTTGGAAGTTAGTTGGACCGGGGAAAGCCTTTTTCTTAAAGTTGGCACGTGATTCGATACGAGAGGTGAACGAAATGAAGGACAAAAATGGCATGGGATATGCACGAAAGGCGATGATCCAATGTGGATTGTCATTAAAGGATGGAAAATGGGAGGAGAGTATGCTTACGCAAGACTTGCAAGTCATAATTATGAAATGGTGAAACCATTTCGACGGCGACGAGGTGCCACCTCCTTCGGCTCCCGCTCGGGATTTACTCCAACTCCTTCGAGAGGGCGACATCCAAGAGGATGAAGCCAGTCATGACGAAGACTTAGAGGACTACAGTGATTTTGAGGCACTTTATAGCCAGGTGGTTTAATTAGGAGAGGTGGTAAAATGGATAATGGGAGTTTGCAAAAAAATTTAGCAAGTGTGGATTTGTTTGTTTTTTTTTTGTAGTTTTATATTGGTAGTTTAATATTTGTACTTTTCTTTTACTGCAGTATGTAGTATATAATGTATTTCTTTCTTTGTCGTTGAATATTATATCTCCCTCTTTGTTATTTTGTTTTCATATTTTGTCTACGCAAGTTGAATGGCCAAAATAATGGATCAAATGTATTTGTAGTGATGGTGTAAAAACGTATCCTAAATTGCAGATTAAGTCTGCCATTCAGCGACGACACATTGTCGTCGCTGAATGGCCGAATATGAAATATACCATTCAGCGACGACATAGCTTCGTCGCTGGGTGGCAGAAGTTACACTATGACATAAATTTAACAAGGATAAGAGAGACATAGATATGACGTGGAGAGACCATGTGAGAGAAAGGGACACAAAAATAAAGAAAGAATGGAATAGAGACAGATAGGAAAAGAGATAACACTTTCTGTTGACATTGTCGGTGCTGAATGGTGAAAAATGAAACATGCCATTCAGCAGCGAGAAATTGTCGTCGTTGTATGGCAAGATAGAAAAACATACTATTCAGCGACGAGACACTTTCGTCGTTGAGTACCGTAGGACGTTGTTTTGAAACATTCTCAGTGTTGAGTGGTGAAAAATGAAACATGCCATTAAGCACCGAGAAATTGTCGTCGTTGTATGGCATGATAGAAAAACATACTATTCAGCGACGAGACAGTTTCGTCGCTGAGTACCGTAGGACCTTGTTTTGAAACATTGTCGGTGCTGAGTGGTGAAAAATGAAACATGCCATTCAGCACCGAGAAATTATCGTCGTTGTCAAGCATGATAGAAAAACATACCGTTCAGCGACGAGACAGTTTCGTCGCTGAGTACCATAAGTGAGAGAGAGACAGACAAAATAAAAAGGGAGATTGACTGATATGGAATAAATATTAAAATGAAAATAGGGTCACAACTACAAAAAAAAGAGTGAGAGAGAACAATCAGATGTATGACAACCAAAATAATTAACAAAGCTCACACACTTCATCAAGTGTATTGCTTAACATTTACAAAACATGGAGAAATAAAATCACAGCACCCGTCATTGCAACAACATCAAAAGGAATTACAATTATAAAAATAATACAATAATACACCTCAAACTAAATTAATTCCTTTTCGTCTAAGAATGACAAAGATGTTCATTGTAAAAAAACTACAATGTGTACTATTAAATACCTTTTTTTCAAACTTGAATAAAATAATAGTTTACATAAACGAAATGTACATCGCCCATAAAAATTATTCTTTGCAACAAATGATATTCTAATAACCTTCTCTAACTCATGGAAAATTTTGTTTAGTAGTCCTAATATTAAATGGAGTAAACAAAGCTCCATGACATTCCCACAATCCGTCCGTTTGTTCCTCCATCACAATCAGTTCACTGAATGAAATCACGTGCCTACAACAAAGAAAAAAAAACCACAATGGAGTCAGTTAAAAAATTAGTGACATTAATGTGTAATTTTAATGCGGGGAGTAAATGAGAGAGGGAGAAACGGAAGGAGAACCACTTATTTTTAGTGTAGTGTATGGGAGGGAGAGGGAAAGGGAGAGGGAGAGATAGAGGTAAATTGAGGGAGGGGGAGAGGGAAAGGGAGTGAGATAATGCGGCAGATGAGAGGGTGAGGGACAGGGAAAGGGAGAGGGAAAGAGAGAGAGAGAGGGAGAGTGGAAGGGAGAGGGAAAGGGAGAGGGAGCGGGAGATGGGAAGGGAGAGGGAAAGGGAGCAAAGAGGGAGAGGGGAAGGGAAAGGGAAAGGGAGAGGGAGAGATAGAGGCAGATCGAGGGCGAAGGAGAGTGAGAGGGGGAGGGAGAGGGAAAGGGAGAGGAAGAGATAGAGGCAGATCGAAGGAGAGGGAAAGGGAGAGGGGGAGGGAGGTAATGCGGCATATGAGAGGGTGAGAGGGTGAGGGATAGGAAAAGGGAGAGGGGGAGAGAAAGGGAGAGGGAGAGGGAGATGGGAGGGGAGAGAAAAAGGGAGAGGGAGAGATAGAGGCAGATCGAGGGAGAGGGAGAGGGAGAGGGAGAGGGAGACGGAGGGGGAGGTAATGTGGCAGATGAGAGGGTGAGAGGGTGAGGGATAGGTAAAGGTAGAGGGGGAGGGAAAAGGAGAGCGAGAGGGAATGAGAGAGAGTAAGGAAGGGAGAGGGAAAGAGAGAGGGAGAGGGAGATGGGAAGGGAGAGGGAAAGGGAGGGGAAGGGATAGAGAAAGGGAGAGGGAGAGGGGAAGGGAGAGGGAAAGGGAGAGGGAGAGGGGGAGGGAGGTAACGCGGCAGATGAGAGGGTGAGGGACAAAGAAAGGGAGAGGGAAGGGAGAGGGAAAGAATTAGAGAAAATGAGAGGGGAAGGAGAGGGAATAGAGATAGATTAATAGGGAGAGAGAAAAGTAGAGAGAGAGGGCATAAAGGAGAAGGAGCACGTTTTAAAATACTGTCAAAAAAAAAGAGGGTGATCAGCATATGTAGGTTCGGATGAAAAGAGATGGGGGAAGAGACATGGAGGCAATGTAGAGGGAAATGGATGGATGCCACACACGATGAGGGAGAAGGAGACCCCACACGCGAATGCGATTCCATAGAAGTGAAATGATGGTGTGGGAGGTATTTTTGCCTGCTCGTCACGAAACGAACGAGATGCTTCCTCATGAAACGAAAGAGATATTTTGTTCGCCAAAATGACGGCGCAATGTCAGATCATTAAAAAATCAAAAAAAAATTGGATGGTTGTGATTCGTCCAAAAAGGGATCCAAATTTCTGTGGATAGTCCGCATTTGGCGTTATTTCGACCGAAATATCATCAACGCTAAATGTTTTATTTTATTTTATTTGTTTTAAGCGTTGATTGTAATTTGTGGACCATTTGTCACGCTGGCCCCTTATTAACGTATATATTCATTCTAATTAATGGTGAAACGACATGTAAACACCATGTTAGAATAAACATTTACGGTAAATTTGTTCATTTTTGACGGTAATTCGAAACAAACCATGTTATAGTGTTCATTTAAACTAAAGAACAAAAATTCACATGAAGTAAGAGTTCGCAGTTTGAAGACGTTGTATGTGGGCGTGCAACAACACACAATTCACTTCTTAAACTCAAAAATATGACTTCCCACATGCCTAAGTGTTGTATATTCACACTGCAAAATTCGGCGATTCTAAGAGAATGTGTGCAAACGCGCTTTCTAGCTACGAGGTTGAACCCATTTTTTTAGCGCACGTTCGTATGCACGCGCGTATAATTTAATAATTAAATTTTAAAATTTTCAATTGAAAAGGTACATTTACGTACAGTCTGACATCGACCGTACACCACACTATTTACATATTAATGTACTTTCGTGTTGTACGCTAATTTGTACGGAACCTCAATTAACGTCAAGGAAAAGTTTAAATCACGTATATTTTTTTTGGAAAAAAATCAAAATTTTAAGAACCCAATTTAGTGAACTTGACACTAATAACGATGCGCGGTGTACCACCCAAACAACGAATGAAAAACGGTCCACGTACGAGCCACACGAGCTGCAAAATTTTAGGACGAGGGAGAGCACTCGCTATTTTTCTTCCTGTTTGTCACGTGCATGTACGGAAAAGACGAGTATGTACGGAAAAAATCTGCAGGTGTCTTGGACCTCCACTTTCATTCATGGGTCTTTTGCATAATTTTGCGTCGTCGTCGCCTTTCCCCTCTCCCTCTCACACTATCGCTTTAATCTCTAACTTTTTAGAATGAGGCAAGACAAGAATTGTATTAAATTAAATATATTTACAAAATAATTGTTTTGACTACCTTTATATATATTTTTATGGCAAGTCGAGTGAGAAAAGTTGGAAAAACGAAATCGGATAGCCATGGCTAAAAGTTCTTGAATTTTGTAACGCCGACGTTGTCACAAGTGAGCATGGCGTCACAATGTCACAAAACCCTAAACGTCTATCATGTCACAAAATTACAAAAATCTTGACGTCTACAAATGTCGCAGTTTTTGTTAGCGTCACCGATTGTCGGAAGTTTTCGTAGTCGTCGTCAACCGTCACAAATTTGTACCTACGTCTACAATCGTCACATTTCAAAGTTCCAATTTGATTTTCGTACGTACATGAAAAGCAAGATAAATTAAAAAGCACGATGGTAACCCATCTGAGTCCAGGGTACAAAAGGGGTGGAATAGCCAAAACTGAAAAACTACAATATAAAACAAATAGAGCGTTTTTTTCAAAGTAGTAAGGAACACTTCACTACAGTCCAAAATAATAATTCAAACTATGGCTTACATGGGGATGTACCCTTAGGCGGTGTCCCATGTAATCAATACTTTGAAGAGGTATTTTTGACGTTATTGAATATTCTCCATACTACTTCAAAGAGCGTCCCAATGTGCAAAATGGAAATCGGAACTTTGAAATATGAACGTTGTAGACGTTGGTACAACTTTTGACGATTGAAGACAACAAAACTTACGACGATTGTAGACGTCTAGTTTTTTGTGACATTGTAGATGTTTAGGGTTTCATGACATTGTGACGTCATGCTCACTTATGACAACGTCCACGTCATATATTCAATAACTTTCCTTTATGGTTTCCCTATTTTTTTTTTTCGTCTTTTCTCACTCGACTTTCCATTAAAATACACCTAAAAATTATCAAAATAATTATTTTTCAAAAATCTTTCATTTTATATCAATATTCATGTCTCATTCTAAAAGTGTGAGATAAAAGCGAAAATGTGAGAGGGAGGGGGGAGAGGCGACGACGGCGTGCAAATGACCCATGAATGAAAGTGGAGGTCCGAGACCCCTAGAATTTTTTTGCCGTACAATTTTTTTTTCTTACATGCACGTGAAACTCTGAGACCTCCATAAGTCCTCAGAGTGGACAGCTTCCAAGAAGCCTCTAGGATAACCCTGACCCCTTTGTGTTTCAGCAAGAATAACTGCCACCTTGGCAAACAAAAACTCAAACCACCTTCACCCTTGTGAAGGCAAGACTCCCCTGAGTCGATAGCAAAAAGAATCTCTGAATTTGCTCCCTTGAGCAGTAAGTTATGAAGGGTCAAAGTTGACCTTTTGTACAAAAGCTCTCTGGGAGAGAGGGTCCTATCTACCAATTTTTTCTAAGTCCTATCTGTTGATTTGAGGCATCTGGTGCCACTGAAGAAGATGAAGAAGCACCAACAGTTGCCATAACAATCAATTATGCAAAGAGGAAACTCTCATGAAATCCCACAAAAGACCAGCTTCACAATGAAGCCCCAAGCAAACCAGACACACACTAGGTCTGAAATTTTGCTACAATGTAGAATACACACCAAAAAAACACATGCAGAATTTCACAAGGTTCTACCAACAAATCACAATGATCTTATAATTCAAAAACACCCAAAAACTGCTTCACAGTTTTCTACACAACAATTCACTTCCTAAAATAATATAAGTCCTACATATACAAGTGAGCCTACAGCTGAACACGTCGTACCATAATTACCATGGTCGATCGGTACACTAATCTTCATTAAACAAAACCTCATCGTCAACCGTACATAAAATGTTTACAACGATCTAGGATCAAACAACCGCTAAAATAAAATAGTTCGCGGTCAAAGTTCGTCTGCCGAAATGACGGCGCAGTCAAGAGTTCTCTTCAAAAAATGACGGCCGACTCTGTCTACCGACCGCGTATTCTTTCATCACTAAAATGAACCTCCACGTGTAACTTCGGTCCTCAGTTGAACTTGTACTTCTTCTTCTGGAACATCCAATCTTGACTTTCTCACGGACCGTCACGTGTGCTTGAAGTGCACCGAATTCGTGTACTCCCTTTGGAGTTACATACTCACTAAATCATGTCCCCGTCAATTCATATTAACACAAACTGACTAATACTCAGAACAACTTTCTTGCGCAGACAGCTATAGCTGCTATGATCGTGCTATGACTGTTATGCCTGCTATGATCTGTCAGCACAGCTGTGATATTAGAGCAGCCCAGCTGCGATGTCAGATCAGCGCAGCATAGCAGTACAGCAACAAGTGTAGTGCTTAAGGTTTCCTGCTGCGATGTTAGACTTAGCGTAGCATGGCAGTATAGCAACGAGATATAGAGAGGACTCAAGGTTTCCAAAACAACACTATCTCTCTCACAAACTCTATCTATTGATGTACGGACCAATCATATTACTCTTCCGTACACAAAAAAACAGCTGCGGGTGTACTTTTTGTACGAATACTGTACTACATGGCCTAAAATGTCGACACGTAGTATATCCGGATGCGCTCCCTTAATCCCCGGAGATGCCGCGATCCAATGTCTTTCTAACAACTGTCATCTGATGTGGCGATGACCACAAACCGCCGAAATCCTCTTCCGCAATCTCGGCATTCATTCCGGCCGTCCGATTAAATGCATTTTTTATCGTAGCCGTAATAAATACTTGCGCGGTATTCGTTTCGCTATCGAAACAAATGCGCGGTAGTTGTTCTTTGTCCGTACCTTAATCCGTACTTTTACATAGCTGGATCTATGTATTCCGTAAGCAGTTGTAGTTAAATGAATTATCTTACGTAATTAAATTGAACTAATTATCAAACCCACTATCATGTATCATTAGTCTTAGACTTAACGGTTAGGACTACCGGCTACAGGCTATGTATTACTCCGTAGGTTCCACGATCAAATCCTGGTTCTGACATCTATCCTTTTAGTAAATAAACCGGTAAATAAACTAATCTATTTCTCGTAAATCTCTGGATAGCGTAGGCGGCCATGGCTCTAGCTTCCACTCCAACTTCCCAGTGACTGCGACAAGTGTGGGAGTTGGAGAGAGAAGTTAGAGATAAAATGCCTCAGCTTCTTACTCTATTTTAATTTAGACCCAGAAAATACTTAAAAAGGAACCATCAATTTCTACATCACGTGACACGCAAGGAAAAAAATAGCGAGTACTCTCCCTCGTCATAAAATGTTCCCACTCGTGTGGCGCGTTCTTGGATCGTTTATCATTCGTTGTTTGTGTGGTACTTAACGTAAAATCACCTCGCGAGGTAGTTTTCGATGAAGTTTTTTGATGGGCTACATTCTCTTGGCCGTGGGTTGAAAAGAGGAAAACCCCAAAATGAGTTCAAATGACGACAAACATGGAGTATATTCAAAATATCGAATTGACATTCACTATGGTAAACATTATTTTTTCGTAGTGTTAATTTTTTTTCTCGTTGGGGACTGAATTTTGGGGGAAGACAATAAAACAAAATCGATACTTTAATACATGGAGACACCCCTTTACCTCGCCCCTCGGTGCCCATCAATTATACTTTTCATTAAGACCTTTACCGTGGACTTGTTTAGGTTTTGGGATTACAACCCATTTTGACTTTTGGAGTTAGAGTATAACGTGGTTAATAATGCTCTTGTAGTTTGGTTTTTGTATTTCTATTTGTTTTCTACCTTTTAATGTGTTGGTTTTAGTGTGCTTTAGCTTTTGTTGTGTTTATTGTGTCCTTCTGAGTTTCCATCTGAAGCCTTTAATGGTAGTCAACAATTTTCCATTTCAATCTTGTTTTGCAATTTGATAGTTTTAGCATCACATTTTTTATAATAGAATCTTCTTGTGGGGTGTAACTTTCTTGGTACACAATCACGCAATTTGTTAGAGACTCTCATTGTAACTCTTAAAATAGTATGAGTTTTCGAATTTACTAAAAGGTATTTTGCCACATGACTTTCACATGTTTAAGAGTCGGTTACTTCAAAAAAATCACCCTACAACAGTTAATACATCTCGCTAACTTTAACATTTTTTATGTACGTTTAAACTACATTATAAAAAGTGTTTTGAAAAAAAAACGCGCTTTATTTCTTTAGGTGGGTTAATACTACTATGTATACTGATTGAAAGATAAAAGTTTAAACGTCTCGTTTTACCGTGTATTATGCCCCCATTCCGGCCCAAGTCATCCCTAACGTGGAAAAATCCTATTTCATTTTCATGAGGCTCTTTTCTCAAGTTGCACACTTTTATTGATGATGTCCAAAACCAGATACCACCTTGTCTATCTCTTATTTGTCAC
>JBBHKE010003248.1:298293-313327 GCA_037447655.1 Zygnema cylindricum
ACCACAGCAATACATAACAATATCGTTCCCCAAAATAAAGTCTTTTTAACTCAATTGTATAAACTTCCAATTACAAACGTTCAGTTAATGATTCCTCCTACGACATCTACATTTAAGTATACTGCCGCGTGAAAACCGCACGCGGACGCAAACCAACATTTCACGTGAACCTGAAAGTCCGTACAGGACCAAGACCAAAACATAAAAGTCCAATTCGTACAGATTTGGACTTTTTTACGAAAACTACGTAGTATTTGTTTGTTTCGTAGCTTTCGTAAATTTCTTACATCTCACACCGTACGACAAATTGTACGGACACAAAAAAAAATGTTTCATTTGGGCGCGAGTATTTTTTGTGTCCTCCTCTCCGTCTTTAAAAGGGAGTCGCCGCTGGAGACGCCATAGATTTTGCCGCTCGTCGCTTGTTCGTTCCACTTTTCAGTTTTGCATTTTGGCTTCATTTGTGCGCGCATATTTTTATCTGAGCGGCGAGCAACGGAATTTATGGCGTCTCGCACTCGTATTTTTATCTGAGCGGCGAGCAGCGAAATTGATGGCATCTCCAACGGCAGCTTCCTTGAGCCGTTTTGCGTCATTTGCGCGAGCGTATTATCATCTGTCCTCCACTCCGTCCTTAGTAGGAAGCCGTCGTTAGAGACGCTGTAAATTCTGATGCTAGCCGCTATACCGCGAATCGTTATTATTGTCAAAGTTTAAATAGCGTAAAAGAAAAATTAGTGTTATTGATTCTAATTTAGTGCGAGAGACGTGGCAGATTATGGTCGACGTCCTTAAATAACGTTTTTAATTCTATTTCGGGAAAAAAAACAGAATTTTAAAAACCCAAATTAGTGACTTTGACACAAATAACGATTCGCGGTGTAGTTCGTTGCACTTTTCAGTTTTTTAGGGTTTTGAATATTGAAAAAAATTGAAATTTGAAAGTCCAAAAAAAATACGAATTTTACCTACGAATTTTAAAAGTTTGAAATTGTTTAATGCTCACTCTACGTAGTTTTCGTTAGTTTACTCTGTGCGTTTTATGCGCATAGGACATCTATGCTCAACACTGTCTAGCTACAGTACAGTACAGTATGTACTGTACTATAATGTACTCTGATGTACTGTAGTGTATTGTAACGATTTGTACCATACCGTACTGTGTTATACTGTAGTTTATTGTACTTTACTGTACTGTAATTTATTGTACTTAACGAACCTTACTTGTAGTGTAGTTATTGGAAGCATGACGGAATGCCAGGCTGGCACAAAAAACAGAAGTACGATAATATAATAGTTAGACAGACAGCATTTGAATCATAGTTCAAAAGTAGGCCTTTTTATGGTAGTCCTTTAGTAGGCGAACAAAACTTGGCACAAAACTCGCGCAGAGTAAGCATACTGTATGTGGGTGCGATGTGCACACCCGTGTAAGAATGCACGAATTTGAGGTATCATCATAGTACAACGCACGTCGCCGGACGAAATATTTTAGCGAACTGACAAGGCATAGGATGACATTCCGCGGGAAAAAAAACCGGGAAAAAAAAAACGCGGATGCAAGTCCTATCGAAAGTTGTGTTATGGGCTTTTCGTGTGATCTTCTTGGATCGCTACTTTGATCATCGACCGTCTGATCGTTCGAATCTGACGGCTTAAATAAAAAATACCTCAAATCACACGAAAAAATAAAAATATGTCCGAATGTTTTTCAGAATTTAGACATGACGTTTAATTCTCCATCGATCGATGTGCGTCTCAACCATGTTACTGTTATTTTTCATTTTGCGACCAATAGAATATGGGTCTTAAAGCCATATTGTATGTTTTGCGTACAATAGGCATATTGTATGAGCCTTCTTTCACCTACTTTTGAACTATGATTTGAATGTGGTAGTTCATACTATAAAAGGCATATGTAAATAGTTTAGCGCCCCTTAAATTTCCATGGGATTTTTAACTGTTCGACGTTAATAACTGCTGATACCGAACGCGTCAAAAAAATTCTTCCAACCATAGTGAAGGGAATTGATGTGGAATTGATTTTGAAATGCCTAGTTTTGGATTCCTGCAGGCGCAAACGTTACCAGGAATAAAAATGTTCAGGTAACGTAAGAATGTAGCAAATTTGTTCGCAAATTTTATATTACCATTGTATTTTCCATAACGTGCAAAATAGTACGATATAGTGTTTCGACGTATCAGTGGATATTTGTACGGATTGGGTTCATCAGAACTTGACGGACCACTGTACCTTTTTTCTATATTCGGTTTGGCCTTTGATGCCTTTAAAAATGAGCGTTGAACTCGTACCCCATTATTCAGTGCAGTAATATAAATTATTACGCGATTTACATCATCGACCCATTTTATCTTTTTATATATTTGTTTCATTTTTGCCTCTTGTTTATTTTCGTGACCGCATCCATACCATTTTTATGATACACATTTTTGAATGCCCTGCAATATTCATACTGATCCTGATTTTATATACGAGGACTAAAATTGTTCGTGAAACGCGATGCCGATTAGGTTTACTGCGATTACGCACTTAACGTTTTGCATTAAAAGTACGAATGGCTGAGCTACATTGGCATATTTTAGGTTACAAGACGCACTTTTGTGCGATAACCTATTTGGTAAGGTCTATTGAAGGAGACGCGGCAAAATCGTAGCCGTTGAGTTTGACGCGTTTGACACTAAGGGTGCGTCTCCATGTACTTGAAACTTAGAGAATTTACTTTGTTTTTTAGCGCAGATTCGGCGCACCCAGATTTCGAGTGTCCCTATGTGCACCAAACGAAGTTTTCACTTAAAGGCGTGACGATTGTATACGTCGACAATGCTCGTGACGGCTGTCGACAGTGTAGAATCTGTGATGACGCACGCTATATTCATTATTTTGTAACTGCTTGTGACGCCGCATGACTTTTCGTGACATAGTAGACGTACCACCATCTAGCTTGTGCCGTTTCACGGTTGAAAAAAATTCAATTTACTTTACGTCTCTTGTCCGTTAGACGTGAAATGGCATCATATCTTTAGACCCCTTGCGATTTAAAATCCGTACCATGAACATAGGGACACTTAAAAACCAGGTCCGGCGGATTCGTGCTAAAATACAGAGTAAGTTCGCTAAGTTACAAGTAAATGGGGACATACCCTAACTCTGAACCACAGCAGCAATACATAAACAATATCGTTCCCCAAAATAAAGTCTTTTTAACTCAATTGTATAAACTTCCAATTACAAACGTTCAGTTAATGATTCCTCCTACGACATCTACATTTAAGTATACTGCCGCGTGAAAACCGCACGCGGACGCAAACCAACATTTCACGTGAACCTGAAAGTCCGTACAGGACCAAGACCAAAACATAAAAGTCCAATTCGTACAGATTTGGACTTTTTTACGAAAACTACGTAGTATTTGTTTGTTTCGTAGCTTTCGTAAATTTCTTACATCTCACACCGTACGACAAATTGTACGGACACAAAAAAAAATGTTTCATTTGGGCGCGAGTATTTTTTGTGTCCTCCTCTCCGTCTTTAAAAGGGAGTCGCCGCTGGAGACGCCATAGATTTTGCCGCTCGTCGCTTGTTCGTTCCACTTTTCAGTTTTGCATTTTGGCTTCATTTGTGCGCGCATATTTTTATCTGAGCGGCGAGCAACGGAATTTATGGCGTCTCGCACTCGTATTTTTATCTGAGCGGCGAGCAGCGAAATTGATGGCATCTCCAACGGCAGCTTCCTTGAGCCGTTTTGCGTCATTTGCGCGAGCGTATTATCATCTGTCCTCCACTCCGTCCTTAGTAGGAAGCCGTCGTTAGAGACGCTGTAAATTCTGATGCTAGCCGCTATACCGCGAATCGTTATTATTGTCAAAGTTTAAATAGCGTAAAAGAAAAATTAGTGTTATTGATTCTAATTTAGTGCGAGAGACGTGGCAGATTATGGTCGACGTCCTTAAATAACGTTTTTAATTCTATTTCGGGAAAAAAAACAGAATTTTAAAAACCCAAATTAGTGACTTTGACACAAATAACGATTCGCGGTGTAGTTCGTTGCACTTTTCAGTTTTTTAGGGTTTTGAATATTGAAAAAAATTGAAATTTGAAAGTCCAAAAAAAATACGAATTTTACCTACGAATTTTAAAAGTTTGAAATTGTTTTATGCGCACTCTATGTAGTATTCGTTAGTTTACTTCGTGCATTTTATGCCCATGGGACATCTATGGACCAAAGTCCGCCGCGCAAGCGCGAACGGATTCGTACCAATGTACAAAAAACTACACCGCGAATCGTTATTTGTGTCAAAGTTTAAATAGTGTTGAAAAACTTTTACCGTTATTGATGTTATTTAAGAATTTGAAATTAAAAAAAAAAATGTGTATTCTAATTTCGGCGTTTATGCTAATTTGGGAAGAGCAAAAATAGAATATTTGCCGTACGATTATATACATTAATACATGTATCCGTACAAAATATTAAAAACCGTACGCCGTCGCGAATTTAAAATATCCGTATATGCCATACTAGTTTACGTGTCAGACTTATCCCGTTTTTTTGAGCGCACGTTCCTATGCGCGCACGTCTGATTTAATTCATTTTTTGTAAATTTTCAATTGAAAAGGTACAGTTATGTACGGTATGACATCGACCGTACACCACACTATTTATATTTTATTGTACTTTTGGGCTTTACTTTGTTTTGTACGGTACCTTAATTAACTTCAAGGAAAAATTAAAATCATGCATCATATTTAAAAAAAAATCAAAATTTTAAGAACTCAAATTAGTGACTTTGACACTAATAACGATTCGCGGTGTCACATTCCCCCTCTCAATGGAAGAATCCGTACAAACTAGAATAAACCAAGTTTGGGTCTACCTTTTACAAACACATCATTAAATGCAGATTTTGTTAACATATCAGCTGCTTCTTCGCCCGTAGGCACAAAGACAAATTCAATATCCTTAGCCTGCACTAAGTCTCGAATAATATGCCATTGTATACGAAGATGCTTTGTTCTCTTATGAAATATAGGATTTTTGGCAAGAGCAATACTAGACATGCTATTTGAGTAAATGGTCATGCAATCATACCGAACCCCTAGCTCACTCATCATCTGCTTGGTCCAAACTGATGCCTTTGCTGCATGGCAAGCATCCATATACCCCGCTTCAATACTCCGCTTCAGTAGAACTTAAAGCCACGGTCGGTTGCAATCTCGAACTCCATATACTCCGTTTCAATACTCCGCTTCAGTAGAACTTAAAGCCACGGTCGGTTGCAATCTCGAACTCCACGATATCGCCGCTCCAGACAAAATAAATGCATAACCGGATGTTGACTTTCTCGAATCAAAATCTCATCCCCAGTCGGAGTCATAATGTTTGTAACACTCCAAGTCCGTGTTTGACTTGTATACAAGTCCCATACTGATGGTTCCCCCCAAATATCTCAAGATTCTTCTTAACACTTTCCCAATGTGCTTTCTTAGGTTCTTCACAATATCGTCTTAAGATACTAACCGCTGCTAAAATGTCTAGTCTAGTTCCCACACTAAGGTACATTAAGCAACCAATTGCCTCTAAATACGAAACTTCAATGGTAATTTCATCCTCAAATTCACTCTATTGCAATTTAGGATCCAATGGTGTACTTACAGGTTTTGCATCTAAAATTTTGAATCTGCTTAGAATTTCTTTATTATACTGCTCCTGGCTCAACTTCATAAAACCATAACTATCTTTAATGATTTCAATCCCCAAGATGTATTTTGCCTCCCCTAAGTTTGTACCCTTAAAATGTGTTCTCATGGAAATTTTTAATCCTTTAATTTGTCCAAGCTATCAGAAATCATAAAAATATCATCAACATATACACTAAACAAGATTTCCTCACTTCCGTGTTCTTTGACATAAACCCCTGAATCAGAAGTAGTTCATTTAAAACCAAAAGATAGAAGTACCTCATGAAGCTTTCGGTACCACATTCGAGGGGTTTGTTTTAAGCCATAAAGAGATTTTTGTAGTCTCCACGCCATTCATGTCTTAGAAAAATCCCCGTCCAAATTGCCATTCAAGAAAGAACCCCCTCTATAACCTTTATATACACTACTTCGTCCAAATTTCCATTCAATAAAGAACCCCCTCTAAAACCTTTATATACACTACTTCGTCCAAATTGCAATTCAAGAAGGCAGTCTCCACATCCATTTGATGGATGTGCTTCCGTTTCGCAGCCGCAATAGCAAGAATCATTCGTAAGGAGTGCAATTAAACAACCGGTGCGTATATTTTTGTGTAATCAACGCCTTCCTTCTGCTGAAAACCCATTCCTACCAATTGTGCTTTATATTTTATCATTTCTCCGGAAAAACTTGTTTTTGTATTGAAAACCCGCCTAGAATAAATAGTTTTTTTACCAATTGGCAATATGACTTCCTCAAATGTCCCGTTATCAACTATGGACTTAAACTCTTTTTCCCAATCCTGTTTCCAATTTGTTTCCCAATCTTTAGATTCACGAGCCTCTGAATAGGAATTGGGATCACTATTGACTGTCTAACTCAGTATTTGCTATGCAAGGAGTTCATTGAATTTACCTGTTTCAAGAGCTTTTATATACAAAGGACAAGCTCTGAAGGAGTGACCATCAGTATAGCAATAAACACATTTCTCAAACTGAGGATTAAACTGATTCCCTTGATATCTACTTTCCCTCTGAAATTGAGCCGTGAAGGCTACAGCTACTTTTGGAATTTCAAAAATAATGGTTGGTGAAATGGGGAGACTTTTTTGAGAGATGGATTTTGGAGGATTCACTACCAAATTCAATTTTAGGAATTGAGGAATCAGTTTCAAAATGCTTACCACCTTCCCATATAGTTTTTTTGATGGGAGGGATGGTGTCTTCTTTGTCACTTTCGATATCAATGTCTATTTTTTTATGAATGTCATCTTCCTCGAAATCCAAAGAAAATGGATAATCTGCTGTTGGCTATGTTCCAAGAGGACGTTCAAGTATTTCATGAAATTCAACATTTCGCAACTCCGAGATAGAATCATTAGTTGGGTCGTACACTATGTACAAATTCTCGCTATCACAATAACCGACAAAATATCTTGTGTAAGACCGCGGACTGAATTTGCTGGTCCGTTGACGTACCTCGTTGTAAACTGTAGCTTTGCATTCCCACACATGTAAGTGGTGTATGGTCGGTTTTCGGCCACTCCATAATTCATCCGGTGTCTTATCACCTGAGACCGACGTTAAGCGCAAGTGGTAATATTGTTAGTTGTTAAGATTGCGTCGCCACAAAGTCGACCGTCAAGATGTGAACTCGGGAGCATACTTCATTCTATTTCCTGCAACATACGATTTTTCCTTTCTGCGTTACCGTTAGATTCTGGTGAGTAGGGTGTTGTAAATTGTTGTTGGATTCTTCTACCTTCACAAAATCCTTTGAACGCGACAAATTCACGGCCGTTATCTAAGCGTACATCTTTCAATTTACGCTTAGAGAATCTTTCTGCCCTAAGTACGAGTCTTTGAAATGCATTTAATACGCCAGACTTTCGTTTCAATAGGTACACCCAACCCTTACGACTGAAAACATCAATGAAGACAAAACTATTTTTATTGCCGCCCAAGGTTGTTGGCGGAATTTTTCCACAAAGATCTACGTGTGCTAAGTCAAGTGGGGCGCTAGACCTATGTTTGATATTTTTGAATGGATGCGGTTTGCGAATCTATTTACCTTTAATCTATCCATCAAAGCCAATGATTTTTTGTCCTGCGCTATTTTTTAGACCTCTAACCGCCGACACTTTAATCATTTCTTTAATGTTACTTTTTGACGTATGACATAATCTATGATGCAATAAACTCAAACTGTCGTTAGTGCGTTCTGTGAGGTTAACTGAAACGATTGATTATTTAGGCTTACGCCACATAAGTTTACTATAAAAATTTTGATATACGTACCCTTCCCCAAAAGTGCAATTCCGTGTTTTCCATTCGACTACAGAATTCAAGAAGCCTCTAGGTAGTTTTTAACTAACCCACTTTCAACCACAGCCACTGCTGCCCAAGCAGACAAGTTAAAAATCTGATTGCACCCTTGTGCAGTCTGGACTCCCTTTAGTCCGTAGCAAAAAGAATCACTGAAACCGGCCAATCAGCCGATTAGTTATAAGGTGGCAAAAATGCAAATTTATACTAACTCTCAAAGAGAGAGGTGGGTGTCTACTAAAAAATTGCTAAGTCCTAATCCTTTCTCACAACCCCTATCTACTGCAGTACAATCCAATTAAACAACTGTAAAGTACATAAAGGTACTACGACTGGTGTCCTTTCTGTACGGCTTGCGTAAGACAAGGCCATTGAATAGACGCTTGTCCACATTTTACTCATCCTTATGTTTCCCGAAATTCTCGCGACCAAATGTTATCCCTCTACGTGGGGCCAAGTCATTCCACGTCCAAAAACCTCCAAAGTGACCATATCGGGATCTCGGCGGCGACATCTGCCGTTAGATTAAAACCGACATTAAATGTTAGTCGTCGAAACAAATGTCCGGTTCATTTGTTTTGTGCGGGGTCATGTACGCACTATGTATTAAATAGTTATATGTTCCCGCATTCGTAATTCAGATTAAGGATCATGATACAATTTAAGTAATTAATATACTATGTGTAACATAAAGAACTCCTACGACAGACCGGACAGAGTTGACGGCTACGCCTCGCTCTACCGGTCGAAGGTTCGAGTCCTTCCAGACTCAACCTTTTGTTGAGAGTGACTTGTAGAAACTAATGGTTTTATTAGTATTTTCTAGGTCTGAAAAGATATATAGAAGTCGAGGCAGTCTATCTCTAACTTCTCTCTCCAACTCTCAAACTTGTCGCAGTCACTGAGAAGTTGGAGAGGAAGCTAGAGCCATGGCTACCTTGGCTATCCTGAGGTTTACGGGAATTTTATATTAGGGTTTATTTATTTATTTAAAAGGTATGCGCTAACATAAAGAACTCCTACGACAGACCGGACAGAGTTGACGGCTACGCCTCGCTCTACCGGTCGAAGGTTCGAGTCCTTCCGGACTCAACCTTTTGTTGAGAGTGACTTGTAGAAACTAATGGTTTTATTAGTATTTTCTAGGTCTGAAAAGAAATATAGAAGTCGAGGCAGTCTATCTCTAACTTCTCTCTCCAACTCTCAAACTTGTCGCAGTCACTGAGAAGTTGGAGAGGAAGCTAGAGCCATGGCTACCTTGGCTATCCTGAGGTTTACGGGAATTTAGGGTTTATTTATTTATTTAAAAGGTATGCGCCGGCGGCAGGATTTGATCTCTGTACCTACCGGCCGGCAGACAGGATATAGCCGGTAGCTTTAGCCGTTAGGTCTAGAATTAATGTTAAGTACTACATAGTTTGATAATTATTTATACGCGTATACGTACGATAATTCATTTAACTATAATAGATTACGGAATACATAGATTCAGTAATATACAAAGTACGGATTACGGTTCGGACTCCAAATCAATACCGCGCATTTGTTTCGTAAGTGAAACACATATCGCGCATGTATTTATTACGGCTACGATTAAATCCGAATTCAATCGGACGGCCGGGATTAGCGCCTAGATCGCGGAGGAAGATTTCGGCGGTTTGTGGCCATCGCCACATCGGATGACGCGTGGCGAAATTCCGTTGAATCGTGGAATCTCCGGAGATTATGGTACCGAATCCGGATATGACATGTGTCGACATTTAGGCCATGTCGTACAATGTCCGTACCTAAAGTACACCGGCACCTATACTTTTGCGTACGGAACTCTATTCTGATTGGTTCCGTACATCAGCAGATAGAGTCTATGAGAGAGATAGGACTTAGAAAAATTTAGAAGATAGGACCCTCTCTCCCAGAGAGCTTCTGTATAAAAGGTCAATTTTGACCCTCCATAACTTACTGCTCAGGGGAGCAAATTCAGAGATTCTTTTTGCTACCAACTCAGGGGAGTCTTGCCTTCACAAGGGTGCAGGTGGTCAGGGTTTTTGTCTGCCAGGTGGCAGTTATTTTTGCTGGAACACAAAGGGGTCAGGATTATCCTAGAGGCTTCTTGGAAGCTGTCTACTCTGAGGACTTATGGAGGTCTCAGAGTTTCATGACTTACGTCACTCCTTAGTCCTACCTATGGAGATGAGGCAACCATGGCTCCACTACTCTCTCTCTCTTCTTCAGTCACTACAACAAGTATGGGGGGTAGAGGAAAGAGGTAGAGGCAGACTGCTTGAGCTGCTTGAGCTGCTTGAGCTTTTCCTTTCTTTTCCTACTAAGTTATTCAGACCTTGAAAATACTCCATAAACCTAGTGATTTTCAACAAAAAGTACGTCCATTTATGTCTTGTAGTAAAATGCGGTTCGTTTACGTTGAATCTGTCGAACACTTAAGAGATTGACAATGTCGTTAAGTACATAAAGTGCATTTTGAAACTTGACAGGATGAGACTTGATATTACCGTATGCATCGTGTACGGGTAGATCTAATTGAACTGTTACGTTGTCAACAGGTATGAGTTGACGACTCGCTATAGTAACATTTTTGGGTACAGTTAACTTTCGCATATCGCTAAATAAGTTCATGTCTATACAAACGTGATGAGTAGCACCTGTATCAACAATCCAATCATTTGTAACAGCGTTTTGGTTAATAACAATAGCGTCAACAGGTATGAGTTGACAACTCGCTATAGTAACATTTTTGGGTACAGTTAACTTTCGCATATCGCTAAATAAGTTCATGTCCATACAAACGTGATGAGTAGCACCTGTATCAACAATCCAATCATTTGTAACTACGTTTTGGTTAATAACAATAGGAGTACATGGTACATCTCCTTGAATCTTGGTAACAAAGGTTGGATAAATATCATTATTCTCGTCATGGTAATAATCGTTGTAATAAGATTGATGACGCCCACCTCTGAATTGATTGCGACCTCTGCCGCAACCTCTTCCTTTTCCGCGGCCTCTGTTTATATAAAAATACGAATTGTCATATCTTTCGCCATCTCCTCGATCATCACAATTTGTATTGACATGTCCCCATTTTTGACATATATGACAATGTTTGTCTTTATCAGGGCAACTTGATGAGGAATGACCTAACTTATGACATCTGAAACATGTTGTGTTACTCAATCAGATTAATTTTGGTCAGGTTCTCTTTCATTCCCTCTATTTTGACCACTAATACTTCCTTGACCGCCGATTGCATTGATTTCCGGATCATCGGTGGTATTTATATTAAAATTTCCTTCGCTATCTATTTTATTGGAATAGCTTGCTTTTGACCTTTCTGACATTTTAAGATGGTTGACAGCGAATAAGAAGGATGGATTAGGATTTCTCGTAATTACTTCTTTTGACATCTTATACCTAGCAGGTAGACCATTTAAGAAAACCCAAACCCTCTCGTCCTCTAATGGGAATTTTCCCAAATTGTTTAATTGTTTAATTAAGAAATTAAAGAGTTTGACAGCGTCATCTACTAACTCATTTGGTTTCATCTTAAATTGAATGTACTCACTGAACACGAAATTAGCTTTTGATGATACTCTTTTTTCGTATACGTCTTGTAATGTCGTCCAACATTTATATGCTGTGTCATGAGTAAAGAAATGATTATGTTCCGAACTCATACACGTTTGCACAAGTCTAGTTATGGCCACCATATCCTTTAACATCCATTTTTTTCTTTCTTTTGGATCCCTAGGTTTTGTCTCTTCTTCAATGGTGATTTTCCAAAGTTTCTTTATCGTAAAGGTACCTTTTATGTGTCGTTTCCAAATGGCGTAGTTACTTCTATTAAACATGATAGGCTTTCTTGACGATCTGAGGTTATCATCTATGGAGACATCACTGAAGTTATCATCATCAAAGTCTTTTGAGTCACTATCACTAGGTTCTTCATCTTTTACTTTCTTTTTCCATTTTTTCCTTTTCTCTATCTTTCATAAATTATGCCCACTCACTAAATTATTCGGCATTAAGATTGACCATTTCTAGAGCCAAGTTCAAAAGGATCGGCTTGCAATTTACTGTTTGAATTTGGTCTGGTTTGTTTCCTTCAGCCCATTACGTATTAAAAACTACGTTCTGGGATCGTAACCTGCTCTGATACCAAATGAAACAAATAATCCTAAACCACAGCAATACATAACAACATCGTTCCCCAAAATAAATTCCTTTTAACTCAATTATATAAAATTCCAATTACAAATGTTCAGTTAATGATTCCTCCTACGACGTCTACATTTAAGTGTACTGCCGCTTGAAAACCGCACGCGGACGCGAACCAACATTTCACGTGAACCTGAAAGTCTGTACAGGACAAAGACCAATGTCCGCCGCGCATGAAACTATGGCGCTCACGGATTCATACTTATGTACAAAAAACTATCAATACTGTAGTCTATCGTGACGCGAATCTATATTATCCAGGTGTAGGGATTTTGTACATAGACTTTGCGACGTGTGAATATTCGGTGGTATGCTATCGTGCCGCGAACTATGTTGTCCAAGTGTAGCGGTTATACACGTCTTGTAGATGACTAACCACCTCTCCAAGGTCGGTAGCTGTCTACCAAGCCGGATTGGTCGACCGAGCCGGATGGAGAGTTCGCTCCCGGATGAGGACCCAGATATGATCCAACGGTCAATGTTTGCGCCCAGATCGTTAGGACAACCTTAGTCAAATCTTTTTTAATGTTTTTTTTTTTTAAACAGAATATGACGTGGTACTAAAAAGGTGAGTAAGGTCGCTTCTCCATCAGGCGTCGATAGTAATCGTACAAAAACATTTACTGGCACTAATATTTCGTTCACTTCTCCATCAGGTCGTGTCATCAATTAAATCTATCGCATATGTGCTTCATTTCGATTGGTGCACGTAGGTTCCTCTTCTGACGACGAACATAGTCAAAGATTCCAAAAGCATAATATCTAAACTGGTATCCGTACAGCCAGCCACAAAACTATATTACATGCGTTTACAATTTGTACGTTTATGTTTTGTTATTTTTGTCGTTGTTTTGTGGTTCGTGCTTTGTCATGGCGCCGCGAATTTCGGGTGTCAACGCATGGTGGAGGAGGCGTCACGACACATTCTTCGACAAACATTTTCTCGTTGGTTTCGTTGGATTTGGTTCCTGCTTGTCCGAACGCGCGTGGCAAGTGTCTGAAGGCGTGTGGTTCGTACGTGACCTTTCTACGCGTAAACATTTTACCTGTCTAGTGATTGGCTAGTGTCCTTCTTGAGGAGAGTAGCCAATCACTAGACGAAGTGACCTTTTGCTTCGAAAATTCATAATCGGACGGTCGACGTTGTTGCCCAAAAGTTTGGAGAATCTTGACGAATCCCTAGTAATCATGTTTTATAAACAACAAAAAAATCAGTACGAAAATGAGCTCGATTTGTGTGAAAATGTACTTTTTCCAGTAAACAACCCCATTTTTCGCCTTTTTTCGCCGGATGGAGGTTCACCCTAACTCTTAGTACAGCCTCACTTTATCTCTGATAGACACTGGGCTTGAGGCTGAAATCTGCTTGGCTGTAACAAGTTAAATCAAGTTTGATTTTTTGCTAAAAAATAGAGTGACAAAAAATGTGGATCAATACTACGAAAAGGGCGGCCAAATTTGGCAGAGCTACACGTAGACGCAATTTGGGGCGGTTCTTTTCCATTTTGGGGCATTTCTGATCGTGTTCAATAATGTAGTGAATTTACGTGTATCGCTCATCAATTTTCATATAAGAATAACAAGGCACTTTCGGCTTTGCCAACTTTTAATGGAGTATGTACTGTACACCGTGAATCGCAATTAGTGTTAAAATAAAAATTGCCACTACACACTTGCCGGATTTTCAATTTAAGACTGTTAATTGGAAGCTAAGCACCTTACCTTTCAATCGCGACCGTCAGATCCACAATCCGACATATGTGTACGGAGAAATGTGTTATAAGAGATGAAAAAACATTAACGCTAATTACGATCCGCGGTGTAGTGTACATAGCTGATGATATTGCATCAATAAATCAGTATAGTACTCAATTTTGCAACTTTTCGCAACGTTTCGAGCACGGCGAACGGGTCCACGTCGCCCCCACCTCCCGCTTTATCCGCACGACTGTATGTTTAGGGTTTTATTTAATTGTTTTTGTTTTTATTTTATAAGAAAACAAAAAATATATGACCCTAAACAGATAAACCCTATTTCAGATACACGATTACGGCCTTTTGTTTGGGTGTGTGGGACGGGTTCCGCGAGGTGCCGAAGGTCTTGCAAATGTATCGAGGCTTGCTCAACACCCATACTGTACACAACTGATGATATTGCATGCATCTTCACGTCACTTTACACATGCACGACAGGTATCCCTAACTCCCCATATTCGGCCATGGAATTTTGGATACCCACATCTCTATGTGTAGCAAGCACTAGCCCACTCAGACATGTATCGCTCAAAATCCTACAACATGTTCAAAGGCCAATACGGCTCCCTAGAATGTCTAAGAAATGGTATGTGTTGGTTGATCCTTATGAGTTGCGTTATCCTAAAAATCTATCAGTACACATTTTGGGTACCATATTTTTAAAAAAAATACAAATAGAAGAGTAGATCAAGCGTTTTATGAGTATGAATTGTCAACAACATCATTTTCTTTCACATAAGAGAAGTGTCTCATATTAGAACGGTATGCTTAAGGGTAATATATTTATAAAGGGAAACCGTAAGAAAATGGCAACCTAAAATTTTCGCAAAAATTGTTGTTATCTTAACATCACACAATGAATATTTGGAGAACGGTTGAAGGCATCCAAATGTCGTAGTTTTTTTATGTCTCTATTATCATTTATGATAGAATTCGTATCCGGACCCTATTAACATTCTTGCATAAACAAAGCTAAGAGCGGAAAAATATAGGAAATCGACATATAGGGCCTTTATGAGGATGA
>JBBHKE010003249.1:9508-65671 GCA_037447655.1 Zygnema cylindricum
AAAAAAAACAAAAAAAAAAAAAAAAAATCAAATTTCAAAAAAAAAAAAAAAAAAAAAAATGTCATTATTTCCAAAAAAATCTTCCTCCAAAAAAAAAAAAAACACACGCAAAACCAGAAAAAAAAACAAAACAAACCAAGAGCAAAAGAAGAAACAAAACAAACCAAGAGCAAAAAAAAAAACCGAAACAACCAAGAGTGAAAAAAAAAAACCATACTTTATCCACAAGTGCGGCTCCTTTTTCGTAATTTGTACCGAAACCGAGAGCGAGGGCGTGTCTCCCCACGGGAAGAACTGCCTCAATTTTCTCCACTGTTTCATTTTTGGTTTTGTCTTCTGTAAAACACAAAAACAAAACAAAAGAAAAAAAAAAAAACGAAAAAGACAGAAACAGGGGAAGGAATGGAATTAAAACAACAAAAACTATGCGAAATTCACAGCAAATGGTGCAGAAAAGATGGAAAATGATGCTAAACTTATGTAGAAATGTTGAAAAAATGATGCAAATTCGATGCAAAAAATGATGTGAAAAGGAAGAAGGATGTAATTTGATGAAAATGATGGGAAAATCGATGCAAAAATGACACAAAATGAATGCAATAATTGATATAAAATGATGCAAACTGAGGCATAAGGGATGTAAAAAGGATACAAAAAGTGATGTAAAACAATGCAAAAATGATGCAAGACAAGAAGGAAACTGTAAAAGTGGAAAACATTTGAGTTTAAGAAATCCAATAAATGAGGAAAAAAGGGGAGAAAGAGGGAAAGGGAAAGGGAAAGGTAGAGGGAGAGAGATAGCAGAGGGAGAGGGAGAGGGAGAGGGAGAGGGAGAGAGAGGGGGACAGGGAAAGAAAACGAGAGGGAGAGGGAGAGGGAGAGCGAGAAGAAGAGTACCTCCATTTGCAGAAGACTCTCCAGATTTACCACTTTCCAAAAGTCGGTCCCTCACACTTTCCATGGCGGTCAGTTTTCTTCTTTTTAAAAAAAAAAAAAAAAAATTTTTGAAGTGATCTTTCAATAACAAATGGGCAAAAAATTTGATGCGCAATTTTTATTTCTTTCAAAACATTGCATTAAACTGATTTTATCAGAAAAAAAAAAAAAAAATACAAAAGAAAATTCCCTTGTTCGTATTGTCACACAAAAAAAAAAAAAAACAATATTTTAAACTAAAGATGTTTCGATTGTTTACTTCCCAAATTTTTTTTTAACAAGATTCTATGTTCCTTTCATCGCTTTGTTTTTCAGCTTTTTTTGGAATTTTTCAGCTTTCCAGCTTTTGGAATTTTCCCCTAAAAGTTTCTGTGGGCAGGTTGGACTGAATATTTCAAAAACTTACACATTATTTAGTACGCACTAACTTCAGAAACCGTACTGTACCGTACGGACTAGTTTGTCGTGTTGGCAACTTGCGACAGAGGCCAGTTAAAATCGTCAGAAGCAGAAGGCAAAACAGTAATATGGTACGTTTCATACTTTATTTTCATATGCCTTTCGTCGAATGTAGGTAACGTGGCACATTTTGCTGTATTTCCATTTATCTTACGTGGCATTTGCTTTCATTCACAATGGCCAGTTGGCAGGAAGTTGCAAGAACATATGAAGCCTACGTGGATGTTCATTTTGGCTGCCACGTCATTACGAAGCGGTTCACCGGTTAGGCCACTTGTCCATGAGGCGCCGACAGTAATGTTACGGATAGGTTTACTGGCACTAATACTTCGTTCACTTCTCCATCAGGTCGTGTCAGTAATGGAATCTATCGCGTACGTGCTTTCATTCGATTGGATGCACGTAGATTCATGTTCTGACGGCGAGCGTCGTCAAAGATTCCAAAAGCAAAATGTCTAAGGGTACTTTCGCATGTGCTAAAGTTACAGCTACTTTCTGTCGTTTTCCATGACTTAGAAAAAAACGAGAAAATCTGCAGCCGTACCAAAAAAACGAAATTAATACCGTACAAGATGCATTACCGTGAAACTTTAAATGTACTGTAGTTTGTCGTTTAGGTCGATGCAAGTCCTTCCAACTCATTTTCGAACTTTAAATAAAATTACCTCGTGAGGTGATTTTAAATAAAGTTCCAGGATGTGAGCAAATAGGCAGACGCTGTAACACGTGCCGGAAGTTTTTTACAATTCCCGTGCGCGGAGTACCAAAAAAAAAAAACCAAGTGCACGTTTACGGCCTGTACGTACTGTATTCCGTGCGCTATTTTCCGTACAGGGCTGTGGAGGGGTCTCGACCAACGGACGCCATTTCGCAAAAGCGAAGTCCATGAAAGCGCCTCTCTCTTTCTCTCGCTCCCACTGCCGCCTCTATCTCACAATTCTTGCAATGAAGAACGTCAATAATGGTATCAAATGAAAGATCTCAAAAAAATATTTCTTTTGAATATCTTTGGGTGTGTTTTGATGGTAACTAGAGTGAGAAATGACAAAAAAACACAATCGGGAAACCATGGCGGAAAGATTTAGAATTTGTGACGTCGACGCTGTCATATTTTGAGCGTGACGTAAAAATGTCACAAACCCTAAATCCAAAATCGATTGGATGCACGTAGATTCTTGTTCTAACGGCGAGCGTCGTCAAAGATTCCAAAAGCAAAATGTCTAAGGGTACGTCCCCATGTAATCGGTACTTTGGCAAAGTATTTTGGACTGTAGTATAGATTCTCCGTACTAATTTGAAGAGCGTCCCCATGTGCAAATATGAAATCGGAACTTTGAAATGTGACGGTTGTAGACGCAAGGTACTACTAATGACGACTGAAGACGACTTCGAAACTTCCGACGATTAGTGACGCCAACAAAAACGGCGACAGTTATAGACGTCTAGATTTTTGTGAAAAGGAATGGGAATTAGCATTTTAGGATAGGGAATTTGCGTTTGAAGAATGGAAATTTGAACGCAAATACACTTATAGGCATATATCGCCGACCACTAGGCACACTACGCCACCCATCGCTATTATAGTTAGTGAACTGTTAGGGTTAACACTTGATTATAATTAACTATCACTAAATTATGTATCGGAGTTAATGAACTATTAGCGTTAACACAGTTTGTATGGTTATCTACCACTAGATTATGTGTTAGAGTCAGTGAATCATTAGCATTAACACTTTATTAGAATTAGCCACACTAAATCATGTTTGCAACGTGGCTCGTCATGGGCTGCTACCTTTTGTACCAAACCGTACATATCGAAATATTTAAACTTCAAAATGATTGGTAAACGATATGTAAACCCTAAAAATTCATTTTTGCGATCATCGGCTATTCAACCGCTACAAGATGAATTCCCAAAAAGTTATGGACATGGGGGCTCTTAATCCACGCCTACATTGAAAATTTGATGCTTTTTTAGTAAATACTTTTAGGGTTTCTAAAGGGCATTTGTAGAGTTTAATGTGGTTTGCAAGGGGAAAAAACCCTTGGTGCGACCATTCTTTATTTTTATTTTTATTGTTTTCAGGTGTAAAACGATACCGCCCGTTGCTCATTATAAGTGTAAATGCGAAATGAAAATGTGTGGTACTAATTAAGTGTAGGGAGATGTAACGGATTGTACACTTCTTAAATAGTGTTATTAAAACTAGTTTATGATTTTGGCCAAAAGAAGTTCCGACCGAATAAGTCTTATTACTTTAATAGCGCTTGGAGGCGTAGTGTTTTCGTTCTGTTGAGTTTGGAGTACAAGAGGTTGTTGAACATAAGCGTTGATTTTTTTTTTTTATTTCTTTTTTCTTAGTTTTAAGTTGAGGTTCGTATTTAGACTCGACTCTCAAATCTTTTTCTTTTTCTCTCGCTCCTCCCTCTCACACTCCCTCCCTGTCTTCCTCTGTCCCTCTTTCTCCCTCTCACTCTCCCGCCTTTCCTCTTTTTTTCCCTTTCTACCTCCCTGTCTCTCCCCCCATTCTCCCTCTTTCCCTCCCTCCCGCTCTTCCCTCCTTCTCTCCTTCCTCTTCCCTTTCTCAGACCTCCACTGTTTTGTCCAAAAGTAGATCTTTACAAATACTATTGTTCCGCGTATTTAACTGTTAGTTTGTTATGTACTATATGTACTTTAGCTCTATTTTTCCGTACGAACTTGTTTTTAACTCAACTTTTCTGTACAATTGAAAAGTACCTTTGCTCCATACAATATGTACTTAACTCCATTAACATGTACTCAACTTTTCCGTGCAATTGTGTGCTTAACTTTTTTTTTTTTTCTGTTTGACGGTACAGTGCAGAAAACCTGCGCAGCTTCTGGAACTGCCAGCTGTCATTCAGAAAAACTGCCAGGTCATCAAAAGATTCAGTGGAGGGGGGACAGTGGTAGTGGACGAAGGAACCGTTTTCGTTACACTAATTTGTAATAAAACGGATTTTCCTCATGTTCCTCTTTATCCCCGTCCAATTATGAAATGGACTGAGGAGTTTTATTTTTCGGCGTTCGAAAATGTTAGTGGGTTCCAATTGAGGGAAAATGGTGCGTGGTTTTCGGGTGTCCCCCATTTTCTTTTATTTTTTGTTCTTTTTTTATGTTTTTTTTTTATGTGTACGTGTATTTTATTTTTATTTTTGTTTGTTTGTGTGTGAATCATTGTTTTCTTATTTCTGCAAAAAAATAAAGATTTTGAGGTTGTTAGAGTTATAAGATTTTGGGGTTTGTTAAAAAACTAAAGATTTTGTTTTTTGTTAAAAATTAAAGGTGCTATGTTTTGTTGTTTTTTCTTTTTATAAAATAATATGTTATAACACAGATATTTGTTACGATTTTAGATTATGTACTCGGAGAGAATAAATTTAAGAACGAAAGAGCTTTTGCCTTTTGATAAGAAAGATTTTTTTTGTTTCTATTTTGGTGAAGTAAAACGTTTTATTTTTGTTGAAAATTTTAGATTATGTACTTGGAGAAAAGAAATTTGGAGGAAATGCCCAAACGATAACTAAAAATCGATGGTTACATCACACTTCTTTTCTTTGGGATTATGACGAAAGTCGAATGGCTTTTTTGAAAATTCCTCAAAAAGCTCCAGAATATCGACAGGTACTTTTTTTTTATGCCTTTTTTTGCCAACTTTCAATATTGAAGCACATGTTTTTGCTTACTCTTGTCGTTTTCGATTGTTTTTGTTTATACTCTTTTTGTATTTGTTGTTGTTTTCATTTTTACTCTTTTCAATACGGCGTTTTTTTTTTTTCATTTATTTATCCACACTAGCGTGTCTTTAAAAAAAAAATTCAAGGATTACATTTTTTTTTTCCTTTCCTATCGTTTATGTCTCTGAATTTAACTTCTCTTAATTTAATTTGTCATAATCTAATTTCTCACTATCGGGTTTTTTTTTTTTTTTTTTTTTTATTTCTTTGTTGCTGATTTTATTTTATTTTTAAACTTGTTTTTGGGTTTAGGGACGTGAGCATGATTCATTTATTACTCGAATGCGACATCATATCGATTCTCGAATCGAATTTATTCAGAATATTGAAAAGGCGGTAAACTCAAAATTTGACATTCAAACGGCTTCTCTCTCCACAGTGGAAGAAATAGCCCTCAAAGAACATCCTCGTACCACAAAAGTTGTGGAAATCGACGAATTACAAAAACTTTGTGATTCTAATGGTGTATAGTGATTAAAATATTGTAGAATGTAACTTTTCCGTGGAAAACAGTTTTTTTTTTTTGTTTGGAATTAGCTTCTCGTTAAAATATTTAGAAAATGGTTTCAATATTTGTGTAGGATTTATTTTTTCAATTTTTGTTCAATGTTAAGGTGGTTTTGTTATGTTTCTATAAGCCATGTTTTTTATCTTTGCGTGAAAAAGTTGAAATTATGGTTGGAATTACTTGTGGATAGAAGAAGGATTAGAATTAAAAAAAAAAAATAGTAATTGTTAAAAAGACAAGGTCACAGGAGTTTAATAAAGTCAAATGAGGATTCTTGGGAGCTGAAGGAAGCCAGTGATATAATGAAATCTTATATTAATGATTGAATATAATTTTTTATGAAATTTGGAATGCGAATCAGAATATGCAGTTTGAAAAACCCTCAAGAATACATAATCCATACTATTTGGGATAATCCTCGTCAGTGAAATTTCCGTCACATGTGAAAAAAACCTGGCCAACTACCAAAACTAAACTATTGGTTCAAATTACTCTACATCCTAAACAATACATAAAAATGGCGGTCCATGCGCTGAAACAAAATTCATGGTTGTGGAGAAAGAGCATGAGGGATGGAGAGGAGAGGGAGAGGGAGAGAGAGAGAGAGAAAGGGATCTGAAATACTGAAATTGCCAAATTGGAAATCCTCGTTTTCAAACTCCAAACTTCAGAAGTACGAATAACGACGCTAAAATACGTGCGGCTTTTTCATACTTGCTGAAAATGCTTGGTGCCAACAGGAAACTGGACAAGTAACCAGTAATCAGTTCAATATTTTAGGAGTAGAAAACTGCAGTTATCGACGCTCCCGTCTATAGAGCAATGAACTGTCAATTTTCCAGTTTTCCTGTGGCTGCTTTACTGAACTCGTTTGTTGCATAAAAAACAGTTCATATCCTGTTACATAGAGCCTCGGAACCAAACCCTAAAAGTCCGATCAGTCGTTTGCCTATTTCCTCTTCACACGTGTCCCTTTTAAAACTGTCCACGTGTAAGTTTTCCTGTTCAATCTCCACCTTCACGCACTTCTGGTGCCACGTGGCATATTTCAGCTGCCTCCTTCATTGCAGTCTGACCTCTTTCTCTCACTTCCTCTCGCACGTGCAAACACGTCCTTCCCATCTCTCCTCTTTCTTCACCTGTGAAGCTTTCGTCCTCGTGTTCAAAACCCTAAATAAAAATATAATAATATAATAAAATAATAAAATATAATAATAATCACGTTTACCGTGGTTTGTCGCAAGCATTATTCCTTCTTCTCGTAATTGCCACGTGTCATTCTCCTCCGATCTTGCTTCTCGCTCCACTTCACACCCTTCCCTTTCTCTCTGCCCTTTCCACGCTTCACCTACTTTTCTATCAATCCAGATTACACTTGCCACGTATACATTCATAAGTTTTGCCACGTGTCACCTATACCTTCATCCATCTTGCAACGTGTCACATTAGTCTTCATCCATCTTGCCACGTGGCAGCATGGACTGGCAGGGACAGAAGCTCTCTGAGCAGCTGATGCAGGGAGTATTGGCGGTTTCAGCCATGGCGGCTTTTATTGTCGGATATGTACTGCAGTCACACAAAACTATGGTAAGCAGGAGCCATGGAATCTTTCCTATCTCTGATGAGAATGAGTGAACTGTTTAAGCAAATAAGTAAATTTTTTGAGCTATGGTGGATTTTATTTGATAGTTTTTGTTTCTCATTTGTTATTTGTTTTTTGTTTTTCGCTTGGCTGTTTGTTTGCTGATGATTGCAAGGTATTAGTTTCTGGTTCGTGATGGGTAATTTGTTTCGTATGCGTTTTCTGGTTTTGAAGTGTGTATGGAATTCTTTATAAGCGTGTGAAGTGGTAAGCGATGCATTTTTTGGTGCATCGCATGCTAGTTAATTCTGATGTAGTTGTTGGCAAGTTTCGTTGTTTAAGTTATTGTGGATGTTTTTGAAATTTGTATGTTTAGTGGTCATTACTTTCCATGTTTAATTGCGTGGCTGCTGTCTTGTTTGTTATTTTTTTTTTATTGCTGATTAGCTCAATGTTTCCATTCTGATCTGTTTCATTGTTAACCAAGGCTTAAATGTTGATTTGTTAATCAGTTATATTGTTGGTCGAGGCTAATTGCACTCTCTTCATTTGTGGATCAAACACTTAAATTGATGCAAGTCTTTAGTTTCTATTTGTTTCTTTATTTGTTCAACTGTTCATCAGTGAATTCAGGTGCTAATTAAGTTTGAACTGTTGATTTCTTCGATTGTCGACTCAAGTTGAACTATTCAATATAAGGTTTTAAGTTTTATTTTTTTGGGTTGGTGGTCAACGTCGACGTATGGATCTGTTTGATTATTGACAAAGATTGAGTATATATTTGTTTAAGACCAAGGATTAAATGTTGATTTGGTTTATTGCAAAGCAAGTTTTAAATGCTGATTCATTTTATGTCAACCTAGGTTGGGTCGCTGGTTTTTTCTATTGTTGACTACGGTTCAAGTGTTTATTCATTCAATAGTTGACCAAGTACTGGTTTGTTGACCTTTCGACCCGTTGACCTATTTATCTGTTGATTTCCTGATTTTGTGATTGTCAATAAGTTTTTTTTTTCTGTATTATATCAAGGTTCCACTCTGTCTATCACAGGTGTTGATCGTTCTGGCTGGTGCCACAATGAAGTATTGATTTGTTCGATTTGACCTGTGTTGATGTTTGATTATTCACCTTGTTTGTTGATTTGTTGATTTGTTGATTTGCGGAACTGTTGATTGCCTGATTGCCAATCAGTTTCATTGCTGACTGAGGTTGAGAGTTTATCCTGTTGACCACAATATACGCGACTTGCTGATTTGTTGTTTGTTGATCCGTTAATCTGGTGTTCTGGTGATTTATTGTTCTGCTGATCTGCTGATTTGCAGATCTGTTGATCCGTTGATCTGTTGAACAGTTTCTTAGATGATGATTTATTGATTTGTTGATGTGTTGATCTGCTGATCAACTTTATTGTTGATGATTTGTTGATTTGTTGATTTGTTTTTGATCTGCTGATCAGTTCCATAATTGATCAAAGTTCACTTGGTTCATCTCAGGTGTTTAATTTTCTGGCGGGTACCATGCTGAAGCGTCCTTTGTTTGATTAGTCACCTGTCTGTTGATTTGTTGATCTGCTGGTTTATTGTACTGTGGATTTGCTGATCGCCAATTAGTTCCATCGTTGACCGATCGTCTAATTGCTGATTTGTTGATTTGTTCATTGTTGGTTTGTTAATTAGTTACAAAGTTGATCAAAGTTCAACCCTAAGAAACCCTAAAAATCCTAAAAAAATCCCTAAAAAAACCCTTAAAACTCAAAAAAACTCTAAAAATTATTGCAGGTTTTGATCTTTCTGGCCGGTTCCACTCTGGCGGCTGTTTTGTCACTTCCTGCCTGGGGGTACTTCAGCCAGCATCCCATGCCGTGGCTGCCTCCCAGGCCGCCACGTGTCACTGACGCAGCCACAGTTACCACAAAGAAGAAGGAGAAGGTGGCAACTGCAGGAGCCAGTAAGAAGAGGTGAGACAAAGAAAGAGGACAAGGTGATAACGGGAGGGAATAAGAAGAGATGAGACGAAGAAGAAGGAGGTGGCAATCGGAGGGAGTAAGAAGAGGTGAGACAAAGGAAAAAGGAGAAGGTGATAACAGGAGGGAATGAGAAGGGATTGGGACAAAGAAGAAGGAGAAGGTGACAGCAGTTTGGAGTATGAAGAGATAGCCGCAGTAACTACAAGGAAGAATGAGAAGGGGAAGAAGGTGACAAAGAGGAGGGAGTGAGTGGAGACGAGACAAAGAAGAAGGAGAAAGTGACAACAGGAGGAAGGAAGAAAAGTTGAGCAGGGATCGAGAAGTGATTTAAGAAGTGATTTCACTTTTTCATATGATGATATTAAAATTCGCGAGGATTTAAATGTTTGTGAATTCACAATTTTGAATGGAATTAAGTGTGTGGAAGAGTATTCTGTTTGAGAGAGAATAAATGGTGGGAAGAGAGAGCTTGTTTTATCAACTAAGGAGGAAGAAAAGTGGGGAAAGAGAGAGGAGATGACACCGTCAAGATTTTAACGCTTTTCTATAGCTTTGGAGAAATATAAAATATGGAAATTATCGATACAAAATGATGTTGATAATTTTGAGAAGGTGTTGAGTGTTTTCTCTCACGCTTTTTTGCGAAGTTTTTTTTTTACTAGAGATTGAAGAGGAAACGATTAGCAACAAAAAATATTCCGGAAATTGTTAAATTTGTCCAATTTATTTTCTTTTTCAAATTGTTAAAATGACTTATGACCCTGGATAAGACAAAAAAAATGAAAAAATGGATACAAAATCATCAAAAATTAGATAGACAAGCTTAGAAACTTAAGTATGAAAATAGGATCCTTAAATAGTTCTCTAGGTACCTAGAGACGTATGGTTTACCACCGTAAGTTTTTGAAAAAGGTTATTACTTTTGATGCGAACAATTTTTATGATTTTTCTTTTATGATTGTTTAAATAGTTTGTCTTTACGCCAAAATGAAAGCAAAACTATTTTGGTTTGCATTCTTGCCCAGCTTCTCGAGAACCATAATAATATTGTTTTATAACACATTTTGGAGTCATAATTTTCTATCGAATGTGCATGTGTTAATCATATCTTTTAGAGTGGAGCCTATTCTCGTTGTATCCATTTTTTACTGTCTTGTTGAGCTATACAGTGGTTCAATGTAAAAAAAAAAAAAGTTTTTTCGCCATTTAAACCAACTTTTTTCTGTGCCCTATCATCCGGTTTCCATTTGGGAGCGTCAACAAGGAGGCAAAAAGTTTTCATTTCTCTCTCAAACTCGTTATCAATGATTCAACAAGTGTGCACAGAGGAAAATGTGATCTAAGGCCAAAAAAAAAAAAACAGTAAGTTTGATAAACAAAGTTGTGCCAATTTCAGAGGAAAATGTGGATGTAGTGTAGACTACTGGTTTTTAGTTTCCTATTTTTGTGTTCTAAAGTTAATACTGTTATTTGAATTATTTATTTGAGTAACTGTCTCTTTTAGACAACTGTTGTAGACTTCTTTAGGGTTTTTTCTGACGTCGTTTCAACTATTGGTGTCAGACGTAAAGAAAATGTGAAGTTCTTCTTTTGTGCCTTGAGAATAAGACATAAATCAGAAATTTATGAAGAAAGCGTCATGGTAATCCATCCGAGTACATGGGTACAAATGAGCAAAAAGACAAAACGAAACAGGAAGACCGAACACAAGAAGGAACTCAAAGGAAACACAATGTGAAAGGAAACACACAAGAAAGGACAAAATTAGAAAAGGAAGTGGAAGAACAACAAGCATTACAAGCACAAAACCAATAACAAATAAACGCATCTTATGGAAAACTACCCAACCAATCATCAACTTCACTGTAAAACCACTAAAATCTTGCCCAAGTTATAGAGCCACAAATCAACGTTTACGAGAAAATGACGAGAGGGCAATGAGGGGAACGCTCCCAATGTCCTTCCTCTTGACGGAGAGACGATCGAAATAGTACGAAGCAACTTGTCCAAAGCAACTCCCAAACAACCAAATACTTCGATTGTTATGGGGATAAAGACATCCATAGCTTTACAACTTGCATAACCATACTTATTCCAGCTTATGAAGAAGTCAAAATATAATAAGAAGTAATCAACCTTCTTCTTCCTAGAAAAATCTGGCGTCGCCATACATGGTTAAGGCTCCAACATGTTGAGTCATACGGCCCATGGGTCCACCAAAACGAAGCCTCTAGCGATACGGCAAGCACCATGTAGCATAACAATCTGTTAGGAAGAAAAAACATGTGAAACCTCGCGTCACACAAAACACATGGGTTGGAAGAAATAGTCGCAACAGTGTCACTAACAATCTTGTGTGCTTGAATTGACTTCTTCCATTGGAACACCATAGAAAATAGACACCACGATTTAAAAGCATTTGCTTGTGTAAAGAAGAGAACCAAATAAAGGCGGGTGAGAGAGGTTCTTGAGAGAGGAAGTGAACAGAGCAGGTGCGAAACGAAGAGTGGGGAGAACAGGTGTAAAACCGTGAGAGGGGTATGAATGGCGGGAGACTCGAAAGTGACCAAGCAACAACTTTAGGGTGGTTAGAAGAAAAGGTTACGTTTCACGAGTTGGTCACTGGAAGGTTTGTAAGCCAACATAACTTAATCCATCTGACTAATAATATATGTGTCGTTTACCAACAAAGGGAAGTGGGGAAAGGGGATAGTGGAGGCGAAAACCCATAGGGAGCCCTTACGAGCAAAGGCAAATAAAGGTCATCAAAAGGGTCCTTGTGACAAGCGTCATATATAGATAAAAAATAAACTTGGAATCACTCGAGAAGGATAGGTTAACTATCAAAGTTTAAAAGGCTAACACAAAAGGGAAGCACAAAAAGCAAAAAGGAAGCATAAAATGGAAAATTTGCATAACTAGTGAGTCGGCCGTCATTATCACTAAAAAATAACCTCATGTTCCACAGTACTAAACGCACTCAAAAAAACAAACTCAAATGATCACCCAATCTAGATGGGAATCGAACAAAACACGAATGTCGTGGGCCACGGCTTCATAGCTCCAATGAGTGGCCCTGTTCCATTAAAAATGGGCTCCCTAAAAAGTGGGCCCATAACCTGTAATTCTGTGACGTCCATTGGTCCACATAATGTTTAGCTTATATGAAGCCTCTAGGATAATATTTGCACTTTTGACTTTGGCAATGAATAAGTGCCACCCTGGCACACAAAAACTCTAACCAACTACTCTCTTGTGTAGCCTGGAGTCCCGTGAGTCCGCAGCAAAAAGAATCACTGAAATTGCTCACCCGAGCATTAGGTTATGGCCGGCCAAAGATGGCCTGTAAATACAGAAGCACCCTGGGAGAGAGGCGGCTACCTTGATTTTTCCTAAGTCCTAAGCTCCCTCTCTAAACCTCCTGCTAGTGTACCCTAACAAATCAAAAGACTCTAAGGTACAAGAAGGTAGAGGTACAACTGTACTTCTTGTACGACCAAAGTACGACATGGCCGCTCTGCTGACGCGTGTCAATTACTGAGCTGTAGTTGCTCCACCCGTAATATCCACCGTTCAACCATATCGCGCCACGTGTCGTTCGCCGACATTGGCTTGCAAACTACCAAATGTCCACTCCGAAATTTCGGCTCCTCTGCGAGCCGTCGATCGCGAACGACATTTGATTTCGTCCGTTGAAAAATTAAATGTCGTTTCGTATGTTACAAAATTTTGTGCGGTACTGTAGGTTTCACGTTCTTTTTATTTCGTATGTGTCGCTGCTTCACTATTTATAAAACTCTTATATATATTGCACATAATGTTTCATCAAGACTTGATGGATATGGCGCGCGGCTGCGTGGTTCGACAATTCTGTAAGCCACAGGGAACGTTCTTTTTATTTCGTATGTGTCGCTGCTTCACTATTTATATAACTCTCATATATATTGCACATAATGTTTCATCAAGACTTGATGGATATGGCGCACGGCTACGCAGTACGACAATTCTGTAAACCACACGATCAATCCCTGTAAGCTACGGGATCACCACACAGGATCAATCCCTGTAAGCCACGGGATCACTGAAACTCTGAGACCTCCATAAGTCCTCAGAGTAGACAGCTTCCAAAAAGCCTCTAGGATAATCCTGACCCCTTTGTGTTTCAGCAAAAATAACTGCCACCCTGGCAGACAAAAACCCTGACCACCTGCATCCCTGTGAAGGAAAGACTCCCCTGAGTCGATAGCAAAAAGAATCTCTGAATTTGCTCCCCTGAGCAGTAAGTTATGGAGGGTCAAAGATGACCTTTTGTACAGAAGCTCTCTGGGAGAGAGGGTCCTATCTTCTAATTTTTCTAAGTCATATCTCTCTCACAGACTCTATCTACTGATGTACGGAACCAATCAGAATTGAGTTCCGTACGCAAAATACGTGCGGCTTTTTCATACTTGCTGAAAATGCTTGGTGCCAACAGGAAACTGGACAAGTAACCAGTAATCAGTTCAATATTTTAGGAGTAGAAAACTGCAGTTATCGACGCTCCCGTCTATAGAGCAATGAACTGTCAATTTTCCAGTTTTCCTGTGGCTGCTTTACTGAACTCGTTTGTTGCATAAAAAACAGTTCATATCCTGTTACATAGAGCCTCGGAACCAAACCCTAAAAGTCCGATCAGTCTTTTGCCTATTTCCTCTTCACACGTGTCCCTTTTAAAACTGTCCACGTGTAAGTTTTCCTGTTCAATCTCCACCTTCACGCACTTCTGGTGCCACGTGGCATATTTCAGCTGCCTCCTTCATTGCAGTCTGACCTCTTTCTCTCACTTCCTCTCGCACGTGCAAACACGTCCTTCCCATCTCTCCTCTTTCTTCACCTGTGAAGCTTTCGTCCTCGTGTTCAAAACCCTAAATAAAAATATAATAATATAATAAAATAATAAAATATAATAATAATCACGTTTACCGTGGTTTGTCGCAAGCATTATTCCTTCTTCTCGTAATTGCCACGTGTCATTCTCCTCCGATCTTGCTTCTCGCTCCACTTCACACCCTTCCCTTTCTCTCTGCCCTTTCCACGCTTCACCTACTTTTCTATCAATCCAGATTACACTTGCCACGTATACATTCATAAGTTTTGCCACGTGTCACCTATACCTTCATCCATCTTGCAACGTGTCACATTAGTCTTCATCCATCTTGCCACGTGGCAGCATGGACTGGCAGGGACAGAAGCTCTCTGAGCAGCTGATGCAGGGAGTATTGGCGGTTTCAGCCATGGCGGCTTTTATTGTCGGATATGTACTGCAGTCACACAAAACTATGGTAAGCAGGAGCCATGGAATCTTTCCTATCTCTGATGAGAATGAGTGAACTGTTTAAGCAAATAAGCAAATTTTTTGAGCTATGGTGGATTTTATTTGATAGTTTTTGTTTCTCATTTGTTATTTGTTTTTTGTTTTTCGCTTGGCTGTTTGTTTGCTGATGATTGCAAGGTATTAGTTTCTGGTTCGTGATGGGTAATTTGTTTCGTATGCGTTTTCTGGTTTTGAAGTGTGTATGGAATTCTTTATAAGCGTGTGAAGTGGTAAGCGATGCATTTTTTGGTGCATCGCATGCTAGTTAATTCTGATGTAGTTGTTGGCAAGTTTCGTTGTTTAAGTTATTGTGGATGTTTTTGAAATTTGTATGTTTAGTGGTCATTACTTTCCATGTTTAATTGCGTAGCTGCTGTCTTGTTTGTTATTTTTTTTTTATTGCTGATTAGCTCAATGTTTCCATTCTGATCTGTTTCATTGTTAACCAAGGCTTAAATGTTGATTTGTTAATCAGTTATATTGTTGGTCGAGGCTAATTGCACTCTCTTCATTTGTGGATCAAACACTTAAATTGATGAAAGTCTATAGTTTCTATTTGTTTGTTTATTTGTTCAACTGTTCATCAGTGAATTCAGGTGCTAATTAAGTTTGAACTGTTGATTTCTTCGATTGTCGACTCAAGTTGAACTATTCAATATAAGGTTTTAAGTTTTATTTTTTTGGGTTGGTGGTCAACGTCGACGTATGGATCTGTTTGATTATTGACAAAGATTGAGTATATATTTGTTTAAGACCAAGGATTAAATGTTGATTTGGTTTATTGCAAAGCAAGTTTTAAATGCTGATTCATTTTATGTCAACCTAGGTTGGGTCGCTGGTTTTTTCTATTGTTGACTACGGTTCAAGTGTTTATTCATTCAATAGTTGACCAAGTACTGGTTTGTTGACCTTTCGACCCGTTGACCTATTTATCTGTTGATTTCCTGATTTTGTGATTGTCAATAAGTTTTTTTTTTCTGTATTATATCAAGGTTCCACTCTGTCTATCACAGGTGTTGATCGTTCTGGCTGGTGCCACAATGAAGTATTGATTTGTTCGATTTGACCTGTGTTGATGTTTGATTATTCACCTTGTTTGTTGATTTGTTGATTTGTTGATTTGCGGAACTGTTGATTGCCTGATTGCCAATCAGTTTCATTGCTGACTGAGGTTGAGTGTTTATCCTGTTGACCACAATATACGCGACTTGCTGATTTGTTGTTTGTTGATCTGTTAATCTGATGATCTGGTGATTTATTGTTCTGCTTATCTGCTGATTTTGATCTTTTGATCTGTTGATCAGTTGATCTGTTGATCAGTTTCTTAGATGATGATTTATTGATTTTTTGATGTGTTGACCTGCTGATCAACTTTATTGTTGATGATTTGTTGATTTGTTGATTTGTTTTTGATCTGCTGATCAGTGCCATAATTGATCAAAGTTCACTCGGTTCATCTCAGGTGTTTAACTTTCTGGCGGGTACCATGCTGAAGCGTCAATTTGTTTGATTAGTCACCTGTCTGTTGATTTGTTGATCTGCTGGTTTATTGTACTGTGGATTTGCTGATCGCCAATAAGTTCCATCGTTAAGACCGATCGTCTAATTGCTGATTTGTTGATTTGTTCATTGTTGGTTTGTTAATTAGTTACAAAGTTGATCAAAGTTCAACCCTAAGAAACCCTAAAAATCCTAAAAAAATCCCTAAAAAATCCTTAAAACTCAAAAAAACCCTAAAAAATATTGCAGGTGTTGATCTTTCTGGCCGGTTCCACTCTGGCGGCTGTTTTGTCACTTCCTGCCTGGGGGTACTTCAGCCAGCATCCCATGCCGTGGCTGCCTCCCAGGCCGCCACGTGTGACTGACGCAGCCACAGTTACCACAAAGAAGAAGGAGAAGGTGGCAACTGCAGGAGCCAGTAAGAAGAGGTGAGACAAAGAAAAAGGACAAGGTGATAACGAGAGGGAATAAGAAGAGATGAGACGAAGAAGAAGGAGGTGGCAATCGGAGGGAGTAAGAAGAGGTGAGACAAAGGAAAAAGGAGAAGGTGATAACAGGAGGGAATGAGAAGGGATTGGGACAAAGAAGAAGGAGAAGGTGACAGCAGTTTGGAGTATGAAGAGATAGCCGCAGTAACTACAAGGAAGAATGAGAAGGGGAAGAAGGTGACAAAGAGGAGGGAGTGAGTGGAGACGAGACAAAGAAGAAGGAGAAAGTGACAACAGGAGGAAGGAAGAAAAGTTGAGCAGGGATCGAGAAGTGATTTAAGAAGTGATTTCACTTTTTCATATGATGATATTAAAATTCGCGAGGATTTAAATGTTTGTGAATTCACAATTTTGAATGGAATTAAGTGTGTGGAAGAGTATTCTGTTTGAGAGAGAATAAATGGTGGGAAGAGAGAGCTTGTTTTATCAACTAAGGAGGAAGAAAAGTGGGGAAAGAGAGAGGAGATGACACCGTCAAGATTTTAACGCTTTTCTATAGCTTTGGAGAAATATAAAATATGGAAATTATCGATACAAAATGATGTTGATAATTTTGAGAAGGTGTTGAGTGTTTTCTCTCACGCTTTTTTGCGAAGTTTTTTTTTTACTAGAGATTGAAGAGGAAACGATTAGCAACAAAAAATATTCCGGAAATTGTTAAATTTGTCCAATTTATTTTCTTTTTCAAATTGTTAAAATGACTTATGACCCTGGATAAGACAAAAAAAATGAAAAAATGGATACAAAATCATCAAAAATTAGATAGACAAGCTTAGAAACTTAAGTATGAAAATAGGATCCTTAAATAGTTCTCTAGGTACCTAGAGACGTATGGTTTACCACCGTAAGTTTTTGAAAAAGGTTATTACTTTTGATGCGAACAATTTTTATGATTTTTCTTTTATGATTGTTTAAATAGTTTGTCTTTACGCCAAAATGAAAGCAAAACTATTTTGGTTTGCATTCTTGCCCAGCTTCTCGAGAACCATAATAATATTGTTTTATAACACATTTTGGAGTCATAATTTTCTATCGATTGTGCATGTGTTAATCATATCTTTTAGAGTGGAGCCTATTCTCGTTGTATCCATTTTTTACTGTCTTGTTGAGCTATACAGTGGTTCAATGTAAAAAAAAAAAAAGTTTTTTCGCCATTTAAACCAACTTTTTTCTGTGCCCTATCATCCGGTTTCCATTTGGGAGCGTCAACAAGGAGGCAAAAAGTTTTCATTTCTCTCTCAAACTCGTGATCAATGATTCAACAAGTGTGCACAGAGGAAAATGTGATCTAAGGCCAAAAAAAAAAAAAACAGTAAGTTTGATAAACAAAGTTGTGCCAATTTCAGAGGAAAATGTGGATGTAGTGTAGACTACTGGTTTTTAGTTTCCTATTTTTGTGTTCTAAAGTTAATACTGTTATTTGAATTATTTATTTGAGTAACTGTCTCTTTTAGACAACTGTTGTACACTTCTTTAGGGTTTTTTCTGACGTCGTTTCAACTAGCTTTGGTGTCAGACGTAAAGAAAATGTGAAGTTCTTCTTTTGTGCCTTGAGAATAAGACATAAATCAGAAATTTATGAAGAAAGCGTCATGGTAATCCATCTGAGTACATGGGTACAAATGAGCAAAAAGACAAAACGAAACAGGAAGACCGAACACAAGAAGGAACTCAAAGGAAACACAATGCGAAAGGAATTAACACACAAGAAAGGACAAAATTAGAAAAGGAAGTGGAAGAACAACAAGCATTACAAGCACAAAACCAATAACAAATAAACGCATCTTATGGAAAACTACCCAACCAATCATCAACTTCACTGTAAAACCACTAAAAATCTTGCCCAAGTTATAGAGCCACAAATCAACGTTTACGAGAAAATGACGAGAGGGCAATGAGGGGAACGCTCCCAATGTCCTTCCTCTTGACGGAAAGACGATCGAAATAGTACGAAGCAACTTGTCCAAAGCAACTCCCAAACAACCAAATATTTCGATTGTTATGGGGATAAAGACATCCATAGCTTTACAACTTGCATAACCATACTTATTCCAGCTTATGAAGAAGTCAAAATATAATAAGAAGTAATCAAGCTTCTTCTTCTTAGAAAAGTCATGCGTCCCCATAAATGGTCAGGGCTCCAACATGCTGAGTCATAGGGCTCCAACATGCTGAGTCATATGGCCCATGGGTCCACCAAAACGAAGCCAGTGATACGGCAAGCACCATGTAGCAAACCATAACAATCCGTTGGGAAGGAAAAACATGTGAAACCTTGCGTCACACAAAGCACATAGGTTGGAAGAAATAGTCGCAACAGTGTCACAAACAATCTTGTGTGCTTGAGTTGACTTTCCTCCATTGGAACACCATAGAAAATAGACGCCACGATTAAAAACGTATTTGCTTGTGTAAAGAAGAGAACCAATAAAGGCGGGTGAGAGAGGCTCTTGAGAGAGGAAGTGAACCGAGCAGGTGTGAAACGAAGAGTGGAAAGAACATGTGTAAAACCGTGAGAGGGGCATGAATGGCGGGAGACTAGAAAGTGACCAAGCAACAACTGTAGGGTGGTTAAAAGAAAAGGTTACGTTTCACGAGTTGGTCACTTGAAGGTTTGTAAGCCAACACAACTTAGTCCATCTGACTAATAATATGTGTGTCGTTTAACAACAAAGGAAAGGGGGAAAGGGGATAGTGGAAGCGAAAACCCATAGGGGGCCCTTACGAGCAAAGGCAAGTAAAGGTTCTCAAAAGGGTCCTTGTGACAAGTGTCATACATAAATAAAAGAGAAACTTGGAATCGCTCGAGAAGGATAGGTTAACTATCAAAGGTTAAAAGGCTCGCACAAAAGGGAAGCACAAAATAGAAGCGCAAAAAGAAGAACAAAAAGAAAGCATAAAATGGAAAACTTGCACAAGTAGTGAGCGGGCCGTCATTAACACTAAAAAATAATGTCATGTTCCACGGTGTTAAACAAGCCAAGAAAAAAAAACTCAAAGGATCACCCAATGAAGATGGGGATCGAACAAAACACAAATGTCGTGGGCCACGGCTTCACTACTCCCTTGAGTGGCAACCCCAGACTGATCTTGGCGGATAGTGGTAGTAACTTACGATTATGGGTGTATGAGATGACACGGGCCACCAAATTGGTGTAAAACTTTTCAAAAACTGATGGGGGAAATCTTGCCTACTTAACTTATTTAAAAACACCAGAGGAGACGCATTGAGGAGATCTCAGTTATTATGAAGAATAAGTCCACTAGCATCAAAAGAACCAACCTTGAAAAATACATTAGGCTTTGTAGCATCCGGCTCAAAACACATCTTTGCCTCGCTCTCCTTTAGCCATCCATTGATCTTCGTTGTAGGGATTGTGGGTTATAGAACATTACAACATAGTACATCCAGTTATATAGTACGCACGTACAAATTCTACATTTTAGCATACTTGTGCAATACATTGGAAACATAAAATTGACGCGTATTTGCGAAAGGGCTACCAGGACCTTTAGCTTTAATAGACCGCTTAGAGTAATCACGTAAGAAGTTGTTGAAAGAGGATTTTAAGGTCCTAAATTCAAAAGAATTTGTACGAAGTTGTCAGTTGGGTTTTGGTGCGTGTAGTTGCGTCTTTTAGAGGTTGTTGCATCCCCAACCGCAACACCAGTGTGCAACGCCGCGCGTGAGGTAACATGAGATCCCGTAGGGTATGTGAGAACTCCAACACCGAGTGTTATTTCTGCTCCATGCAACAACACAAGATCCACGTGAGGGCCGCGTATACCATGGGATTGAAAACATGGCGGGAGAAACGCACCACCTTGCATTAGATTGTGTATCCTACTTCGAATACCCATTTAAACAATTTCACCTTGAACCATATCATGTAATGTTGTACACTCTCGCCTTTTGTGCAACAAAGGAAATGAACGCCTTCCTCATGTATAGTTTGATCAAAACTGCAACGAGGCTTGCATACAAGTGAAGAGTGTGTCAAGCCGAGACATAAGCGAAGTGCACAAGAAAGCTAAAGAGAAGAAAATTGCAACTAAAGAGGCCAATATTGGAGTAGCTACGAGCCAAACCCCAAGTCACGGCCCCAAACAAGATCAAAGTCAAGACCGCATTTCAGCCGTAGATGGCGCCTCAAGGAGATCCTTGAATTTGGCGCCCACCTTGTTGTCAACATGTTGTTCCACCTTTGAGTAAGAGCTGGTAACGAGGAAGAGAACGGAGGAATTCCATCTTGAGCCCCAACCGGTAAAACCCAACGAGTAGACAGGAACGAATGTTGAAATGGTAATGAACCTTTATCGACGGTAGGTTCTGCATGGGCGACAATAGGAGTTTTGTCTACCATAAATATTGAATTAGTAATCAATGCTACCAACGCCCAACTCTTTAGGTAAACGGTTAGCATAATGGTGCTTGTTGCACCTAATCGCGCGTTCATCGTGGATCTGTTGAAAAAACAATTCTCAGGTCACTAGTTTATTTCTTAGAATCTAGATAGGAGAGAGAGAGTTAGGCGGAGAGCCACCATGGTTGCCTCCTTAGAAGACAAAGTGCAGCCTATAGAAAAAGAGAGATAGACAACAAAAGTACTATACAAAAGTTTTGACCAACCTGCATTTGATCGAAGGTCTTGCGAACTCAGCATAGTGGTCCGCTTTATCCATTAAGTCGTAGAAGAATCGAAACATATGTATGGTTCGATAATTAGATAACCAGTTCGCGCGCGGATATTTCATATAACGACGAACCGACAAAATGTTGAACACGGAAAGGAAAAAGTACGACGGCCGCAAAGTACAAACGGTCGCAAAAAACATTCTGCGCGCCATCGAAATCGAACGGACACCATCGATTAGAAAAGTACCAGCGGACGGTCCGCGTGAGCACGAGCACCCCGGAATGGCACTTTTGGCAGCTTATGCCAAAAGAGCCGACAGATTGACATGTGGCAAGTCTCGAGAGGTCAGCGGAGGGAGACGGGACAATTCCATGGCAGCGGACATGGAAGGTACATCGATTTCATTGGTGTCATAGAAAAGCCGTAAAGATCGTACCGCGAGAACTGTACCTTCTGTTGTACAATTTTACGTTACTGTATTTTGATTAGTAGATAGGTTACTAGATAGTGGTTGTGAGTAGGACTTTATAACTTTTTGAAGTTTTCTAATACCTCTGTCCTAGCATGCTTCTGTATATATTTGCTAACTTTGATCACCCATAACATTCCGCTCGGGTGAGCGTTTTCTGTGATTATTTTTGCGGCGGACTCAAGGGAGTCTTGCCTTCACTGGGGTGAAATCAGTCAAAATTATTACTTGCCTGGGTGGTTGCTATTCTTGTTCAAATTGAAGTGGGTTCGGGCTATCCTAAAGGCTTAGGTTGAGCTGTGCATTTTGGGAGGCTATAGAGCCCCCGTAATTTCAGGAACTTTTTGCTCATATCCATGTGTCGTAATTCTATACGATGAGTTTGCCAGAAGTGTCCTCCTAAAGGTCACTTGTGACAAATTAAAGGGCTAAAACCGGCGGGGTGTCGGATTTTATAGAACAAAACATCAGACGGTCAAAGACTACGCCCATAGATTGGAAAATTAATTCAATCCTTAAATACAAAGGTTTTTTCCTGACAAAACAAATAAATTATGGTACGACATTGTATAAAAGAGTAAGTCATTCAACAAACAACCCCATTTTTTGCTAATGGAACTTCATCTTTACTATAGCGACTAGACAATGGGAATGTAAAGATAAAATAGTGGTATGCGTGTTATATATTATTAATGTTATATTTGGGTTAGGTCACTTAACTCAAAAAAGGATTAACAACAATTATTTTTTCATTAAAATGACAACGTGCCTATACTAATAGTGATTCACCGCGTACCATCCTCCTTGAGGACGGTCGTCAACCCAGGATGGATGAATCGATTGCTTCGCGGATGCTTAAACAGAAAACATCAGACTGTATTTGTTTACGCTTGACGCCTTGGATAATCTTGTAAACTCTAAAAAAAATAGAATAAAAAATGTATGAAACGTTAAAGGCACGGATTCCAATAATTGTTCCACATTTCTCCCTGTGGGGGTTTACCCTAAGAGGAATGTTAAGGTATTATACGCGTATACTATGGGATATCATAGAGGTACCAAACGTACGGATTTTCACTTTTTTACGAAAATGCGTTAAATTTTTAAGATTTTGAAATTTTCGTAAAATTCGTAGCTTTCGTGTACGGATTGAATGTACGAACATAATGTACGAAATTATCAATATTTATGTAATATAGAGGATACATCTTGTAATGTCTATAATATTACTTGTTTGAGGGTACTTTCATAACTAATAAAGTAAGGGTTTTTTCTTGTCGTTTTCCTTCTAAACTTAGCCCGCAACGAGAAAATCTACCGGCGTACGAAAAAAAAAAAATTACCATAGGTCAATTTGCGTCACTTTGAAACTTTAAATTTATTGCGATTTGTCGTCTAGCGCATTGCAACCCACTTTCGCGTTGCCCCAGCACATTTTCAAACTTCTACAAAAAATCACCTCGCGAGGTGATTTTAACCAGAGTTTGAAGATGTGATCGAATAGGCAGACGTTGTCGCACGCGTCAAAGGTTTTTGACTTTTTTTTTGGAGTACGCAGAGTACCAAAAATAAAATTGCTCTCTATTTCTATTTTTAGCCTGTACAGACTTCTTTTCTGTGCAGGGGCCGTGAAGGGGTCTCGAGCAATGGATGCCATTTCACAAAAGCGAAGTCGGTGAAGGCGCCTCTTTCTCTCTCCCTCTCCCTCTACCGCGTCTATCTCATAATTACAACAATAAAAAACCCATATAATTGTATCAAATGGAAGATTTCAAAAACAAATTACTTTTGACTGTGATTGGGCGTATTTTGATGGCAAGTAGAGCGAGAAAGGGCAAAATAACACAATTGGGAAACCATGGCGGAAAGTTTTAGAATTAGTGACGTTGACGCTAGCATGAGCGAGCGTGACGTCTAAATGTCACAAACCCTAAACCTCTACAATGTCACAAAAAACTACATTGTGAACCGCTATTAGCTTTAAGAAATAATTAGTGCAAAAAAAATTAATGTTATTAACTCTAATTTGGATTTTTTGCGTTTTGGATAAAATACTTTTTACTCTAATTTATTCATAATTCTAATTTGAGTACAGTTCGCCTATAATGAATTTGCGATTATGATCTTTACACTAAAACAAGTACGAGTACAAAATATGACAAATGGTACACCGTCACATCCTTTTAATCTAATTGTTTCATAACTCTAATTGGGGGTTTCTCCTGTATAATTAATAAGCGATCAATATCTTTACACTAAAGTAGGTAAGATCTCATTTTGCCTTTTATCATGAGCGCAATTTTACGTGCGTTCCCTATTACTTTAATCCATGATTCGTACTTTATTACTTAACAAAGTACCATTCTGTACGGACTGACATGTTGCGTACACCGCTCTATTCAATATGACCATAAAGCATAGTAATTAACGCTAATTTACCAATACCTTAATTAAAGTAAAAAATAAATTAGTGTTATCAGCTCTATTTAAGGTTTTAGGGTCAATATTTGGGGGCGCAGAATTAGCGTTATTAACGCTAATAGGGATTCATGGTGTAGACGCCTACAACCGTCACAAATTACACCCACGTCTACATCTGTCACATTTTAAAGTAACGATTTCGTTGCGTTACAGCGGAACGCTTTGAAAGTAGTACGGAAAATCTTCGCTAAAAAATAAATTAGTAAGACTTAAGTTTAAGCTACATGGGAAAGTACTCTTCATTTGTGTGGTATCACGTAAGTCAAAGTTAAGATATTGAAAATCTCAAATATTTTATAGACCGCCCAATTTAAATGTGAAATCTATACTTTCTCACAATATCTTTGTAAGAATACGCCCACTATATGCCATTGTTAACCACGGAAACCCCCTTTTGTTCGCAGACGCTCTATCGTTTTTACTTCTAGAGCCTGCTTATCCAACCTTGTCTTTTCCAAACAAAAACTAGAAACGCGTGAAACTACAAAGGTTATCATGAGACAAATGAGCGTGACGGGATATTTTGCGCCAAAAGACTTTATACTGGATTTTGGCGGATTAGCGTCCATCTTGTCAGAAGGTTCGTATCCTCTGCCACGTTTGAAATATTTGTGGTACACCGCGAATCGATATTAGCGTCGCGTTTGCAAAAATTACAAACATTGTGTCGTATTATGACTTGGTAATGCAGGTACATTGTACACAAATGAAGATTTGAAGTAAAATATGTCGGTGTGAAAATTTTGAAGGATATTCAATATCAGATCATAGCTTACGTGGTGCCAGTCAATATAGAAAACGTGGTTTCCAGACTCTTCGTGATGGTTACAAAAACGACTGATGGAAATTTGACCATTAGAGCGTTGTTCCATTAGGTGGTCTCAGTAAATGTCAAAAATTCGTTTACTAAAGCCATCATTCCATTGTGTCGGGTCAGTAACTGACATTTTATTTGCGTGGCAAAACTTGATTGCTCCATGTAATAGATGAATAAGATTTTGGAAATCTTCAAAGAATCTCTGACAGCAAATTGTGACCACATATTCGTACTGGCGAAGGTAAAAAGTGACTCGTACGACGTATTGAACAAAATCTGTACGGGTGGACGAAACTTAAGATTTGTAAAAGCGTACGAATATGTCAAAATGGTTTAGTGGATGGCAACACACGCGTGAAACAATATCCTCCGTCAAAGATTTTATTGCGGCTTTCGGTGGCCTTGCATCCTCCCTAGCGGAAGGCACATGTCATATGCGATATGTACCCACCTGGTCGAGCGGTCGTCGTGGATATTTGTTCACTATTCCACGAGGCACGATGCTATTTGTTCAGGTGCTAAGAATTGACCTACTCCGGGTCACTTGTTGCGAATTGAAAGTGTCAGACGATAGAGTATCCGGTTATGCATCCGACGGTCCACGTTTAAGGGGCGTAAACATGGAGAATAAAATCCCTCATATAGTAGGCTTGTTTTTTTTACATTTTATTTTTTTTGGTACGGCAATGTACGAAAGTGTACGGCTTTCAGTAGACAACGACATTTTTCCCCTAATGGAACCTTATCCTTAGGGTAGAATTCCATAAGGCGGTCCTAGTAAGTGTACGTAAAAATCAACTGGCAGCGTTTACTGGAAGACTATTCCATTTTGTCGGGCCAGTAACAAACCTTCCTCAATTATGATTGGCGCCACGTAGGTTAGAGTCCAAATTTGAAAATATTAAAGAAAATCTTCAAACGGAATGTCAAAACGAAATATCTGGACGACCGAAGGTAGTTAATGATTCGTGCGTGAAGTTTGCCGCCAGATTTTTGATTTTGAAAACGGAAATCAAAATTTCGAAACGGAATGGCAAAAAGACGCGGCAAACTTTGAAGGTCGATGGATGTCAAACAGAGGGTGCCAAAATATTTTCGGCTCACTTGCATCCAGTGTGGCAGGCGACACATGGACCGTACGACTTAGGCACATGGCCTATACGACGTGTAGACCTGTGATCGCTTATTCAAAGCGGATATTTTTTTGCTTTTTCACGTGTACCAATGGTACACGTCTAGTATCGTATAACTCTCCTCGCGAGGAGAGTATCGTTGTAACAGCAATAGTGGATCGAACTTGTTTATAAAGAGGTATTTAGGTATTATGATTATAGAGTACTAAATTTGGTAGACTTCCGCGAAAGAATCACGCTATTTGGAGTTATTTTTTAAAAGTTATAGCGATGGGTGTATTTAGGTGATATCGTGGGGTCTTAATAACAAGTGGGTATCATTGAAACGGGTTAAGGGTCAAATTAGTACCGAATTACGCGTGTACGTTTCATAAAGTTCTAACGAAACGTTTAGTATGCACGGTGGTTCGTTTCGTACAAATTTTAGTACGAAACGTCACTTTTACTTAAGGGAATTTCGTTGGAAGTTTCGCGTGCGGGCGTAAGTTAGTACCGTCGGATTCAATTACGCATTTAATCTTTTAAGCCACGTCACTAACCTTACAGTGTTTTAAGTCCGTGTAAAGGGAGGACAGTTCTCGAATACAGAACGTGTAAAAATAGGCCGCATGGAAAAGACAAATAAAATCCACGATGAGCGAGCGTGTATGTGCGTACACGTCGCAAGGGCCATGTGCCTTCAGCCAGGGTGGCTGCGAATCTGCCGAAATTATCCCGTCACGCTCCCACCATCAAAGTTTGCCGCAGCCTTTTTGTCGCTGCGTTTTGAAATTTTGGGTAGTACATTTAATGCCCCTTGTACAAGTCATTAATTGCCTCCGACGGTACAGATATTTCCTCCGCAGGTACAGATATTGCGTACATACTACATTATAAGACTCTTTCTAGATTTTAAGCATCTAATATTAACCTACGTGTTACCAACCAGAATGAGTCACGCAAATAAAAAGTGGTTTAGGGTACGTCCCCATGTAAGCGATACTTTAAAAGAGTACTTTGGACTGTAGTGAAGTGTTCCGTACTACTTTGAAAAGCGTCCCTATGTGCAAAAATGAAATCGGAACTTTGAAATGTGACGATTGTAGACGTAGGTACAACTTTGTGACGGTTGACGACGACTACAAATTTGGTGACGCCAACAAAAACAGCGACAGTCGCAGACGTCTAGATTTTTGTAATTTTGTGACATGGCAGATGTTTACGGTTTTGTAACATTGTGATGTCACACTCACTTGTGACGTCACAGATTCAAGAACTTTCGGCCATGGATACCCGATTTCGTTTTCTCTACTGTTTTCGCTCTACTTGCCATAAGAATACGCATAAAGGTAGTCAAAAGATTAATTTTTCAAATATCTTTCATTTCATACCAGTTTCGTCGTGCCACATTCTAAAAAGTGAGAGATAAAAGTGATAGTGTGAGAGGGAGAGGGGAGAGGCGACGACGATGCAAAATTCTATCGAGGACCCATGAATGAAATTGGAGGTCCGAGACCCCTGCAGATTTTTTTCCGTACATCCTGGTCTTTTCCGTACATGCACATGACGGACAGGGAGGAAAATAGCGAGTACTCTCCCTCGTCCTAAAATTTTCCCACTCGTGTGGCGCGTGCGTGGGTCATTTTTCATTCGTTGTTTGGGCGGTACTTTCTCTGAAATCAGGTCGCGAGGTGATTTTTGATGAAGTTTTTTGACGGGCTGGATTCTCTTGCTCGGGGGTCGAAAAAAGGAAAACGCCAAAATGCATTCACATGACGACAAACATGAAGTACATTCAAAGTATCGACTTGAAGATTGCTGTACTTTTGAACAATTGATTCTTTTGTACGGCTAAAGTTTTTCTCGTACGGAACTGCGTTTTGGGTGAAAACAACAGATTGTCTCTTTCTCATGGGTGGCCCAGTTCAGCTCTGCTGCCTTTAGTTTTCGACTGTCGTAGGCGATGGGTTGAAAGCCTTTTCCTTAATCCTGCATAAGAATCGCTCCAATAGCCGTATCGCTAGCGTCGGTAATTATCGTCCAAGGTAAGTCCGGATCGGGAACAGCTAACACAGGGGCGGTAACCAACCGCTCCTTTGGCGTATTAAAGGCTGCCCCTTGCGCCGCTTTCCAATCATAGGGTACATCATTTTTGAGCAACTCCGTAAGTGGTGCAGCGATTTTTGCGAAATCTTTGACAAAACGTCGGTAATAGGAGCATAGTCCTAGAAAGCTCCGTAACTCCGTGATATTTGTCGGCTGCGGCCACTCCTTAACGGCCTTTGTCTTGTTTGGATCCACTGCGATTCCGTCCCGGCTCACCACATGGCCTAAAAAATCAATCTTCTCCTTGAAGAAGTCACATTTACTTCTTTTTGCGTATAACTTATGCTCCCAAGGACTTGGAGGACCCTCCGTAAGTGCTTCATATGCTCCTCCTGCGTTCGGCTATACACCAGTATGTTGTCTAGGAAGACGATCACAAACGCGTCCAGATATTGCCGAAAGATGGAATTCATTAAATGCATAAAGGTCGTCGGTGCGTTAGTCAACCCGAACGGCATTACCCGAAATTGGAAATGACCGTATCGAGTTTTGAACGTCGTCTTCTCCACATCCTCCTCGGTAATTCTGATCTGGTGGTAACCGCTCCGCAAGTCTATTTTCGAAAAATATTTGGCACCTCGAAGTCGATCCAACAATTCGTCTATCCTCGGTAGGGGGTACGCATTCTTCACTATTAATTTGTTCAGCGCTCGGTAGTCTACACACATACGGAAACCTCCATCTTTCTTGTTCACAAAGAGAACGGGGGCTCCATAAGGTGACTTGCTTGGTTCGATTGCTCCGGCTTCGACCAACTCCGCGAGTTGCTTTTTCAATTCATCCAACTCGGTGTAGCTCATCTTGTACATCCGATTAGCCGGGGGTACCGCTCCAGGAACAAGCTCTATCCTATGGTCTACTTCGCGCTTCGGAGGTAATCCTTCGGGGAGCTTCGGGGGAAATACATCTGCGTACTCCTCGAGAAGTTTTGTCACGACTTCCAGGGCCTCTTCGGAAGTCTTTCTAATGTAGTCACTTTCTTTGGAGTCGAAGTCGGGGTCCTTCTTCTTCCATTCTTCCGGGATCTCCTCCTTCGCCTCCTCCATTGGCTGGACGACCGCCATACCAATCGTTTCCCCTTTCTTGAGTGCCCTCTTAAGCTGTAAGGCCGAAAGCAGGCGTCCCTCTTCCGCTCCCTTACCAGCCGCTCCCGCTTTTACCTCGAACTCTTCTTCACCTTTCTTTACTCTCATAGCGCCACTTCTCCAATCAATTGTCGTATTCCATTTTTGCAGCCACGGCTTCCCCAAGATTACCTCATGGTCCCCTAGAGGTAATACATGAAGCGTGTCGTACCATCGAAATTTCCCAATGCCGACGCGTAACCTCGGGGTACGATGGGTAATGGATAAGGAACTTCCGTCGGCCAATTGTACTGACTGATGATCATTTAGTACCACAAGAGGAAGTTTCAACCTTTTCACCGTCGCCTCGTTAATGAAGTTCCCCGATGCTCCAGAGTCCACCATGAAGTTAGCTGCACTTACTCCTATTTAACCACGAAATATCAAAGGGTCTCCTCCTTCACCGACTAACCTCATAACAGTAAGTTTTCCCTTTTTGGGAACTTTCCGTTTTAGACACTCTCGAGCTATATGATCTGGAGAACCGCACTAGAAGCACAGGCCATTTTGCCTTCTCCGGTGGATTTCCTCGGGGAACAAGTCATTGGTCTTGGTCTTGGTGTTTTTCTTCTTTTTTTGCAGGACGTTGACCGCTTCCTTATCCTCATTAATTGCGCCGAGCTCCATTGGGGTTGGACCTTCGTCTCGTCGATTTCCTCCGCTACTGCTCGACCCGTAGTGATAAGGTCTCTGGAGGTTGAAGTCGACCGAATCGGTCCGCTCCGCAAACTGGATGATTGCCGAGAGAGGAGGAGTCGTGCTTTCCCGAGCAAGCCATTGTTCCACATCTTTACGAATAAACGACTTAAGCCCCTTCACGATGCGATCCACGGCTTCATCCTTCGTCATCGTAGGTATTTGAACTTTACACTCCAAGAACCGCTGCGTAAACTCCATCACTGAAGTTCGTTGCTTCAATACTGCGATCTTATCAATCGTCGCCTTAATCGTGTTGACGGGCTACGGTCGGTAACTCATCGTCCTCTACCAATGTTCTCCACCAAGCCCCCGCTGCCCCTTTAAGAAGACCACCCGCGTAGTGAATCTTCTCACGATCCGATAGGCTAGGAAAATTCTCGAGATAGTTCGCCACGGAGAATAGCCATGAGTCAAGGTTCTTGTGTCTTGCAGGGTCAAACTCATCGGGAAGCCTTAATTTCGGTCTCCTGGAGTCTCTCTCTATGCCTCCATGAGGTCGCTCCCCTAGACAAGACTCCAAGGCTGCAACAGTGTTACTTAGTTGCGGGTTCTGTAATCTCACACTTTCCAACTCCCTGAGAACTTGCGCCAACATTTCTGTAGTGGATACGCCGTGTTCATCCATGCTGTCGAGTCACGAGTAACAGCTCCGATACCAGTGTAAAAGAGGCAACAATACACCACAACACGTCACAGTGCACAGCAGAAAACATCAAGGATCTCCCCGTAGCAACAGCAGGAGCACACAGAACTCACAGACAAGGTTGGGCTTTATTACTTGAAAGAGAGTACAAGGTTACGCTAGCTGTGTAGGTCTACTTGAGGTGTCATTCACTAGGTCTTACTCGACTATTTCAACTAACTAACTGCTAGTCAACCTTCTACTATACAGCTGTACACGTGGACCTTCACGGTCAACCGAGATCTATCCAAAACTTCCTTCTAGAACTATACAGCTCAATGTACATTCTGCGGTGTTGCTATGCTGCGCTGCTACGCTAGTAAGTTGCTACGCCGCTAAGTTGCTATGCTACTATGCTGCGCTGGTCTGGAATCGCAGCTGAGCTGCTCTGGAATCGCAACTGCGCTGCTCTGAAATCGCAACTATAGCAGCCTAGCCCTAGCCACTAAGTACCCAATTCCGTAACTCTGTTAAACATAGGAGCTTCTTCAGGACGGAAGCAACTGCCATATATTCTGACTCAATTGTGGATTGTGTTGTAACCTTTTGTAATTTGCTACTCCAGTAGCAAGTTCCATCTCGAATCTTCAGAACGAAGCCAGTCGTAGATTTCCGGCTTGGCATGTCCCCATAGCTAGCATCGCTCCATGTCTAGATTTTCACCTCTCCTCCTCTGAGAACAAGCTTGAGATTTTGAGTACCTGCAAGATATCTCAACACTCTTTTCGCTGCTTCCCAGTCTGCCCTTTTAGGATTCTGCAGACTTCTACTCAAAACTCCCACAGCTGCTACAATGTCCGGTCTCGTACAATTCATAAAATATATAAGACTTCCAACTACCTTTCTATATGGCTTTGAAGACATAAACTCTTCCTCCCCTGTCTTTAAACTCTCACCGACAATTATGCCTGAATTTGTATCAATTCCTTCCAATTTCTGCCTGAATTCCATGGGAGTTACGGATCCTTTCACTTCTTTCATTTCAAATCTTTCTAGCATGTTATTTATTGCTTCTTTCTGAGTCAACATAATCAGCCTCTTGTTTCTGTCTCTTTCTACGTGTATTCCTAAGATGTATTTGGCCTCACGGAGGTCCTTCATCTCCAACCTAGACCTTAAAGCCGCTTTAATGCGGTTTATTTCATCCATTGACTTACTTATTAATAATAACTCATCCACATATACAGCAATGTAAAGTATCCCATCCTCCCCTTGTAAGACATATACAGAATGATCTGAGCTAATTCTCTTAAATCCCAGCCCAGTCAAGAACTCATCTAACTTCAAATTCCACTGACGCGGGGCTTGTTTAAGCCCATACAAAGATTTCATCAATTTACACACTAATTCTTCCTTTCCCTTTTCAACGTACATTTCAGGTTGTTTCATATAAATGGTTTCTTCTAACTCTCCATGCAAGAAAGCAGTTTTAACATCCATTTGTTGTATTTCCATATTCTCTATAGCCGCTAGACTTAGCAAAATCGTGACAGTGGGAAATCTGACAACTGGAGAGAAAGTTTCTTCAAAGTCAATACCTTCTTTTTGATTATACCCCTTGGCCACTAGTCTGGCCTTATACCTCTCGATGGTGTTGTCCGGGTTCAGCTTCACCTTGAATACCCATTTGCTGCCGATGGCTTTTCTTCCCGGAGGAAGATCCACCAGCTCCCATGTCTGTGCCTCCATAATGGACTTCATTTCATCGTTTGCCGCCTCGATCCACTAATTTCTCTCAGGTGATGAGAAAGCCTCCTGGATCGTTAGAAGCTCCTCTGTAGCTGCAGAAAAAGCAAAATAAGAGCTTGCTTGTAGACGACTGCTAGATCTCTTTCCTCTTAGAAATTTTGAGGCTAAGATCGTTGGCAACCTCTGATTTTTCTGTTTAGTTTGAATCGTAACTTGATCTACCACAGTGTCTGTAATAGTTCCTTCCACCTGAGGTGTAGCTTGTGGTGGAGCATCCTGTAAAGGCACCAAAGGAACTGAAGGAAGAGGTATCCCACTTGCCGGTGGAAAATAGACTCGCTGCGTATCATGAAATATGACATATTCTTGCTTTTCCTTTGCCGGTTGATCTGGCACTCTAAAATGGTCCACCGAATCCTGGTCATCTTTAATGTGGATATTCCTAGAAATAATCACCTTTTGTTTCTCAAATACAAAAACTCTATATCCTTTTGCATTATCATCATACCCCATAAAAATTCCTGGTAAGCCCTTAGCCTCTATTTTCCATCTATCCTGTGAAGTATCTAGAATAAAACACTTGTTGACAAAGATTTCAAAGTGGCTAACATCAAGTTTCTCTCCTGTCTAAAGCTCATAAGGTGTGGTGCTTACAGATCTAGAAGCAATTCTTTTCTTAATATAAACAGCACAGTTAAGTGCTTCAGCCCAGAATTTCAAATCTAGCCCTTTATCTGCAAACATGGACCGAGCACTCTCTGTCACTGTCCTATTTAATCTTTCAGAAACACCATTCTGTTCTGGTGTATAAGGAATAGTAAGATCGTGACTAATACCTTCTTGAATGAGGAATTCTTCGAATTCCTTTGATGTGTATTCCCTCCCTTTGTCCGATCTCAACGCCAAGATTGGAACTCCATGACGCTTTTCCGCCCACGCTTTGTAATGTTTGAAGTGAGTGAACAATTCACTCTTATGTTGCATGAAGTAGACTTTAGTGTACCTCAAATAGTCATCTGTGAATGTAACCATATAGTGGACGCCTCCAGCTGAAGCCACTTGTGAAGGACAGAGAACATCAGAGTGTATTAGTTGTAGAACTTTCTCCGATCTGTGGTCCGTTTCCTGTGGAAGTGGCAATTTGTGAATCTTGCCAAGTGAACAACCATCACATGATTTTATAGGATGAGAACTGAGTGAAACTCCCTCGACTTTTCCCGAATTCACCATTTTCTTAAGACTATCATAATTCATATGTTTAATCTTTTATGCCACAACTCATTGTCATATTGGACACTAGAGTAGAGAACATCAATTTCTTTATATTCCGCCATGTCCATCCGGTTTATTTTGCTAGCATCTCTAGTCCCTGTTACTGCTACTTTCCCTTTCTTGCTAACAAAATGTCTCCCTCCTTTCAGAACAACCTCAAAGCCTTTGCTCTCCACTAATGAAGTAGAAAATAGATTTTTCTTAAAGTCTGGAACATACAAAACATTGTGAAGGGTTCTCTCAACCGACTTCCCCCCCACACCTACCATCAAAGATACATCACCCTGAGCTGAGGTCTGAACACTCATGCCAGAAGCATAGTAGATACTCCTTGGAGATGTTTGCTGCAGGTGTGCAAAAGCCGCTTTGTTCCAGCACATGTGGGCGGACGCTCCCGTGTCCATGATCCATCCTACATCCTTTCCACCCTCCATGGCAGCCGCCATAGAAAATAACTCCGCCTCCTCTTGCTCATTGAAGCTTACTGACTCATCTGCATCAGTTGCAAAAGCTGAAAAAAGAGCATTTCCACGGGAAGGATTTCCAGAAAAACCTCTGTGATACTGGCTCTGTTGCCAACCTGGCCTGTATAAACCTGTCTCATTAGCCTTTTTCAATTTAGGACAATACCTGTATCCGTGACCCTTCTCAGAACAATAGAAATAAGTAGTAGTAGATGGCCTATTCTGCCTCTGATTAAACTGATTCTCATTCTGGTTAAACTGATTCCTATTCTGATTGAACTGGTTTCTTTTGTCAAAGTCTGTTGCAAATGCTTCAACTTTTCCTTCTACCTCAAGGAGTTTAGTATTTGTTTCTTCCTCCAACATAAGATTGTATGCTAACTGAAATGACCAGCTAGCTTTATCATGACTCTTTAATTGATTAGACACACCCTTCATACTACTGTGGATACCTCTAATAAGCAAAGCTACTTGTTGAAACTCAGGAAATGACCCCCCAGCAGAAGAGTGAGCATCAATGAGCGCACAAAAATTGTCACAATACTCTACTATAGTTCCCCCCGTGTATTTGTATACCCAAATTTTTCCAGCCACCAAGAGCTCTTCTTGAACATTCGCTTTCTCAAAAGCGGATTTCAGAGATGTCCAAATCCCCTCGCCTTCTTCATTTTCAATCGCGACATGACCAAATTTTCTGAAATACAAATGATTAGATTTTTCCTTGCCATTGAATTCTTCTTCGCCCAAGTTGGATCTGTTTCATCAAGGGAGCCATCCAAGACCCCCAATAAATCAGCAGTTTCAAACGATGATTCAACCATCGCCGCCTAGTAAGCATACTTTTGGCCATTGAAAATAGGAATTCTTGACGAAAGGCCCATAACCTGTTGTTCTACAACCACCGTTGCAGGCGGAGAACCAGCAGTAGTAGTGGAAGTAGACATGAAAAACAACAGAAACTATCAAAGTACCTACTCAACAGCCAATTTAGAACTGACACAAAATATGACTCAGAAAGCCAACATGCTTCAAATTCGCCACACTGATACACAATACAGTACACTGACAATTCCCGAAATTGCAGCCCAAATGACCCAATAAACCATAAGATATGATGTTTGGAAGTTTCCCAAAATCTGCCCTTAGAAAATCATATTCCCAAAACTGGATACTACAAAATTGGCTAAGTCATAAGTTATATACTCACACTGTGTATCTACTGATCTACACTAATTCGGGTTAGCGTTACTACGGTTATTATCCTAACTAACGACAAAGCATCCTATCAGTACGTTACAGTACCTCAAAAACCTAATTACTATTTTCTAAAAACCTGATTAATGAAACACTATTTTTTTATCACACTAAACTACAAACTAATGTTTTTCAGATATTTACAAACATTGAACCGTACACAAAACGTTCTAACCGTACACAAAACGTTCCAAATGCTTAGTCAGCGGTGACCGCTAAAGTCTAGCCGAATGTGATCGTGTAGTACGAAGCACCTGAGTGCTTCGTCACTTGTGGTCCCGCGCGAATCACGCTTGTGGTTCCTCGTGAATCGCGCTTGTGGTCCCAGGTGAATCGCGTGCGTTGGAACAAATTCGATTGACGATGGTACCGTCGAGCTATACCATATGTTTCCGGAATACTCGGGACAGATCCCGTTCGTCCGATCATGTGAATCGCATCGTCAACTTTTTTACACGTATGGCTGACTGTCGGCGCTACTCCGAAAAACCTGCATACGTTATTTCGCCGACACGTGTCCTTGCAAAAGTATGATACACTTTACTGTACCTTTTGCTACTGAAACACTAATTACGGTAAGTATTACAAATTACGGTAAGTATTACCGTAGACTACTAGGAAAAATATCATAAGTTATTTTTACCCCTATTGACTGAAATAAAGATTTATAAATTACAACACTCCCTTAAATATTTAGACCTAGTTACTCACTTTGTCCAATAGCATCTCTGCAAAACTGTAACTTAGGAGCAGGAAGGGCTTTTGTTAACATGTCAGCCACCATCTTCTCATCTGGTAAATAACACAATTTAACGACTTTTGCAAGTATTTTTTCTCTAACAAAGTGAAGTCTAACATCTATGTGTTTGCTCTTAAAGTGATGGCTACGGTTAGAGGCAATTGCTATGGCAGCTTGGTTGTCACACCAGATAACTTGAGGGCCAGTTTGCATATACCCAAGTTCTTGTAAAACGGACTTGACCCATAGGAGCTTCTTCAGGGCGGAAGCTGCTGCCATATATTCTGACTCCATTGTGGATTGAGCTTCAACCTTTTGTAATTTGCTACTCCAGCAGTAAGTTCCATCTCCAATCTTCAAAACGAAGCCAGTCGTAGATTTCCGGCTTGGCATGTCCCCATAGCTAGCATCGCTCAATGTCTAGATTTTCACCTCTCCTCTTCCGAGAACAAGCTTGAGATTTCAAGTACCTGCACGATATCTCAACACTCTTTTCGCTGCTTCCCTGTCTGCCCTTTTAGGATTCTGCAGACTTCTACTCAAGACTCCCACAGCTGCTGCAATGTCCGGTCTCGTACAATTCATAAAATATATAAGACTTCCAACTACCTGTCTATATGGCTTTGAAGCCATAAACTCTTCCTCCCCTGTCTCTAAACTCTCACCGACAATTATGCCTGAATCTGTATCAATTCCTTCCAATTTCTGCCTGAATTCCATGGGAGTTACGGATAAAGTGGCCATAGGATCCTCCAATTACAAGACAGGAAGCTAAGGAAAATAAATCTCTATATGAGAAAGCAAGGCTTAATTACTGAATAAGATAGAAGATAGATTATGCGACAGAATAAGCACTCAGTGCATAATTAGCAGTATGGAAAAATTGGAGAGAATCATTCAGTAGATTGATGATTAATTTATGCATAGCTTTGGTACATTTTTATATGTGTAAGTGTCGTGTAGACCTATGCAACTTGCGTGTCACGTAAAGAAATAGAATCTAACTTGTGACACACGTAGACCAATCAAAAACCACCAAGTACAAAATGTCCGCATGCTTTTTCGTCACGTAAACTGAAAATTTACGGCTACTTGACTTCCCGTACACTACAAGTCAAGGACCACGTTTTCACAAAAACTTGACGTCTACGTATATGTACCTTCACGTCTATCAACCGTAGGTATGCCTAACAGGACTCCGGTTGACTTCTCTCTCACGTAACTTTGACTTACTTTGACTTCTGGTCCTTAGCAAAAAATGGACACAAAATTCTAACAGGCACAAGCCTTAATAAAAGATAGGAGGGTTACCAACAAAGTGGGACAGAGCGAGAAAAAAGACAGAAAGAGACTGCGGGAAGTTGAACTAGGATTGAGAGAGAGCGAGAGGGAGAGAGGGAAGGAGAGTGGTATCGAGGGAGAGGAAAGGAGAAAGAGGGAGGAAAGAGAGGAATGAGAGGGGGAGGGAGGGAGGAGATAGGAAAGTAGAGAACGAGTAAATGAGAGAGCAAGGGAAGGGGAGAGTAGAGTAGAGCGCGGAGGAGGGAGAGAGGGAAGGAAATTTCATGCCTTGCAACCAATCAGCACTAAGTAATGCACCAATCCAATATCCTAAGAACACAAAGAGATTGTCGTGTCGTCCAATTTGTTGAGAGTATTCCAAGATTTCCACAATCCAAGCTAACTCCTTGGAATAGGACCAAAATTCATGGACATGTAAACCTTGAGTCTCCAATTTCTCTTATATCACACGTGTGAATTCGAAGCAAATTTGTTGAGTTTTCCATTGCCTTCTTTAATGTTTCCACATGTATTCAAATACGGTTGAAGAAAACCGTTATAGATTTTTGGCTTTTCTTTAGGGAATTGATCAACACACTGACTATTTTTGTTGCACACAATCACCTCCGTCAGCTTGTCAAAGATAGTACCTTTTAAGTACACATTGGTACAAGTTAAGTAACGTTGATTTAGATGTGACGGTCAAATGCGTTGAACAGATTTGACTTGCAAGATATTGCAACGACCGGTTAAAATTTTCCTGCGCTTGTGAACATCGATCGTCATAAGAAATTCAAAAACACACGGTCGGCCAAAGTAAACGGTAACAAAAGTACGGCAACCATATGTGAAAGTGTTTCGCGCAGACACTTCCTCACTTTACGTGAACACTTTGAGAGTTGGCTTTCAACTTAGGGTGAAGTTCCATTAGACAAAAAGTGAGGTTGTTTACAGAAATTTGGACGTCTTCGTACTACATCGTACATCTTATATTGTTTTTATCCGGAAAACAACATTACAAAGAATCTTGCCAATATTCTACAAAGGTCTGGGAGTTAACAATGACCGTTGGATCTTTTTTCGCGAAGCATTCGCTTCGAAAGTATTTGTAAATGGTGATGTACCTCTCACCAATTAGAGAAAAAATTGAGCCGCGACACGCTGGATAATGAGCACACGTGTCAAGATAGCAACCAACGGAAATCAAAAAATTTCGCACACGATATACGCATTCAAATATCCAACAAGAAATACAAACGAAATGTCGTAACTCCTGTTGGGTATCGAAGACCTATTGCCGATATTCGATATATATCGAATTTTAGGTATCAGATAATCGATATATCGAATCCATGTACCTAGAAGCTAAATATGCGGATATTTATGCGATTTTTTTTTCCCATTTTTTTTTTCAAAACCCCCCCCCCCCCCCCCCCCCCCCCCCGGTGGCGCGCGCTCTGTGGGGGGGGGGGGAACAGGGATCCATACAATTTTCGTACGATTTTCCGTACTTAATCTGTACGGACATCCATTTTTTGCGAAATATAGCGCGATAATTTATGTTGGTCCCGGTACGATATATCGAGAAGTCAGCTCAATCGATTTTCGATATATCGAATATCGAAATTATCGCGATATGAATTTACCCGATACCCAACACTAGTAGTAACGCACTTTCGTCACGCTATTTCAATTAGCGCCCATTCGTCACACTATTTCAGGAACACGAACCCTAAAAAAATGAGGTGGTATCTGACAAGACGTCTACAGAGAGTACAAAATTTGTGTTGCACGATGACCTGGTACGCACGTACATGGTCCGCAAATGGAGATTTTTGGTCGGTGTGAAAATCATTGACGATTTTCAATATCAAATCTATAACTACGTGGCGCCACTCTTTTGCTAACACGTGGATTACACACTCTGCGCAATGGAATTTCGTTCAAAGTGTAGCATCCTGTAATGTTGGTCGTACCATTACAGAATGTCGTAATGGAACTTCACCCTTAGGGTGGGGGAACCTCCCTCAGGCGAAAAATGGGGTTCATTAATGGAAAAAGTATATTTCCGTACAGATCCAGCTCATTTTCGTACAGGGTCATACTGTTTGTTTTTTTTTTATATAAAACATGATTACTGGAGATTCATCAAGATTCTCCAAACTTTTGGGCGACAACGTCGACCGTCCGATTATGTGTTTTCGAAGCAAGCAGTCACTTCGTCCAGTGATTAGCTAGTCTCCGGGGGAGATTAGCCAATCACCGGACGTGTAAAATGTTTACGCATGGAAAGGTCACAAACGAGCCGCGCGCCTTCAGACAAGCAGGAATCAAATCCAACGAAAACCACCAAAAAAAATCTTTGTTGAAGAATGTGCCGTGACGCCTCCTCCACGATCCGCTGACATTCGGAATTTGCGGCGCCACGACGAAACACGATCGACAAAACAACTACAAAAAATACAAAACACAAACGTACAAATTGAACATTCAGGTAATTTAATTTTGCGGCTGGATGTACGGATACAAGTTCTGATATTGTGCTTTTGGAATCTTTGACTGCTCAAAACATGAATCTACGTGTATCGTATCGAAGGAAAGCACGTGCGTGATAAATTCCTTGTGGGACTGATGGAAGACAAATATTACTGCCAGACGCATCCTTCACGACCGACGATTACCGGCGCAATGGAGGTGGCCTTAGCGCAAATTGAAATCTTAATCGCGAAGCATTACATTGAACTTAGGGTACTTTCGCATGTAACCGAAACTTAGTCTTGCTACTTTATTTTTTAGCGAAGATTCTCCGTACAACTTTTAGAGCATTCGGATGTAAACGCGAATTACTTGTTAATTAAAAAAGTGACTTACGTAGACGTGTACGAAACAATGTGATGAAGTGGTACATAAAATGAGGCGAAACTTCCACTCGACTTCAATTTGAGGCGTCTCTCCATACGCTATACAATTTTTGTGTCTTCGTAATGTCCGTACGCCACATTGTCGACGTGTCGAAACCTTAAAATACCTTTCGCTGTCACACAGAAATGCGGTTTCGTTTTTCGTTTTCCCACTTGCCGACAGGTGCCCAATGTTTTTCCTACACCGTATGTGTGAATACACGAGTGTTTGAGAGAGACGGCTGTTGTACGAAAATCAGTGCACGAAAAACAGTACGCACAAGTTGGAAACGTGCAGTGGGTTTTTTTTTGGTGCTACGGGCACAAAAATTGTCAAAAACTTCAAACATGTGCGACAACAACTGCCTATTCGCTCACCTCATGTAACTTTTTTTAAAATCACCTCGCGAGGTGATTTTATATAAAGTTTGTAGATGAGCTTAAAGTACGCATGGGTCGAAATGCGCTAGACAACAAACTGCATCGCGCTAGACGACAAACTCCAGTACATGTAAAGTTTAAAGGTAACGCAACTTGTATGGCGGTAATTTCAATTTTCGGGTACGGCTGCGGATTTTCTCGTTCTTTTCTAAGTTATGTAGGAAAACGACAGAAAATAAATGTAACTTAAGCACATGCGAAAGTACCCTTAGATGCAAATTAAAGAAACGACATGAAATGAAACCACTCAAGACGAAAGTACTAAAGTGAATTATTGATTTTCTTTTAGACTGTTGACGTTCACAAGAGCGTGAAAAAATTTAACCAGTTGTCACAATAACTCGCAGGTAAAAGCTGTTCGAAGGGTTGACCGTTGAATCTAATCTCAACAGTTCTTAACTTGTATCAATGTGTACTTCAATACAATCTTTGACAAGCTGAGGCAGGTGAGCGCACAACCGAAATAGTCATTGCGATGATCATCTCCCTTTCTTTATTGTTTCCACGCAATTATGGAACATGATTGGAAAGTCTGTTGAGATTTTGGCATGTGTACTGCTCCCTTACGTTATTTGTACACATTAGAAAATCAGTTAAGTTTCTCATAGACTTCCGTGTCATTTCCGTACATTCCTGGTACACAATCATAAGTGAAATTTGTTTCTACCAAGATACTTGTTCAAGCCTCGGTGCAAAAGAAGGTAAAAGGAAGTATTATACCCACTTTCCCTAAAAACCATAAAAAAATAACACTTAAAACTTACAGACATAATCCTCAAAGTTAAAAAGAATAAAAACATAGATGTATTTATCAAATGGCTAGGGTCCTCCTGATCCTGCTGTCACTTTATTAAAGGGGATAAATCACTATTTCCAATCACTTTTGTGCTTACAATTCGCAGCAAGTGAGAAATCCACAAACTCGTAACACACGTCCTACTAACAACCTGAATTTTAAGAGTACATTCTTACGATTGGCCAGTAACCTGGATATCTGATGATAGAAAAACAATATGCATCCTACAAAACTGTGAATAGATAAAAATTGAGAAAAAACACCTCTCTCTCTTTCTCTTTCTCTCTCTCTCTACTACTTTTTAAAAGTAACATTTTTCTGACTAGTTGACAGGATATTATCTAATAAGGTGTGATACCGGGGACAGAGGGTATACGGGGAGATGGTTTCCTAGTCATCTCTACCACTATAGCCTGAGTGGTAAGAACCATTCCTGCTACAGACGCGGCATTCTGAAGACCACATCTTGTCACCTTTGCCGGATCAATAACACCTGTCACCATAAACGTGAAAAAAAAAAAAAAAAAAAAATTAGAAATGATTCAGCGAACAAAAAACGTTGGTCGTTACCACATCTTGTCCCCTGTTCCTAAGTCAACCACACTGTGTGTGTGTGTGTGTGTGTGTGTGTGTGTGTGTGTGTGTGTGTGTGTGTGTGTGTGTGTGTGTGTGTGTGTGTGTGTGTGTGTGTGTGTGTGTGTGTATATATATATATACATATTATACACAGTCTATATGTTTATATATGTACATAAATACATATACATATACATATACATATACATATACTACATATACATTTACATATACATATTGCAACGCATATGGAAAAAAGTTAAACAAAGTCGGGCCACATTTGACATGTGACACATTACAATTCCCCACAGAGCTTTATGTTCCTTGTACTTGAGAACATAAACAGACAGGAAAGAAAAAGATAAAGACTTGTGAGAAAAAAAAAATCTGAGGAGAAAATGAAAAACTGCAGGCAACCCCATACACATACCAGTTTCCAGGAGATTCTCGAAGGTGTCAGTCATGGCGTTGTACCCCATCTCCCATGAACTCTCCAAGATCTTCTCTACTATCACTGCTCCCTCCACTCCAGCATTCTGTGCAATCAAAGAGGCTGGGGCCAAAAGAGCCTGCAATAACATAAAAGATATTAAAGAGTAATTAGTTTTGCGAAGTTATAATGTAGAGATTAAATCGGTACTGTGAAGTGGTAAACCAGAGGCTAATCAGTACTGTTTGTGAATATCGTGAAGACGAACTCAGAAGATAATTCATATTTGCGAAGACATTAAAACAGTGAGTTACATGTAATCTACATCAATATAGAGGACATTCAGGTTTCAACCCGTATAAGCTAGTCTCGGAAACGATATATTCTGAAGTACTGGACCAATAGAATTTCTCATTCGCAATATTTCATATATATTAGTCAAGTAGAGCAATATTCTGAAAAATGTGAAATTTAATTAGTCAAATAGAGCAAATCTTCTTCAAAAGTTAAGGGCTCCAACAATATCGCTTTGACAAATATGACCAAAATGCATGGACTCAAAAAAAAAGAAAAAGAAAGAACACCACAAGTTCAGCGAATCTCAGCATGTCAACCCACACGCCTTTTTCATTTTTATTTTGTAGCCCAGAATAGACATCATGTCCAACTAACAAAAGGAAAGCCAATAGTTTTTTGTTCACCTATGCTTTTTCAGAATAAACAATTAACTCACTCATTTCTAACAAAATTAAAATGTGCCAAACTCTTCAAAAATAGGTTTTCCTCCCACAAAGTTAAAGACTTTGCCAGCAATTTGCAAATTGAGTATTTCCGCCATCCTAAAAACGATTACGAGGTGCATATCTCTAACAAATCTGCTAGCCCCAGGAAAAAGATTTTCAACAACAGGAAAAAATCTCAAACAACCAAACATACAGTAAATCAAAGCCCAATATTTGCACTGTACTTTTTAAAGGAATCCCAGAATATTACAAAAAACAACACTTCCAAATAAAAGGAACCCATCGTAATATAAAGAAATCAATTGCAAAATAGATAAGTACCTTCTCCACAATAGTAGCTCCAATCTTCTCTTCAGGGTCGGTCAGAGAATCTCTAATTGCTTGAACATAAGTAGACAAATGGACCATTGCTGCACCACCACCTGGCACAATGCCCTCCTCAATCGCAGCAAAAGTTGCGTTTTTTGCATCCTCAATTCTCAACTTCCTGTCCTCCAACTCAGTTTCAGTGGCGGCTCCAACCTACACACAGTCCCACAATATAAGATAGATTATAATCTCACAGTATAATGACCCCGATTAACAAGAACGAAAATGTTAATGAGTCACCACGTTACAAGACATCTAATTACAACCCTACACGGCCTCTCCTCTTTGCCACAATCCCATGATGGTAATAGGCTTATGAAGCATTTTGAACAACAATGCATTAAACAAACATGCACCTAAAAATCCAAACTGAGCTGTAAATTATTTCTCTCGTTTGCTGATTGTTAAATGATATGAAAAGGAAAGGGGCTTACATGCTAAGACCATATTTTTCCTTAAGAAGGGTATAAACTCAGCAGTTTAAAAAAGTGTAAATTGACAATAAAGGCAGTGATGCAAGAGTACTAAAACCCACCTTGATTACTGCTACTCCTCCTGAGAGCTTGGCAATTCTTTCTGACAACTTCTCGGAGTCATATACGGAGTCAGTTTCAGAAAGTTCTTTCTTCAATTGCGCAACACGAGCCTGGATTTCGTCTTTTGTGGCCGCATCGGCAATAAGAGTGGTTGTGTTATTAGCAATGGTCAATTTACGAGCAATACCCAATTGGTCCACTGTGGTGTTTTCCACTTTCAAACCCAAATCGCTTGCAACAAATTCAGCTCCTGTTCATAAAAAATCCCAGAATAAACATGTAATTATTTTAGCCCTTTCAAATTTCCTTAGCGAATTCTAAACACACCTCCAGCCTTCCAAGGGAACATTCTCAGCCCATTATTTCTCTTACAGAGTGAAGGCTTAACAACCGTCGAGGATGATCCTAATGTATTCTTATAAAGGGAACACTAAACAAGTCTCGCAGGAAAATCCCACTGAGACATCCCCTTTGAGACCTTTCACATTTTCTTAGAAGGAAAACCAAGTAAATGCAATTCTCGAGAATCTCATTAACCCATGCAATTTTTAAAACCCAAACCCTGAGACACAAAAATAGCCGATAATATAGCTCAACATAGCTAGCAACCTAAATAACTAAAGTAAAAAATTCCTCTCTCACAACCAAAACATTCCCACTTTCACAATCAAAATATTCCATCTCTCCATCGTCCCTAATTGAATTACCTGTCAAAATGGCGATATCTTGAAGAAGTGCCTTCCTCCTCTCTCCAAATCCAGGAGCCTTTACTGCTACCACCTGGAGAACCCCCCTAAGTTTGTTTACCACTAAGGTGGCCAAAGCCTCTCCAGAAACATCCTCAGCCACAATAAGGAGAGGGACACTCAATTGGCTTGTCTTTTCCAGGACAGGAATAATATCTCGAATGCTCGTAATTTTCTGGTCAGTCACCAAAACTCGAGCATTTTCAAACTCCACAATTTGCTTCTCCTGATTTGTCACAAACTGGGGAGAGATGTAGCCACGGTCGATCTGCAAATATTAACAAAAACAAGGGTAAACAAAGGTTTCATTCTTTTCACCTCTTTGAAATTCAATCGAGACCATCCAAATTACAAATTACGGCTTCCTCATGGGCCAAAAAATATTCATCTATCATAAAGATTTATTTCCTCGTAATTCAATTGAACCCATTTCTTGTACGTTGCAGTAGGGCAAAATTAAGATTGAATGGTAAATCTAATACCTCCATACCCTCCTCCACTTCAACTGTTGTCTCAAAAGATGAAGAAGACTCTATGGAAAGGACTCCATCTGCCCCAACTTTATCAATAGCATCTGCAATCATGGTGCCAATAAAGTCGTCGTTTCCAGCAGAAATGGACGCAACAGCTGCAGAAAAAAAAAAAAAAAAACAACAAAAACGACAAGAATTAGAATCTAAAAATTACAAGACTTGGAAATCTTAAGATTGCAAGAATTAGAAAGTATAAGGACAAAAACAGGTGTGCTGCACTAAAGTTTTAACATGCATCTTCTCTAACTCCCTAGCTCAATCACAGTAAAGAAAGAGCAGAAAACCTGTCAGATAACAGAACCATTCATTTCAAGCAAGAAAAACAAAGGAAGTGCTCCCAGCACCTAGTTAACCAGCGAATCGAGGTTGAGTGCCAAAAAAGACAGTCAAAGAAAAAAAGGAGTACGATCAAAGACTGACAGCCAGCCATACAAAGGTATTTTTGCATTTCCGTTCGAAATCCAAAATAAGTAACAATAAATTAATAGATATAAAAAAACTGTCAAAAAATGTCTTTACCTTTGATGTCATCACGTCCCTTCACTGGGCGAGCATTATTCTTCAGTTCCTCAACTAAAGCGGCCACGGTTTTGTCAATTCCCTTCTTCAAAGAGACGGGATTGGTTCCCGCAGTCACGTTCATAAGACCCAATTTAATCATTTCTCGGGCCAAAACAGAGGCTGTTGTGGTACCATCACCAGCAGAATCATTTGTCCTGCTTGCCACCTGCACCAGTTAAAAAAAGTTGTAATACTTAAGTATTTAGAATACTTGAGGCAGGGCTTTAGCATTGAACTCCAGCACCTTTCAACCAAGGGGAAAAAAGCAGCATTTAAAATTTTAAGGTTGGTATACAAAGTAGCTTTACATCTTTACTTCTAACATCTTTTGAACGAAGAAAAATTCCCCATAATATTAAATGAAGCTTTCAAGAAGTGAACCTTTAGTACCTTTTGAATGACGGAAAAAAAAGCAATTAAAAGTTCACCCCCTAACATCTTTTGCATTAAGGGAAATAGCAGCATTCACAATCTCAAAGAGGCAACTAAGGCAAGCATTGGGCAAAATGAGGGAAAGAAAAAGAGCTAAATAAAAGCTTCGTGCAAAAAGTAAAAATACCTCACGAATAAGAGCAGCACCGGCGTTTTCCATGGGGTCCTGGAGTTCAATGGCCCTTGCAATAGTCACTCCGTCATTGATCACCTTGGGGGCACCAAAGTCATCCAAAACAACATTCCTTCCTGGTACAATGCACTACTTCCAACATTAGATAACCTGAAGGGTAAATACTGAAATTCAAAATTTCAGTTATGGCTACAGTTTTGTTGTTTGAGGGCACCAAAGTTGTCCAACACAACATTCCTTCCAGGCACACTCCACAAAAAATGTCAGACCAAATGTGCACTGCAATAAGAATTTAGGAGGAGATATATCTAAAGTTACTTGTCTGTTCTTTAGGTTTTTATTTTCTTTTGAGGATCATCATTCTTAAACCAAAAAAAATAAACAGCAAACAAGCCTGCTCTTTTTTTTCCCCTTTCAAGGAACTAAACTTCCATGCATTAACGTTAGACTACATATATGTTTTGAAATTAGAAACTAGAAGCAAATAAAACAAAAAAAAAAAATCTTTCGAGACAGCTAAACAACTATCATGCAGAGATAAAAACCGTAACTAGACTTAATGTCCTTAAAAAATCAAACAGGAGGAGTGCATAATGAGGACAAATAAAAACTCAAGTTGAGATAACAGACACCAGAAGGTCAAAAGCAAGGGAGGTCAGTGCCACAAGTCAATCAATTCTACATAAATGCACAAAATCAGAGCATGCTCTGGGCATGCCCTTTTGCTTCGCTCGCGCTCAGCGTTATGAGCTTAATTGTTGAACGCTTTGTCCATAGTAGAGAATATAACCGTGGACATTTTTTGTTCTCTGAGCTTATTAAATTTCAACATAAACTAAGACAATTATCAAACGGACAACCGAACTAACATATACAAGACCCAAATTTCAGCAGTTTTCTTCGCTCCTTGACAAGCGAAAACAAAAAAAAAAAACCTCCTTTTTCTGAATAGACATACTATTCACCTATAGACAAGGAAAAGGGAAAAATAAGAGAAGGAGCATGTATGCCAAAGAAGAAACATAAAAAATCCTAAACCTGAACAAACATAGTGATCACCTGAGAACCGGTAAAAAGAAAGAAACAGGAGACAATAAATAGGTAAAAGAAGAAAAAACAAAAGAGCGGAGAGGAAATGGTTCATACCACGTGGACCAAGGGTCACTCCAACAGCATCTGCCAGCTTATCAATGCCTGCCAACATGGCCGACCTTGACTCCTGATCGAAACGAATCTCTTTGGCCTCTGCACGGACAAGCACCGACTGCCTTCCTTTGGCACGTTTCTGCCTTCCGGCAGTAGGCACTTTGTAAGCAAGGGCATTGCCGCCCTGCAGAAATCCTGTGACAGGGTTCGATCCCTTTAACTGCAACAATTCAAACAAAACTTACAAAGATGATAAATACAAATACAAGATAGACGGATTGGACTTTTTAATCCGAAGCAATTCAAACTTCAAACGTCAATGATAGATACAAAAAACAATGATATGAAAATGTGACGGGATTTCGCTATTTTAAATGCAGTAATTCAAACTTCACATATCGATAACAGAACTCAAAAAAGTTTTAGTGGACAGAAGAACATGATTGTGATGTTGAATCTCAATTCTCTTGTGGGTGAAGAAATAATCTGCACTACGATATGAGAGTTACACAGTAGCATAAATCAAATGCTTAATAAAGATGTTAAAAGACCTTGTAAGAAAACTAAAAAGAGGCATTCCTGCCACATTAATTCCTGCATATATTTAATCCTACAGAAAGCCTCAACTTCTCTCAGTGTAACAATTGTAGCTTCATTTCATACAATGTAGCTATTCGGAACCTTGGAAAAATGGATAGTTAACATTTAATAAATAAAATCATCAGTAAATGACTATGAATGTTAATTCAAAAATGTTATTAGCATACGGTTACAATAAAAAATCAATACATGCATGTTTCTATACAAGGTTCCTAATTTCAGTACATTGAAAAGCTAAAAGCTTTTTCCCGTTACTTGGTTTGCAGGGGTTTACTAAAATTATTAAGGGGTCGTATATGCAGGAACATGTGAACACAGACAAGGGAGGAGGGACAAGAGAGATGAAAGGAGATTCTGACTTAAAAGGAAGGAATCACAGGTTATTTCCTACCTTAAGACCAATAGCTGCCTCAGAAGCTCCAAGAGCAGCAGCCATAGGAGGAGCTACGGCACTTAGAGACTGTGTGAACGCCATTTCTGCCAAATAAAGATCTTAAAGTGTAAATTGTTTGAAAAAAGGTTACTTCGTTAGCAAAATTTAAGTCTTCCTTTCGCTTCCGTTGCTTAGTCTCTCTAATTTCTTTCCAGAAGTTACGATGTTTTTCAACTTCACTCAAACACTACAGTAGCTGCTGTCGAAGCGAGAGAGTGTGAAAAACAAAAATGTATGTTCAGGGTACAGTTCATCTAGAAGCTCCCTTTCCAGAGATTTCCAGACGGCCAAGATTAACTTTCAGCGACGTAATCTATGGAGAGTAGACGGCGATCGCAAAGGATGACAATAGAAGGCCACGATTTGCAAACTGTAGCGTCACCCATGGAGAATCGACGGTATCGAAGGAATGATTTAATGGACGGTAGAGAACAATTTATTGCAGCGTCATTTACTAGAGATCGACGACGGTTGACGCAGAAGCAAGGTTTATCCAGAAAAGCCATGTCGGCGAGCTTCTAGAAAGCGTAAAAGGTGGGGAAAGATCGGAAAGGCTGAAAGATGTTTCGAACATGTGTTCACATATGGAAACAACTGTCGTTTGGCGACGGTGCCGTAACAGAGAATCACAGGTCTTTTCAAGGAAATGTACAGTATGGGTTGAGGTACGACTCGGCTGCACAGGCTCTAAACACAGTAAAAGGTATGGATAGTGTGCTATTTTCAAATCGTTCTATTCAGAAATGGGCTATATGCATAGTAGTAAATTTATATTATTATTTTTGCCGCCAGAATCAGCCGGCCTAGCTCAGTTGGTAGAGCGCAAGGCTCTTAACCTTGTGGTCGTGGGTTCGAGCCCCACGGCCGGCGATTGCTCGTCTCCCCACGGCTGTACCGAAGTATCTCTTATTGTCCGTTGTGTTATAGCACCGGCCTCACTGAAATTTAGCACATTTTGTTCAAAGTGACTTGTTAGGTATACACCAAATTCAAACCAAAGGTGAGCTAAACTACACCGCCAATCGTTATTAGCGTTGTGTACACTAATTCCGTCCCGCTTTTTTTTATATTTATTCTCAAATAGAATTATCCACACTATTTAAAAAAAACCCTAATTCATAATTAGAATAGACGATTTCTTCGAAAAATTTCAAATTCCCAATTAGCGTAAACCCCGCTAATTATTCGTATACGCTAAAAAAACTTACACGCTAATAACGATTGGCGGTGTACAGTACTGTAGCTTTTGTACAAAAAAATAGGGAAATTTCCCATACTCGCAAAAAATACACGTATATATTGGCTCCCTATAACCTCATCACTTTCAAGCAAAAGGTAAGCTATACCTAGCTTTGGTAGGTGACTTTCGCACACTCAACAGAAAATACTACACCACGAATTGTTATTAGTGTCCATAACTCTAATTTGGGTTCTTAAAATTTTGATTTTTTTTTTCAAATAGGATACATGATTTTAATTTTTTCTTGGCGTTAATTAAGGTACACCTTGAATCGTTATTAGCCTTATGTACTCTATATCGGCACCACAAAATTTTGACATTGATACCTTAAATATAATAAATTACACTATTTAAGGACGTGGACCATAATCTGCCACGTCTCCTGACACTAAATTAGAATGAATGACACTAATTAATACTTGACACTAACAATTTCTACAGTCTAATAACGATTCACGGTGTACCATACAAAATAGCGTAAAGCCCGAAAGTACAATAAAATCTAAATAGTGTGGTATACGGTTGATGTCAGACCGTACATAAATGTACCTTTTCAAATGAAAATTTACAAAAAATGAATTAAATCAGACGCGCACGCATGGAACATGCGGTCAAAAAAACGAGATTAGTTGACACGTAAACTAGTATGGCATGTACGGATATTTTAAATTCGCGACGGCGTACGATTTATAATGTTTTGTACGGATACATATATTAATGTATATAATCGTATAGCAAATATTCCATTTTTGAGGTTCCCAAATTAGCATTAACGCACGCCGAAATTAGAATACACCTTTTTTTTTTTTTAAATCAATTTTTTAATTAGCATCAAGTACGGTAAATTTTCTTCAACACTATTTAAACTTTGACACTAATAACGATTCGCGGTGTATTGTTATATATTGGCATGAAACTTATCGTGATAAAATTGATAGTTATCGGTTTTATCGCAATAACATCGGTGCCGATATATCGTACCAGCATATCGAAAATCGTTAAGCTAAAAAAGGGACATATCGTCTATCGTCAAAACCCTACCGATACACAACACTAGCAACACATAAAACTGCCGATTTTTGTTCAAAGGAAAAGTCATAATATCTTTTCCATTGGAAGTTTGGAACCTTTTAAAATACCAAAGCATGCCCTAATGGCATGGCCTAACGGGCACCAAACTGTCGAAAAATTTGTTGAAATCGATTTGAATTCCAAACCTGAACCGTAAACATTTGACTAGCTAGGAGCCTAGGACGTGAGGTAACATTACGCGATGAGCAACAAACTGTAAAACTGCCCAGCCGACGTGGAAAACGTAACTATCATATTCAGTAATGTGTGTCACGTTCTGTCCTGTACGGTTCCTTTCCGTATCATTTGGTACATATGTGTAGTACAGTACTTAAACCGTACACATTAATTGTATTGTACTCTACAATTCCACACCGTATCTATCCGTAGCCTTTCGAGGTTCGAACACTCCAAAGCATTCCTACCGTCCCCAATCCCATCCGGTCGATGAAGCCAGGTGTGCCCAAAAGTGATATTGTGATGAGTGCACATGCTGTACTGTAATGTACACAGGGTGTACATTAACACCGTGAATCGTAATCAGAGTAATGAAAAAATTAGAGTAGAAAAACAATTAGAGTAACGAACTATAATTTATGTGATAGAACTTTTTCACAGAGGAAGCTTACTCTAATTTATCTTAGTACTCTATATTGGGTTTTGTCGGCAATAATTATCCGCGCTGAAATTATGAACTCTAATTTACATAAACATACAAAATCTGTCAGTCCGTATAATTTTGACGTCATTATGACGCTAATACTACTCGTCGCGCTGAATGTCGGTTAATGTTCACATTGACGACGATGTTGTCGACGGACGAGAGTTATGCGAACGACTTTTTTTTGATGTGATTGATTTTTTTTTAGTGCGATTTCACGTGCGAGCGCGATTCTATTAAATCATTATTTGTACGTTTTTATTTATAAAAGTACAATTCTGCGCGGTCGGACGTCGTCCGTACTCCACACTATTGTAAATGAACCTATACTATATTTTTTTACGCTAATTAAACCTTACCTTAAACAGCATAATAAAAAAATAAGAATCATCTACTCTATTTAACGTGATAGAGTCGAAATTTAGGGCGACCGAATTAGCGTTATTTACTCTAATTACGATTCGTGGTGTACACCGCCAATCGTTATTAGCGTTGTGTACGCTAATTCAGTCCCGCTTTTTTTTTTAATTATTCTCCATTAGTGTAGTTCATTCTATTTTTTTCTTAATTATATTTAGGGTTATTTTCAGTACATTGTCTCTTAAATAGAGTGGTGTACGGCCAGTGTCATACCGTACATAAATGTACCTTTTTAAGTTAAAAAGTACAATAAATTAGTTTTGGGAACCGCGGACGCATGAGAATGTGCGTTTTAAAAAGGAAAATATTATAGATCGTAAAAAATCCCGTTCGCACATATTCGTCCGACAGCCGCGTTTCGACCATGTGAATGTACGATTTGTGTACGATTTGTCAGATTATGTACGGATACCTATACTAGTGTAAGCATGTTTGCGACCGACATTTTTTTTTTTCAAAGATCCAAATTACTATAATCAAACAATTAGGGAGACGTTCCATCAAGCGAAAAGTGGCGTAGTTTACAGAAATTCGTGACCCTTCGTATTAAATCGTACCGCCTATTTTGTTTTTATAGGAGAAATGAGATTACAAAGAATCTTTCCGATACTCTCCGAAGGTTTTGGAAGTAATATTGGCCGTCGGATGTTCATCTGCGAGGATTTCACTTCATTTTTTTCTGCAACTGTCAACCCACCTCGGTGAGGTGTGTTGAGAGATACAAAAAAAAAAAGTCGTGACACGCTGGACGATTAAGTTACGTGTCATGATGGAATACCAACGAAAAATCTTAAGATTTGCACATGACACGCGGTTTCCAAAATATAACCGGAAATAAAAACGAAATTTCGTAATATTCCCTCGTCACGCCAGTTTCGTTAACTTTTGTTCGTCACACCATTTTTCTCAAAGGACTTTCGTTATGTTCGAAAAGTGAAACCCTGAAAAATGAGCTGGTGTACAGACAGGCGTCTGCAAAAATTACAAATTTTTTGTCGTATTAATACTTAGTACGCAGGTACATGGTACGCAAGTCAAAATTTGAAATTAAGTTTGTCGGTGCAAAAAATCTGAAAGATATTCAATATCGGACCGTAGTTTTGCGTGGCGACGGTCAATATAGAACACGCGGTTTAGAGACTCTACGTGATGGAACATCGACTCAATCGACCTGGTCTGTAGACATTGCCGTACAATTACAGAAACGTATGATGGAACTTCACCCTTAGAATGTATGATTTTTTCCAAAATTTTCAAATTCTTAAATAGCGTACACCACGGTAATTATTTTTATACGCTAAAAAAACTTACACGCTAATAACGATTGGCGGTGTACTGTACAGTACACCGCCAATCGTTATTAGCGTTGTGTACACTATTTCCGTCCCGCTTTTTTTTCAAATTATTCTCCATTAGTGTAGTTCATTCTATTTTTTTCTGTACTCTATTTAGGGTTAAATTTTCAGTACCGTACAAAACGGAAGTACGTTATCCTTAAATTAGTGTGGCGTACAGGGAGTGTCAGACCGTACAAAATCGTACATTTTTAAGTAAAAAGGTACAATTCATTATGTTTAGTAGCAGCGGACGCATGAGAACGTGCGGTCTTAAAAGGGGTTCAATCCGGGTCGTAAAAAATTAGCAAACTCGATTCTTCCTTGTGTCTTTACTTCGTCTTCTTGTGCCCTCATTAGAAATGGTAGGACCAGTTCTTTTCAAACGACACGCTAATTATGACCACGATGGAGACCTTATGTGACTAACATCAGATAATTTTTGTCCAAATTTAATAATAATGGGAGCAAGTTTATGGCATATGTTGTGGATTACGGATCCTCAAAGCTACAAGAATTCTATGGTAGATCTCCGTGAAGGTGTTGTTCAATTTTTGAGATCTGGAGTTTGTAGTTCTTCCAAAGTACCGATTGAAAGCTTAGAGGAAGGTTTTATTTCCAAAGAAACAAAAACAGTCTCAGGATCCTATCCATCTTGGCCGATGTTTGTGTGGGTTTCTACACCAGACTTGATTAATTCTCGTTTAAATACGGAGCGGAAACGGAAGCGGATGACACAAGAAGTGGTCAATGCGTACACTAAAGGAGCTGGTCAAAGTAATCTTGTTTTTCCAAAAGGGCCGGTGTTTCTTGTGAATTTGCGAGACTTGTCGAGAAATTGTGGAGAAACTTGTACTCAGGATGGAATGCACTATAATGAAGCGACATACGGAGCTGCAGTCCAAGTGATGTTGAACATTATGCTTAGGTGGAAGCAACAACACTTAATATGACTTCCAATGTTGCCATTTCATATTTCACATTTCACATTAGACATTGCACATTGGTCATTCGACATTGGACATTTATAAATTGGTGACTGGACATTGGACTTTGGAGAATGGACGTTTCATATTCTACATCCCACATTCCACATTGGATATTGGACATTGACATTTGACATTTGACGTTTGACATTTGACATTAGACATTTTGACATTGGATATTGGACATTAGACATTTTGACATTGGACATTCCATTAGTCATTTGGACATTTAGACATTTCGACATTTGACATTTGACTGTTTGGCATTTTGGCATTTGGCGTTTTGCATTTCAAATGCAAATGGCATTGGGGTCGATGGAGGGTGAGCAAGGATGGGGAGATCAACATCGACATTAAAATCAACATCAAAATTAAAATTGACATCAAAATAGACATCGAAGTCATAGTCAAAATTATGCTATTCCCACCTTTATCATCAAACTACTCCAATCTTCGTAAAGGTTTTCATTTAGATCACGAAAGGAGTTTTGACGAGGATTTCTCAATGGGACTTCCTAATTTTTGACTCTTGAACTAGATTTTTATGGATCACAGTCCACGTTGCCGAAGGAACGTGTTTTTGATTCCTGAATTCTCACCATCAGAGTAAATACGATAGAGAATTAATCGACATGTCTAAATTTTGAAAAAAAATTGGACAAAATAAAACATTTCTGTGAGTTTTGAAGGACTTTTTATTTAAACCGTCAGATTTAGACGATCGGACGGTCGCTGATCAAAGTAGGCGATTTTAAGAAGATCGCATGAAAAGCCATAACACAACTTACGAAAGGACAATCTGTCATATTAGCGTCTTCAATTTTTAGGGCCACACTAAATAAAGCCTCAAATTGACCAACCAGGCTGTATGGGACGAAAAAAAAAAAAAATACCACACTGCCAAAAAAATTACCAAAACCTACGGACCAACCCCGTTGGTGCCTTTTCCCCCCGGAATGTCATCCTACGCCGTGTCAGTTCCCTAAAAAATTTCGTCCGGCGGCGTGCGCTGTACTTTGATCTTACCTCAGATTCGGACGCTCGTACAGGAGTGTGCACGACGCACACACATACAGTATGCCTAAGTTGCGCGAGTTTTGTGCAAAGTTTTGTGCGCCTACCAAAGGCCTACCATAAAAAAGCCTACTTTTGAACTATGGACGAGGTACACTTGTGAAGTACACGTACGTCATACGCAAGTACGATCTTCCAAACGAAAAAGGTCGGTTTCCAGATATTCAATGATTTTTGAGATTTGGTTGTCAACTTACGTGGAACTACTCATATCAAAACACGTATGTAAAACTTATTTACAAAAGATACGCGATGTACCCGAGGCCTCTGTAATACATAAATTTTGCTGTCCGTAGTATTACTGAGACCTCCTCGTGTAACCATACCCCAAATAATTAATCATTAGAATTTCAAAATTAGTACTTTTTTGTCGGTTACATTTTGCGGCGTCTAACGGGAACGAAAATCACGGCGTACGTGGCGTATTAGACAATTTGACTTTTTCGCTAAAAAAACATATTATATAAAAAAATAAAAATATTAAATTTAAAAAATACTATATATCGCGTTATAAATCGCGATGTTTTATGTTGGTCTCGGTACGATATATCGAGGATCCTCCTTGATCGATATTCGATATATTTAATATCGAGATTATCGCGATATGAATTTAACCGATACCCAC
>JBBHKE010003250.1:0-17367 GCA_037447655.1 Zygnema cylindricum
GAGGAAGAGGGGGAGGGTGAAGAAAATGGAGACGAAAATGAGGAATAAGGTTAGGAGAAGAAGGGAAGAATGAGAGGAGGAGAGGAGATAATGCGGTATCGCGTTAGGGGAGGGAGGGGATGAATGGGGCATCTCGAACGGAGGGGGGGGGGAGGATGTAGGGGAAGAAGGGAGAAGAGAGGTTTTAATAGAACGAGGGAAGAAAGGGAGAGGAAGGTTGGAAGGAGACGGGGGAAATATGTTAGGGGAGGGAGGGGGGAAAGGGAAAGCGGGAGTGGAAAGAATGTGGGGTGTCCACACCTTTTTTGAGCTTTTCACGTGCTTCTGAACCGAGCAGTATAGGTTAGGGTGAAGGTTAGGGAGGGGGAAGGGATGGGGGAGAGGACGAGGGATATTGCTAAGAGGAGGGATGGAGAGGGGAGTGGAGCAGAAGAGGGAGGGAAATGGGGGAAAGGTAAGGGGAGGGAAGAGGATGTGGCTGTCTTTATGTATCCCGTTAGGAGAAGGAGAAAAGAGGGGGAAAGGGAAGGAAGTAGGGAAAAGGGAAGTTTTTAGAACAAGGAAGGCGAAAGGGAAAGGAGGGAAAGGGAAGGAAAGTGGGGAAGGGCGGGAGAGAATGAAGGATAGTGAGGGACTTCGTGAAGAGAGGGAAGAGGAAGAGAAAGGGGGAGAGAGTACAAAATTGAGGGTTCTTGTTAGAAGAGTGTTGGGGACAGGTGGGGGGAGTTGAGGGAGAGGAAAAGAGGAGGTAGAGGAGGGAGAAGGAAACGGGGATTGAACTGAATGTGGAATGCCATTAGGAGTTGAAGGAAGAAAATTGGAAGGAGAGTGAGTGGGAAAGTGAGTGAGAGGGAAATGGGAGGAGAGAGAATTAGCGATCTCGCTTGGAGAGGGAGGGGGAGGGGAAGGAGTGGGGAAGAATTGGATCTAGGAAAGGAGGAACTGAGGGAGAGGATTGGGATGGGAGATGGAGGGGGAAGAGTTGGGAATGAGGAGGGGCAACGGAGGTGGAAGGAGAGGGAAGGTGTGGAGGGAATGCTGGCTGGAGGTCAGATGAATGGATGGAAAGGGAAGAGAATGTGGAATGTCTTTATGAGAGGGAGAGGACTGGGGGAAGGGATGGGGGGAGGGATTTTTTTCTGGAGAGAACGAGGCATCTATTTTGGGAATGGAGAGTGGGGAAGGCGAGGGATGATGGGCGAGGGATGATGGGGAAGAGGGAGGGGATGTGAACGAGGACTTTGTTGAGATTGTTGGATTGGCACGTGAAGCCGGGCAAATACGGGGTAGAATATGGAACATCCATACTCAAAGCCGCCCGTAAAAAATGGGTATGGACCCGCCAGTCTCTACATCGAGCTGGTGGCACAGTGGTAGTGCGTTTGCAGCTGAAGTGAAAGGTCCCAGGTTCGAGTTGCTTGCTCAATTTTCCCTAGTATGGGACATGCCGAATCCCGGATTTCAAGGAAATCTAACAGAGAATAGGATGGGAAGTAGTGGAAAAGGAGGGGATGGGCGGGGGAGGATTGAGAGAATGAGGTAACTTGTTAGAATTTGATACACTAGAGGGTGGGGGAGGAGGGAAAGAAAACAGTGGATCTAGGGAGTAGGCATTTAATGATTTAAGTTTCGCATTTCTAAAGGGGAGACACTAAATTTAGCACTAAGTTCCGCAAAAAAACATGTATTGGATCCGCACTGACAATCACGAGGAACCTAGAAACAAATTTCGCTCAAAATTTTGTATGGCATCCGCAGTGAAATTCGAATTGAATCTAGCACAATATATTGCACTGAATTACGCACTAAAATCTGCACGTGACCCACACTGAAATCAGCACCAAATCTTGTACTGAATTCCGTACTGAAATTTGCACAAGACCCACTTTGAAATTAGCACTAAATTTACTGAATTTGGATTTGACTCTCTTTTTATGCGCTTTGAGGCGACTGCGGGGCTAGGGGAGTCCATGGGGATGTTGAACGGAAAGAGAAGAAAAAATTAAAGAAACAAAAAAAAAGAGAGGGAAAGTGTGAAGATGGAATAGAGAATTTGGTTTATTGAAAAATAGGGGGAGAGGGGAGGGGGGCGGGGAGGAGTGTAGTGAACTATTTGGTTCTAATTGGGAGGGGAGCATTGCGCCGGAAATTGGCAACCTCACACGACTGAAAACCTTGTGAGTGTAGATTGCGAGATGAAATGCATCTCATATGGAAATTTCTTATGATACGAATAATGTTGCTCGTGTTGGTGACTCTTTTCTAAAAGAGATGGAAAATGTTAACAATAATTGTATTCCTTTGTGCGCGGTAGCAATTTGGGTGCTATGCAAAACGGCGGAGGGAGTGGGGGGGAAAAGAAAAAAAAATATTCTAAGAACTTGAATGAGTGTAAATGACGGTTAGTTGAGGAATTTGAAACATTATAAAATTGATTAAAAAGTTTAGATGGTTGGATTAGACATAAATGTTGTTTTCCAAAATAACCTTTTTGATAAGGTAATAATTCCGTTCTCGAGGGGTGATTAAATCTTTGGATGGGTGCATTGGTGGGTTTGAAGCTATTCCCACTTATAATAATTAACCACTAAAAAATTATATTTTGACGGAAAAGCAAATGTAATTAAAGGTAAATTTATATTCTTGTATTTTTACTCATTGTTGTTTGATCATGGAAAGTGGTGGGATAAAATGAGGGTGGTTTTGGATAAGTGGAAAAAAGTCATTTTGAAAATTTTACATTTTGATTCGCGCAAAGTACATTATAGGCTAAGTACATACACATTGTGTTTACCAAAATATATTATTAAAATCCAATCTTTATTATGTTAAAGACATTTGGGATGCGCATGCGATGTGTTACAGAAGTCTAGGTTTTAACAAGTTGAGTGGAAGCATTCCGTCGTCCATCGGTCGATTAACGTCCCTCGAATACTTGTAAGACAAGCTATCGACACCTTATCTACCTATTGAATTAGTAACTAAGATTGATACCTTAAATAGTATTGACTATAGTAAGGGCTCAGGGGGGCCTTTTTTAGGAAGTGAAAGCATGATATTATAAAGATTACTAACTAATATTATTAAATTATATTATAAACAAAGAATATATTAAAATCATAATCAATAATCATTAGTAATAATTCCAATTAATAATAATGGAAGGAAACGATGAAAGGAAATAATGAAAATAATTAATAGCTACAATTATAAAAATAATTATCAACTATTAGTAAAAGATAATAATAGTGTAAGTAAATAATCAAAATAGTTTAAATTAGTGCTTGTAAAAATATTTTTTTATCATTTTCAATTTTTTTATAATAATAGATGTTAATCACGATAACTGATAGTTCTTGTTTGTAACAATTGATCTAAAAAAAAGATAATAATAAATAAAGGCTAACAGTCTATTATAAAAATAGTCCATGCAAATGATAAATAATACTAATTACTAACAATACGAGTTGGTGAATAACAACATATAGTAATATCAACAACATGTTAAAAATGGTACGTCTCAATATAGGCAACTGGGAGGTTTGTGCTTGCGGCTTCCGGTTGTCGCAGATGGTTGGATAAAAAAAACTTAATAGTAATTTATAAAAAAATATTTATATTTAATCAAGCGTGTAATTATTTAGCGAAAAATTAAGTAATAATAAACTTCATAAAATATAACAAATTGTTTGACTAAAATTTGAAAGGTTTCGGGGTGGGGATGCGAGGTGTCACAGAGAATTATCTAACAACCAATTAACTGGAAGCATTCCATCGTCCATTGTTCAACTAAAATCCCTCCAAACATCGTAAGAAATATAAAAAAAAAACCAAAATTAACAACTTCGAAACATCTCTCGAAACATGGTAAGACACCATTTTAATTAGATAGTAATAAAAAAACAATAACGATCCCTTGGAAAATACCGTGTATTCCACGGGGAAAGGCGTGAGAGGGCGTGGTAATAAACAAGTGAAACGTAGTGATGATCATGGCAAATTATTTAAAAAAAAAAAAAAATAATGTCACAACTAATTGTAATTAATATAAAGAAACGAAGACATATTTTATAACGTTAGAAATAATTAAAACTGTAAAAAAAATAAAAAATTACAAAAATAAGTAAATTTCATAAAAAGAGTCAGTAACAATAACTGATAGTAATAATAGCTACTTGTTAGTTGCTTATTAAAATAAACATCAATATAAAGTAAATATCCAACAAAATTAAGGCATTAATTGTAAAGTAATGTCAAAAAATAAATAAAACTTTTAACAATAATGTAATCAATATTGACGATGAATATTTAATAGTAAAAATAAACCACAAGCAAATAGAAATAACAGTAATTGGTAATTTAAATTAATAATTGACGATGCATGAGTGGCAATTAATAAATGACAAATCATAAATAATAAATAAATAATAAATCATAATTCATAATTAGCCATTAGTGATTAATGATTAATATTGTTGAGTTTTACAAAATGGGTGATACTAAAATATTAATAATAATTATCAACCAGTCTAACTAAAAGAGGTTTGGGAGGTTTGTGGGTGGGGATGCGAGGTGTCATAGATATTTTTTTGGCAACCAGTTGAGTGGAAGCATTCCATCGTTCATCAGTCAAATGACATCCCTCAAAATCTTGTAAGAAATATATGAGAACTACACATTTTTCAAATTTGAAATGTTCGACGAAACTTTGTAAGTCACATTTTGTAATAAATGGTAACAGAAAAAAACAAAAACCGTTCCTTCAAACAATATTACTTACTATGAGAAGTGGACGGGCAAGGACTGGCGAGGTAATAGCCAAAAAAAAACTAGTTATGATAATTACAATTGAACATTAAAAACTAAATTAACAAAAAACAATAGATACTACAGCTAATGAAATTGATTAAAAAATCATTTAAAATAATCACTTATATTAACATTTATTTATAAATAATAATAAGAATTAATGATAATGGTTAGTTTTAGAAGCATTAAAATCAATCACTGTTATTAACCGATCATATTAATCAGTAATTTATGAACATAAATGAATAAAATAAAATGATAGTACAATACTAATAAAAATTGATGATAAATATTTATTACTAAACACTGGTTTTAAAAAAATAGTAACTAGTATTTCCAATTTAACGATCGATATTAACTAATCATAAAACATAGATGATAGTGAAAATTCATCACTAACAACATTAAGCCGGTTTGAGTAAAAGGAGTTTAGAGGATTGCGGATGGGGATGCGGGTTATTACAGAGGATTGTGGAGCAACAAATTGAGTGGAAGCATTCCATCGTCCATCGGTCAAATGACATCCCTCAAACACTTGTAAGAAATATATGAGAAATACACATTTTCCAAAATTGAAATGTTCGACGAAACGTTGTAAGTCACATTTTGTAATAAATGGTAACAGAAAAAAACAAAACCGTTCCTTCAAACAATATTATTTATTATGAAAAGTGGACGGGCAAGGACTGGCGAGGTAATAGCCAAAAAAAAACTAGTTATGATCATTACAATTGAACATTAAAAACTAAATTAACAAAAAACAATAGATACTACAGCTAATGAAATTGATTAAAAAATCATTTAAAATAATCAGTTATATTAACATTTAATTATAAGTAATAACAAAGAATTAATGATAATGGTTAGTTTTAGAAGCATTCGAATCAATCAGTAGTATTAACCGATCATGATAATCAGTAATTTATGAACATAAATGAATAAAATAAACTGATTGTAAAATACCAATGAAAATTGATGATAAATATTTATTACTAAAAACTGATTTCAACAAATAAAAGTATAAGTAACTAGCAATGCTAATTAATATTTTAACGATCGATATTACATAATCATAAAACATAGATGGAAGTAAAAATTCATCAGTAACAATATTAAGCCAAATTGAGTAAAAGGAGTTTAGAGGAGTGCGGATGGGGATGCGGGTTATTACAGGAGTTTGTCGGGCAACCAATTGAGTGGAAGCATTCCATCGTCCATCGGTCAACTTACACTCCTCCAATTCGTGTAAGAAATATTAGAGAAACTTACGGGAAACATCCCTCGAAATCTTGTAGGGAACATCACCTACCAAATAGATAAATAAATAAAATAATAATAAAAAATATAACTTCATACATAAATAAATAAATAAAAATGATTTTTTGAAAATTATGATCTTCGTATGTGGGTGGAAGAAAATGTTGGCGAGGGGAGCGGGCGCGGGATTGGAGAAGTGAAACTTAAGTTCGAACAAAGTTTTTTTTAACAATATAATACATTATATTGGATGTTATTTATTTTGATACTAACATCTTATATATTCTCCAAAAAATAAATCATTACTGCTCTTATAAATGAATATTGATGATCAGTATGGACATTGATTATTTATTATTTTTTTTGATAGCAATAATTGCTTGTTATTTTTAAGGTGGGCTCCAATTTTGTTGTACCTAGAGTAGGAAAACAATACAGAATCTTAGTTTCGATATGGGGATGCGTGTTCTCACAGAGATTTTTCTTATAACCAATTAAGTGGAAGCATTCCATCGTCCATCGGTCAGCTGAAATCCCTCCAAACATTGTAAGACACATATGTGAGAAAGACAAATTCTACAGCTTTGAAACATCTCTCGACACATTGTAAGACATATTTTGCAATAGATAATAATTAAAAAAAAAAGAATGATCCCTTAAAAAATAGTCTATTCTTCGGGGTAATCCGTGAGGAGTGGTAATAAGCAAGTGAAAAGTCGTTACGATCATAGCAAATTATTATTTAAAAAAAAAATAAAATAATGTTGCAACTAATTGGAATTAATATAAACAAATGAAGAAAGTATTTTATAATATTAGTAATAATTTGAATTAAAAAAAATAATAATAATAACAGTAATTAGAAAATTTGATAAAAATAATAAGTAACAATAATTGATAGTAATAATAACTTATCAATAAGTAGTTGTTCTTACTAACTTATTGACATAAATGTAAATAAATAACATAAGCAGATAAAAAATAAGTAATTAATATCGATGATGAATATTTAGTAGTAAAAATCAACTACAACAATTAAAAATAACAGTAATTGGTAATCGTAATCAATAATTAACGATACATGATTGATAATTAATAATTGACAAATCGTAAATAACAATTAATAAACAATAAATAATAAATTAAAATTCATAATAAGACATTTAGCAAATCAAAATTAACATTGACTAATCGTACAAATTAGATAGTAAACAAAAATAATGTTAAAGCTGTCTGGCAAAAAAGGGTTTGGGAGGTTTGTGGGTGGGAACGCGAGGTGTCATAGGTCTTTATATAACAACAAGTTGAGTGGAAGCATTCCATCGTCCATCGGTCAAATGACATCCCTCGAATACTTGTAAGAAATACATGAGAAATATAAATTTGCAAAATTTGAAACGTCCGACGAAACATTGTAAGACACATTTTGCAATAAATAGTAATAGGAAAAAAAACAGTTCCCTTACAGTATTATTTAACGTGAATTGTGGATGGGTAGGGTGGGCGAAAAAAAAGACTAGTAATGATCATTTCGATTTAATATTAAAAAATAAATTAACAATAACAACAGATACTGCAACCAATTAAATTGATATTGACAAATAATATAAACTAATCAGTTATATTAACATTTAATATAATAACAAAGAATTAATGATAATGGTTAGTTTTAGAAGCATTCAAATCAATCAGTGTTATTAACCGATCATATTAATCAGTAATTTATGAACATAAATGAATAAAATAAAATGATAGTAGAATACTAATAAAAATTGATGATAATTATATATTACTACACACTGATTTTAAAATAACAGTAACTAGTATTGCCAATTAATAATTTAACGATCGATATTAAATAATCATAAAACATAGATGATAATGAAAATTCATCACTAACAATATTAAGCGGGTTTGAGGAAAAGGAGTTTAGAGGATTGCGGATGGGGATGCGGGTTATTACATAGGATTGTGGAGCAACAAATTGAGTGGAAGCATTCCATCGTCCATCGGTCAAATGACATCCCTCAAATACTTGTAAGAAATACATGAGAAATATAAATTTGCAAAATTTGAAACGTTCGACGAAACATTGTAACTCACATTTTGCAATAAATAGTAATAGGAAAAAAAACAGTTCCCTTAAACAATATTAGGGTGAAGTTCCATCAGACGTTTCTGTAATCGTACGGCCAACTTTATAGACCGGGTCGATTGAGTCGAAGTTCCATCACGTAGAGTTGTAAACCACGTGTTCTAAATTGACTGGCGCCACGCAAGCTACGATCCGATAGTGAGAATCTTTCAGATTTTTAGCACCGACAAGCTTAACTTCAAATCTTCACTTGCGTTCCATGTACTTGCGTATTTCGACAAAAAAATTATTGTTTTTGCAGACGCCAGTCTGTACGCCAGCTCATTCTTTAGGGTTTCTGTTTTCTAACATAACGAAAGTTCTTTGAGAGAAATAGTGTGACAAACAAAAGTTACAGAAAATAGCGTGACGAAGGAATTTCACAAAATTTCGTTTCTATTTTCGGTTTTCTTTTGGAAAGTGCGTGTCATGTGCAAATCTTAAGATTTTTCGTTGGTTTTCCATCATGACACGTACCTTACTCGTCCAGCGTATCACGAAATTTATATTTGTGTATCTGCCAACCCACCTCCTCGAGGTGGGTTTACAGTTACAGAGAAAATTGAAGCAAACTCTTCGCAGATGAACATCCGATGGCCAGTATTACCTCCAAGACCTTCGGAGAGTATTGGTGAGATTCTTCGTAATGTTGTTTAAAAACAAAATAGGCAGTACGATTTGGTACGAAGAGTCGCGGAATTCTGTAAACTACGCCACTTTTCGGTTGATGGAACTTCACCCTTATTTAACATGAATTGTGGATGGGTAGGGGTGGGCAAAAAAAAGACTAGTAATGATCATTTCGATTTAATATTAAAAAATATATTAACAATAACAACAGATACTGCAACTAATTAAATTGAAATTGACAAATAATATAAACTAATCAGTTATAAAAACATTTAATATAATAACAAAGAATTAATGATAATGGTTAGTTTTAGAAGCATTCAAATCAATCAGTAGTAATAACCGATCATAATAATTAGAACTATGAACATAAATGAATAAAAATAGAATGATAGTAATATACTAATAATAATTGATGATAATTATTTATTGCTAAACACTGATTTTAATGAATAAAAATAATAGTATTGCTAATTAATAATTTAATGATCGATATTAAATAATCATAAAACATAGATGATAGTGAAAATTCATCAGTAACAATATTAAACCAGTTTGAGTAAAAGAAGTTTAGAGGATTGCGGATGGGGATGCGGGTTATTACAGAGGATTGTGGAGCAACAAATTGAGTGGAAGCATTCCATTGTCCATCGGTCAATTGACATTCCTCCGATCCTTGTAAGAATTATAAGAGAAACTTACACGAAACATCCCTCGAAATCTTGTGGGGAACATCACCAACCAGATAGATAAATTAATAAAATAATAATAAAAAATATAAGTTTATGCATAAATAAATAAATAAAAATTATTTTTTGAACGATTATGATTTTCGTATGTGGGTAGAAGAAAATGCGAGAGGAGCGGGGGCGGGATAGAAGAAGTGAAACTTAAGTTTGAACAATGTTTTGTTTTGTAATGTAATGCATTATATTGGATGTTATTTATTTTGTTACTAACATCTTATATATTATCCGAAAAAATAAATTGTTATTGCTGTTATTAATGAATATTAATGATCAGTATTAACATTGATTTATTTATTATTTTTTTTGATAGCAATAATTGCTTGTTATTTTTTAGGTGGGCTCCAATTCTGTCGTACCCAGAGTAGGAAAACAATACAGAATCTTAGTTTCGATATGGGCAAGGGCAATGTGGAATAACTAAAAAAACCTAACAGAAAACCGCTTTTTTATGATATTTTAAACATAAAAAAAAAATTTGAAAAAGAAAAAATCTTATATTACAAATGATTATAATTAAGGTTGAAAAATTAAAATATTTAGCACGATCAGTGTCAATAATAAGGCCATCTTAATTTCCTTGTAGTTCACTGGTGGAAAATCAATCAGGTTGAAACATGAAACTTGATTGATCTACTTTGACCAAAAAAATGATAATTTATACTCCGTTAAGTTTGAGAGAGAATAAGAGTATTTTGTTTTTATTAGTAAAAAATAAAAACCATTGATGAAAATAGGTCTTTTCACACACAAGCGCAATGTTCAATTAAATAAAAAGTTATATGTTGGAAAAAAAACATACTTTACATTTGTTTATGGGGGTGAGGATGTTACAGAATCTTATATGACAACCAGTTGAGTGGAATCATTCCGCTGTCCATCGGTCAACTGAGATTTCTCTCGGTATTGTAAGATGCATTTCATATGAATAGATGTGTTTTCGCGGTATTTTGAGCCTAAACATTAAATGAGTAAAGTTTCTATTAAAATGAGAGGGGCAGCAAAGTTGAGGGCTGGTGGGGGGGCTGACAGGTTTTTAAGCAATAAAAAATGATTATGAACAAAAAAGTGATTTCAATTTACATTACCTTATTTTTCAATGAAAATTCTTCTGTTTGAATGATGCATATTAACCTTTTTGTTCATCACTGTAGCACCCACTCCATCAAACCCAAAGCTCGTTCAATATTATTATATCGCAATCTGCAATGGAACATTTCTTAAAGGGGATTAACACGATCCAAACTTGTGCCCACATAATAAATTTAGAGGGAACCATGTGATACCCGCCGGTTGGTTTTCATTTTGAGTTTCGGAACGGAGGTACACAAGTCCGCTAATTGTAAGAAAATTTGAGAAAATTTGAGCCAGTGGGCTTGTACTTCATTGTAATCTGAGAAAGCTAATATATGCTCCCTGGTTGCTTCTTCTCTTAGGGCCCTCTTCCCACGCCTTATCCCAAGTTTTCCTCTTACCTCGCATTCTACTTGTCATCACTTGTTCCTCCCTCGCCCTCTCCCTCTCAAAACTTGAACAAATAAATACCCCACTTAGTAGTTGAACAAAAGAACAGATTGTAAACAAAAAATATTCTTTAAGGTTATAATCTACTAGTGACACCACATGCTTGGAAAAAAATTAAGAAATATATTTCCACTGAAGTAAAATTTGAAAACGTGTGAAAATCGATTATAGGAGCAGTTATTATAAAGTTAAAAAAAAAAGTACTGGAAATGTGTCGAAGGCATAAAACCAACTGCATTTGAGTCATATGTTAACTTTTTCTTTTATAAAATCCTCTATGTCAGTCCCAAATTTTCACGCCCTGAAGGTTTTTGTTCTCGTAACGATATATTTCTATATCAGTTCCAAAATTTCACAACACGGCGTTTTTGTCAACTGTTGTGAACTTGAATTTGATAATTTTATCATTATGCTTTTGTGCAGGGATTTGGGTGGTAACCTTTTGAGTGGCTTGATTTCGTTCCCGCTGGATTCCTGGGCATATAAGCCTCAATTTAGCTTCAGAGACAACTTTCTTTCCGGTTCTGCAATAGTGTATCAAAATATCCCAAAAATCTCCCCAAATGTTTGCGACGCATTTACTGGGAACTGCTTCAATGACGATGACCCTTTGCTGAAAAATTGTTCTTCAAAGGGGCAAAGGGACGAATCCATGTGTTTGCAGTTCTGTAATGCTTCTCAACCGATGGGTGCGTGTGGGGGCTACGGCACCTGTCCTGGAATGAATAAATCTTGCATATGCGATGCTGACTATTCCACGGATATAAGTTTCAACAACACATGCACTTTCAGTAAGTCTCTACACTGTCGACACTATCCACGCTAATTTATACGGTGATTTCGCTTATGTGGCCCTTCTCACACAACCTGAAAAAAAATTACAAATGTAACAGAATGTTTTGGGTATTGTGAAGTTTTGTTAACATGAAGATTTTAATCAACTTGGAGTTTGTATTTCATAGCGTCATAGTTTATCAATTTATTGCGACGTATGTTAGACGAACCAGAAAAATGCGTTCCATGTGTTGTAATTGCTTCTTTGCCACAACAAGCCTCTAAGGCAATCACAACTAGTGATTTGAAGCTCAACTTGCGTGAGGTTACGCCAAGTTAACGTATGGCTCAATAATGCCTATTTTTCACGATTGCTTGAGTTAGTGATAGAATTTTATCGAGTTGTCATTGCCTCACATGAATTATTGTTTTAAAATTGCGTAGCAATTTTGCAAAATTGTGTGATATGTTCAAAATTTATGCGATAGGTCATTTTTTTGTATTATTTTTTTGTTTTCAATCTGTAGAGCCATCATCTTTAGTTGCCTACGATTAAGGTTCATGCATTTTAAGTGATCACATTGTCATGCACTAAACTCCTTTTTAAAGTTAGTGGCTCATCGTAGCCACAAATAACTTTTGAGGTATTGTAGAGAGAGATGTGTAAACATGCTTTTTGATGCATTAATTAAACTTTCACTCTTATTATTTTGATGAATTTTGCAGAACCCCGTGGTTTGGGATTATTAACACCGCCTGAAACATTGTCTAACAAAACAAACCGATTTTTCCGTTACGCAAGTTCTGGATATTTATATTCTAAGGATAAGAAACCAACATGGCTGGTGGCGACCTCATGGAATTGGACAGCTCAACTACCTAGCAGCAAAGTCAAAGATCAATCTAGCTGCAGTAAATACCCAAAACTCCGTGAACTCAATCTACTTCGAAGAAAAAAAGTGAAGTTTATCTCTTCTAGTTTTTCTCTGCAAATGACCTTCCATTCATCAGTTTTATGGCCATTAGCACATTAATGTAGCAAAACCACACTGTGCTAATACTTGACAGTTCGGAATGGTTAATTTATTTTGTAACTTTTTTTGCGACGTGTAGATACATGCTGGATTATTTCTGCTTTCACTGCCATTGAACACGCTCATTACATTGCAAACGGAGGAACACAACCTCTCCCTGACTTTCCAGCCGGGCAAATGCTTAATTGCTCTAAAATTAACTGCACTAGAGGAGGTTGGCCAAACGAGGCGTTTGATTACGCAGCAAACACAGGTCTTATATCATCAAAAAGTTTCACAAATGAAAGTACCTGCAAATTGGTCAATGTAAGTCAAATATTTATGTTTTCCAAATATACACATTCGTGTTCTTTCTCCTGTTTCTTTCAATTTTTAGCGTTTTCTTGTATGTATTTTTCCTAGCTTTCCTTTTTTTTCTTCAATGCTTAAATGAGAATTCTTGCGACCACACGATTGATGACTATGCTTCCAAATATCTTCCACGTAGTCCGTGTCTACTCTATTTTTTTATTTAATAACTTTAGTTTTTTTCTTTTATCTTTCGCATACCTGGTTCTCCCTATCTGCTCACTTTTCTACAGCGTTTATATCTTGTATATACTTTTTTTAAATTCTTCACGTACTTCTAAAGCATTATTTTCATGGTCTGATTTTTTCAACTCTTAAATTCTGTGCCGTGTGATTACTTTTTGAAAATTCTTCACATCCTTTTACAATATAACATTCATTGTCTGATGATTTTGCAGAACTTAAACGGAATACAAATTTTATCATATGATAGAATTCGAATGAATGGCTGGAGTGGCCTCTTATTGGCACTTCAACAGCAGCCAGCTGTGGTGGCTATCGAGGCCAGCTCTTATGCTTTCAACAATTACAACCCTGAATTAGTGAGCACCTCTACCAGTTTTAAGTTTTTTACAATCTACATATTCCGTTTGGGAATATTCTAACGATGTGAAACCAAATTAAAATTGCTGCAAACTATTTTAAATGCTGATAGAATCACTGGGCTATCCTCAGGTTCAATTTATCAAATTTCATATGATCGTTGTGCGCTTTTTAAGAATTAATTTCACATGGTACACAATTAGTTGCTGTAACACGCACGTGTTTGTGATTGGTGCAGGGTGTCTTTGATGACGAGACTTGCTTCTCAAACGGGGTGGACCATGCGGTGTTAGTCGTTGGTTACGATTTGACAGCCGAGACGCCATATTGGCTAATTCAAAATTCATGGGGAGTCAATTGGGGAGATAAAGGATACATGCGTATTAAAATATCAATTGGTTATGGGATTTGCGGGATCAATACTCAACCAGCAATCATACCAATCATGAAGCCCAAACGTAAGTTCGGTAAAAGATGTGTATTCTGCTTACATTTTGTGTGACTCAGAAAGGATACGTAGGAGTAGTTGGCTATCTTCATAGATGCTAGACTATCATAATATGCGATTGATATATTTTCACATACCGTGGTGGGGGGTCAACGTGCTGATCTGTACGTTTTTTTTCTTTTTTTCCTTCTGGAACATTTCAGCTGGTGATCTCTGCAACGTCAAAAATTTTGCACAAATGCAGCAGAATGCTACTATTGGTCCTGGAAGCATGAACCCATGTGGCAATGGTTTATGTACTTCAAACAACAAAACATATACCTGTAAATGTATGGATCAATTTGTAGCTGTGAACAACACGGACGGAACACAAACTTGTGCTCCAGGTGAGTAACATTATATATTTTTAAAATTTGTTTTCAAGCATGTGGAATTTCTTTCATTTGTAACTAAAAAGAAATATTTTTGTATTCTACGATTTTTTTCAATTGGCAAGACTGATTAAACACCAGAGTAAAGAATGTGCATGCACATTGGTGTGTATGTCCAGTTTTAAAAGCATCTGTTAAAATGTTTAAACGTTTTTAATTGCTTGATATTGGAACACAATCTAAAGGTCGCGTTAACTCATGAATAATCCTCCATATCCCATAAAGCTCTTTTTCTATATCGATCACCCTTTAGTTGTTTGGCCGCGTGGACTTTTGGATTGTTGCCACCAGTTATTTTTTTGTTCATGTTGCCGCTTTAAACATATAAAATATATATGTATAATTTATAGAATAGCGGTAGCTTAAGTGGAACCTAAAAAATGGCATAGTCAATTAAAACTGGTGAGCGTTTAGCATTTGATTGCATTAGTCAAAGAAACATTTCAATTCCCAATTATATCGCAATGACTAATCAGATGTGGTGACTATGTTTCTGAATATATATATATATACATATATATATATATGTTTACCTACCTAATGTTTGAGATTTTCAAGCATGTTGTGGACGACTGCTGTCCAATAGAACTTTTCATGACCTATAACGTCACTTGAAATCGGAGTATTCAAGCATATGTATTAAAATATATAAGTTTAGTGATGAATACCAACATTTGTTAAGTCTTTTAGGGAGTATTATTTTTTTAGCATGTTCCAACTGATATCCACAAACTTTTAGTACAGAAAAAGATGATGGTTCATGTTTGAACAAAACTTAATGTTTGTGGATTTCATTGTGAAACTTGGCAGTCCCTGAATCTAAAGGGGGGAGTACCTTCGCAATTTTCTTCTCAATAAATTGAGGTCTCAACATTTTTGGTGGATAATGTCGGAAATATTATTTGAGGCTTGCCAAACAGGTTTAATTTGAAGTATTTTGGCTCTAATGAACCAAGTGACTATAATCGAAGCTAAAATGTATCATTTCAAGAAATTGGGAAAATTCTATTAGTAATTTGTCAATTCTATTCAAGTGGTTCAGATTTTTAAATGGCCTCAACCCTTTTTTGGTTTTTGTTTAGCCTCTCCATGTACCTTCACATCGCGCAACCCTTGTGGAATGGGAACCTGCGTGGACTCTAAGGACAAACCGGGAATGTATGCTTGCGTTTGTTCGATTGGATATGCGGCGGACGATGCAGACGGTTCTCTCTCATGTGTTCCAGGTGGGTTTTGTTTACTTTCGTCTTATTGCACGAAGTTGCTTAGAAATTTTAGTTTTTCAAGTGATACAATCGAATACGAATGTGATCATTTACCTATTTCAAATACTCAAAATAGAGAATGATATTCGATCAAAACTTGTGCAAATCCAACCTTAGAGGCACAAAGTTCAGATACTTCAAAGGTGTTGCAGACATTTATGATTTTGAAACATTATACGAATTAAGTTTAATCGGGGGTTCGACACAAATGTACATTTCACAACCTTTGTTCCTTCAATACATCACATAATTTATTGTGCTAAGAAAAATCGTAATGAAAGTCATATTTACATACCTCCATTTCGATGCACGTTGTTAAAATTGATATTGCAAAAACATTTAATATGTTGGATTATTGACACATGCAAATGCATGAAGTAAACTTTAAAGATGCTAACGTGAAACACTTTTTGGGTTATTAAAACGTTATTTTAAGTTCCTGTTGATATCGACCAAGGTTTTCACTTCAACCTTATTTTTCTCTTCATGGTTTATTTTTGTTTCAGCTGCCGCTAAATTAGGGGCAAAGGAATATGTTGTGCCAGTTGGGGGATCTATTTCTTGCTCGAATATCTTCAACACTTATGGCATCCCACAACAAAGCTTTTTAGAACAAAACAAGGTTTTATTTGTATCACTTTTATTGCCCTGTTGTTTAGCGTATTTACCATCGAACCCCTGGTTTTCCTATTCGATGACTGCAGCAATTATCATATTGTTTTGGAAAGGGAAAGGTGCAATGGCAACGGTCCTTCTTTGCATAGATGTACGGTATAATGTTGGCCTAACACCATTGCGAAAGTGGATTTGGGTTGAGCTCCAGAACTTGAATTGCAGCCGGCTACTCCCAAAAGGTGCCAAAGTTAATGTAACCAACTCCATAAGATGTTCCCTAATTTATGCAGCGGAAGAGGTAAGTTTACGTTCTTGTGAACCACATCTTTTTTTTTAAATTCAATTTGAATTAATACGTGCTTAGATCTTTCGATCTTGAAGCAACCCTATTTTTCTTCCTAGAGTGGATTTAGCTATTGGCCCTATTATTTTTGTATTCTAAAATAGCAATTTCATTTGAGTACTTAATTACTGTAAATAGCTGTTCAATGCAAAATCGGACTTTCCAGGGTGATACATGTGATTCCATCAAGTTTACGTTACAACTCGAGGACAACTTCACACTCGTTGGCCCAGATTCTCCAAATCCGAGCTTGAGCTGCTCAAATTTGCAACCATATCAACAGGTGGTTTTGGAATACCTTAACCCTACATTTCAAAATCTGGATGCATGAATGGACAAAGATAGAAAGCGCGATGTCATTTCCCTTGATCTTTGACGAGTTTGTATACTGCTGTATTCACATCATCATGTTCCTAAGCCATCCAAAATAACTAATAAAATTGTTGTATGCGTTTTACAAATCCAT